>JANCMC010031898.1:176547-374649 GCA_024363005.1 Charaxes varanes | reverse complement strand
TATATGCAAGGTTTAAGTTGCTTTTACATGGATACATATCAATGAAATAATCTTTTATTATAATATATTTAATATAACACTTATTAATTGACTTTTTGATAAAACATCTTAATAACACGTTTATTAACAGTCACAATTGCGTTAACATTATCCGGTGCAATAACATATACTATATTAATTTTATATGTAATTATGCGTCAATATATCTTAAAAATTTCGGGTACATTTTAAATAAATGAAAATCACCAATCAAGTTCTCTAAGAAATTCATAAAAAAAGTCATTATCAGTATTTATCGATGAGCATATTTAACTTGTACCTCTTTATAAAAGCCATTCACGATTAAGTGTACATATTATTTTTGAACATTGTATTCATTCTATCTAGTTGGTTTCATAAAATAATAACATTTGCCCGATAGCTATTTATTATAATTATAATTTATTTATTAAAGCATCATACAAAATTTGTTAGCAATTCCGCTTCCTAATTTTTCACTATTTATGTGCGTTATTGACGCGCTAATCCGTTAGACAGCAATGACCCATATATCTGCAGTCCAGGCCGCTAGCAATCATCTTCGTGATGCTTTTGGTGCTACCCACCAATCTGTGCAGAAGTGATCCGTATGTGTTACGTATGGTGGCGTAAAAACAGTCTATACGAGTCTCAGTAAACATCCTTGAGACAAAATTGGGGCAACCTCAACAGCGCCCTGAACTCGTTGTTATACTGGAGACGAAGGGCACTGTAAGATGTTTGAGTTCTCTTTCTCTTCTCTCTTTCAGTTCTCTTGTTCTCCGTTCTCTATTCATCTCTACTCATGTAAATCTCTTGTTGATTTCAGTGACTGGATTGTTACTCGGTAGTATGATTGGTGGATTTTTTTTTCGTGGATACAGAAAATGGCCGATGTATATCGGTGGCGGCGTAGGCTTTGGCATGGCGTACAGCAACTGCGAAAACAGCTTGAATAGCTTCCTGCTATCTATGGACCCGAAGCTTTGTGTTATAAAGTGAGTAGCAATAGTAGATTGTTGCACCGAGTGCAAATTATTAATGTACGAGTGTTATGTTGGTGCCCGAGCGCCGTCGCCCAAACGAGGGCACTAAATTAACGCAAGTGCATTAATTATTCCTTTAAGCAAGGTGCGTGAACTACTTTTCTTTCGACTACATCGCTGTCTATTTTGTAGAAGACCGATAAACACGCCACCCTACGGCGATGTTGAAGACTGTAGAGATTTTTGTCGCTTATATCACCTATGTTCAGGCAGCTGTGTCGGCTAGTAATATATAGAACATTTATTTATTATTTATAGACTTACTTCTATGCATTCCAATACAGCGCTTAAAATTTCTAATGCATCTTGTTCCACCCATCCTTCCTGAGGACTGAACCTTTTTAAGGATACTTGATGGTATGTGAGTACCTCTGACGTATTAGCTGCAAATACCTACAATAGGGTAGTTTCCAATAAAATAAATCCTTTTAGAGTCTCAATAGCTCAATGGTATAAGGTATGGACTGAATTCCGCAAGATACCCGGTTCAAACCCCACCGCCGCATTACCTATATGTATATATTTACATATTCCTATAAAAATATTTGTGTATAACAGGCGTCTGTTACATAACATACATGCATTGAGTTGTCTATCTTAGGAGCGGATGAACCTGTGTCATTTAGTCATATATATTTAATTACTTATTTAATTAAATGAGTATGAATATGAAGAACAATGAGTTTATTTATATTCTTATTCGTTCATATAAGAAACGCCAACAAATGTTATTCTTCTTCCTAGCGTTATTCCGGTCTAGTACCAGGGTCAACTTAGATTGTAGAGGATGTGGCTGTGGGGCGAGTTAGATTGACCGATTGCCATCTGAGGTCATCCTAGAAACCCCCACGATCTCTGCAGCCTTACGATTAATATCACCCTCTAGCTCTTATCTCAACTTGCCTAGGTAAGATGTTTTCCTCATTTATTTAAGCACAAAAGTGATCATATTAAATTTGTACAGTCACTTATTTTAATGTGTATGAAGTCATAGATGAATAAAAATATAAGTTTTTATTTTTGAAGATGTTTTTGAAAAATAAAATTAAACCATCACACACCAACACCAAACAAAAATAATAAAATCACCTTTCGGAATTTCTTACCTCGCCCTAATAATCATAAGTCCATTATTAGAAAGGACATTTAAAGCCACACTAGAAGGATCATACCAGATTTGGCTAGGTAGGGGAGGGAACACTGGCAGTGAAGGTGAATGTTAGTGATCACTATAAAGAGCGCGCTCTTAAACCTACACGATCGGTGACTGCAGGCTCTTTATAGACTTCGTGTATTCTGTGTTGTCTTTTACAGATTCGTTTGAGGAGATCGACACCTCGCTCACCGGTTTCGCTATGCCGCACGAATCTTTTTTCTTTCTGGTCGCAACTGGAAAAATAACTGATTATTTAAAGGGGTAAACATCAAAGCAAATGGTGTACTCTAAGGGATATTTATCCATCGTTGCTGCCAAAGCACAACGATTCCCTAATTTACTATGCATGCATGATTCCTTCCTTAGTAATTGCACTAAAATATTTTTTTTTGATAATGTTTAAGTTACGTTCACACAATTCAATCAACAGGGATTCGAGTCCCATATCTTAAGTAAAAAATGAGGACATCTAGGAAAGGGATGACGTAATCATTCAACATGGCGGATGACGCGAGCTTCCCTGCCCCTAACCTCATACCCCGCAAATTTGTAGTTTCTTCGGTTGGGCAACGTAGCTGCAGTGCCGCTCGTCTCGAATGATTTCACCTTGCGATGAATGAAAATAATAATCGCGGTGAATAGTCGTGTCAAAACTTCTTAGATAAACTTCAGGATTCAAAGTGTGGAGTGCATGTGAGTTCTAAAGGTGGATTCGTGGTGATTGTGATCATATCCAGTTCTACCTTTATAATCGTGAACTTCTCATGTTTACGTACTGAAACACGACAAAGTGAATTGTTGGACCTCTTCGGTAGTGCAGATCCCCTTTAATGGGATCTTGTTAATACACAGGTTAACATAAAGCAGAAGAGTTTGTTTGCTTGTTTGTACGCGCTAATCTCGCGAACTACTGGTCCGATGTTAAAATACTTTCAGTGTTAGATAGCCCATGTCTCGAAGAAGGCTATAGGCTATATATTATTACTCTAAAAATTTTCACCAAATTTTATGCGGACGAAATAATAAAATACCTAATTCTATGTTGTACCAATATAAAGATAAAAAAATGCTCCGTGATTTAGAAGGCACGTAAAGCTGGGTCCCGATTAATGTCACTGACTGATATTAATGGTGAGGTTGCAGAGATTGTGGGGGATCCGGGGATGAAGATCTAGTACCAAAGACCATTTAAATCACCGAAGTTGTGGCTGTGGGGTGAGTTAAGATAACCGATAAATTATGTGGTGTATTTGGAGAGGCAAAAATATATCTATACATATAGAAATGAATCCCAAATTCCCTTGTTTACGTCATCACGCGTGATTGACAGGGCCGATTTCACTAATTTTTTTATTGTTTTTTTTATTGTCAGGAGAAGGATCTTATAAATGAAAAAATAAAGAAAATTGTACAGAAAATCGGTAAATTTAAGAATACTTAACCACTATATTACTTCTAACGTAATGCGAACGGGAACAACGGTGTATAGGGTGTAAGTGGTTAATGTATTAAATAGTAAGTAACCCAACGTTCGGGCAGGACATCGTCTGCTGGGTCCGCTAGTATTATATAAAGAGTATATAACCAATTAGAAAATGTTATAATCATAGTCGCCTACGGAACCCAAATACGGAGGTCGCGATAAAAATGCACATTATACCAAACAGTCAACACATTTCACTTACAAAATTGAGCCGTCCACACAGCCAAATGACAATTATAGAGATGACAATCATTTCAAATCTCAAATTACTTAAATAACAGTACCTCTATAAAAGCTACGAAAAAGCTTTGTAAGTTATTTATAATATTTTACAGTTTTTGCTAAAAAGACATGTCAATGATTGGATAATTCTTCAATAGACCTCAGGAAAAGTTAAGGAAATATAAATATTTTCCATATCTTTAAGGTAGAGTATGTTGATTAAATACTAGTTTCCGCTGTCAAATCATATAAGTATACATACAAATATATGTAAGGGAGATACTTTATATTACGTAAGTTGTCTGTTGAGTTATTTTTTTTTATAAATTTATTTGTAGTTATTGTTTTTTTTTTATTATGTATTTATGACAGTGACTAGTTTCGTAAGCTTGAATTTTTGGCTTCACCAAGTTTCTCTATTCAAGACGTTGAGTAGCTTCATGATCCCACTGCGATGGTTGCACCTAGCTTTTTTCAAGTGTCGTTTAAGAACAATTTTGTATGGCAACGAAACGTGGGCATTTACTCAGAAATACATGCATACCATCCGAGTTGCCGAAATAATGATGTTGCGGTGAATGCTTTCGAATATCTTTTATATTTTCCAATTTTGAGGTGATATGACAAAATTGAACACATTAATCAGTAATTTTGACATATATTCCACAAAGATGTGTGTGCATACACTCAACCTTACAGGTTTCTATTCAAACGTGTAATTTATATGTTAGTTTATAAATTAGGTTCGCTTCGAGTTCGTGACTTTACAGTGACATACCCTATTTTGTGTCGAATTTCGGCAGTTAAGGCTGTGGTTGCTTTGGATGCTAGCTCATACGAAAATATCTTTGTACGAGAAATCCTCGTCAAACGCAGAGTGGGCCTTGAACGAACTTTGCGAACCGAACTTTACTTAAGATGAAAATGTTCGTGCTAGGCTTACAGGAGGCAATTTTTAACCGTGTCGACGCTAAGAAGGGCCCGCTGTAGCACGAACATTTTTATTCCAAGTTGACTCGTCGGCTTACCTCGGAAATAACATTTGGCACTTGCAAATAATAGCAACACTAATTAATAACATTATTCCTAACAATTATTACTGGCATTAAAAGATTTATATTAACTATAAAATAAAAAAAAAACGTGTATTACATCGAAAGGCACTTTTATCTAATAAAAAAAAAATTCTTAACATATATTTTAAACTGGAACAAATTTTATTTAAAAGTAAATATTACATGTTACCTCATTTTTTATCCAATTATTTAGGTATGTTATATTATATATTAATTGTTTCATTTAAAATCACTTCTTAAACCTCTAAAGTTTAAACTGATCATGAATTAAATAAAGATTCTTAAGACTCGGTACGCCATTAATGTTTTTACTATTCACAGAATCAACGCCATCTAGCGGCAATGACGCATACTATGTAGTAAACACAGATTTATATAAGAAAGATACGAACGATATTTTAGTCTAAAAGTGAACGGCCATCCAGTACTTATTTTCAATGCTTGCTTTCGCCAATATTTCGCCAATATTGATTTTTTTAAATAGAGCTGTAAGCCAATGATATTGACGAGCTTGCGTGTTTGCATCTACACGTTATTTTGCATGTAGAGGTGGAGGGACGTGCATTTTTAGACTGTATGCACTGTAACATTACTAATTGAATGCGTTTTTAGTGTGCTTTTTCTAGGTATTTGATGTCGAAATAAAAAATATATGTATACGTCATAATAGCAGTCTGATCAAGTTATTCTAGTTATCAACTTATTATTGTTTTATTTTTAAGGCACATTATAGTATGGTGTTCAGTCTCTTCTAACTGTTTTTTTTTATATTTTTGAAGCTTTAATATTTGTGTTTTTTAGTGTTACGAATGTAAATAACACGTCATTCCTGAATAAGTATAATCTTTAAATAAAGTGTGACATCGCATAATCAAGAAATCAACATTTTTTTTAATTGTTTCATGTACTATAATGGGTTTGTTCCGATATACACTGCGAGCACTGCTTAGTGCTAAATCGTTCCGTTATACACTGCCAGTATACTGCTGCAGTACACTATGGAAATATATGACGTGATAGATAGGCGCCATTTTTGTACTGTGAGCACTGGCGGTTTTGAGCTTCAGTGCTCTCAGTACTTTGTTTAAGTGATCGTACAAAATCAGAGCGGCTCTTGTTAAGTGAACAGTTAAATTTAACAGTATTATATTATGAAAAAACTGTGGGTGAAGACAAATCGTGGATTTGTAAAATTGAAAATGGAAAATTTAATGCGCAAGTATGCTGGACCGCGTTCCGTTTTAAACTGTAACCAGTTTATCGAACGAAAAAGGAACACCTTTATAGTATACTAAATTGACGGCACAGGTTACGGCGCTCGCAGTGCATATCGGAACGTACACAACGTTTTAATAAAAGACAAAAAATAATTTTGACATGTGACGTCACACAGACTTTGACCCCCCCCCCCCCTTCCGGCCTTGCCACAATGTCACATTTTTTGGGATGCCCTCACCCCCTTTAACATGTGACACAATTTTTTGGTGGCTCGTTACATTAAAAAAAAAAAGTATTTTTCCCATTCATTAATTTATGCCCAGATGGAAAAAACTCTTCAAGAATTTACCAGTAATAATATCAAACTTTAAAATCACCTTTGGTCTTACAATTTTTCCATTTCACTGAACTTATTCTACCTTCTTCTTAATTTCCAGCAGCTTCAGTGTGTGTAAACACCAGAACATCGCCGATATCACATAGAATACTTGGAGTGCTGTGAGAGTTGGGCTGGTCGTCATACTTCTGGTGAGGAAAGCAAGCGCAGAACAGCGCAGAACTTCGAGCATTGGTGCATACTTGGAATTGTCGAATATCATCCCGATTATGGTTAGAGACGCCATCACGTAGAAGACGAATACGATGACCGATATGGGAGTCATACCCTGTGAACAAAGTAAATGATTATTCACCCTTCTTCTGGAAGTATATAGTGTTCAGTGGACTTCGCTAACGGATGTCGCAATTCAACCTTTATGTCTAACTAGACTTTTCCCACGACTTCATCAGTCTGCGAAGGTCTAAGACCTCTGGAAAAATCTGTTCTTTAGCGCATCTCTACTAAAAAACAAAATTAATAATAAGAACATAAAAAAGTCTTAAAATCCCATTTTTTAAGTAAATTAATTTAATTTTTAATGTAATTTTAATACCTTGCTCAATTCTACCTAGTATTTAGATTATAATTTATTAACTTCTGTACGTTCACTTCATATACTATCTATAATTTAAGCTTAACGTAATTGTACTAGCATTAAGGACAAACTTTTGTAGTTTTTATAATGCTATTATATATTGTTAATAGTGTATTTTATGTTGATAAATAAATTAAAAAAAAAGATAAGCTACCTCCTAGTCAAATTTCATCTTTGTATGTACCGCGGTTTTCGAGATTTTTTGACAGGTGACCTTTCGCCTTTATATACTTAGATATATTCTAGCTATTTCCGGCGACTTTCTCCGCGTTATCTTAAACTTGCAAGAGCTCTGAGAATTCCTTAATGCGGTCCTATCAAAAAGATTGTTCTTAGCGAATGTCTGCTAACTATTAACAACCTTCTTGTCAACTTCCATCTTTGTACGTCCCGCGGTTTTCGAGATGATGAATATATATTTACGTATATATAAGTAATGTTATTAGCAACTGTGGCCTTATACTTGTTCGCTATTCTTCATTATGTGAAGAAATTAATAAATAAATAAATGAATATGAATATGTACTGGACTATATGACCCATGGACGTCTGTTCCTAAGGTAGACAACTTAATGCCTTTGATAACACAGGCATTAAGTTGTCTACTATTAAGTCTGTTATAAAACAGACTTAGAATTAATCACAAATATATATTTTTTGTAGAATTGTATAAAAACATATGTACATAATATACCCAGACTCGAAGCGGGAATTAAACCCGCAACCCCCGGGGCCGAAAACAGGGTCACCGCCCACAGTGCCAACGGGCCAGGCGAATTATCTTTACGAATTCTCTATTAAAAATAACTGTAAGATGTTTTTGAATACGTTCACTAAGCAAAATTCAGTTTTCTTGCCGCGTCAGCGAAAGCGTAAAATTGTTTCACTCATTTCTCGCTTGAAAATTTAAGATTTTCTAGCTAAATGGAAATGTTTTTCCTTAAATCCCCTCTTGTAGAGCATACTTCTAGGAAAGCCTCTAAGAATTAATCTCCGGTATAGATGTCGTAGTGTGAGTTTGTGTGGGAGTTGCTATTAATAAGTATGGAGACTACACAAAAGGAGTAACATCTCTATATATTAAAAATGTCCGTCGAATTACGTAAATAAGGAGGCAGCACCATCAAGGTAATTTTTAAAGGTTTTTATTGATCAATTCATTGCCACCTTCATACTATGTCGAGCCGTCCTGGAAGGTTATTTTGATTAATTCATCTACTATTACTACACTCACCGTCTCAGCATAATGTCACAGTCTTACCGTAACGCTGATTTTCAGACAGGACCTTCATGGCGCTACGGACTCCCACGGGCCAATTTACCTTTAAATAAAATACTTCTAACTTAACAAATTTCGCTACAAAAAACATTAACGCCAAAGTAACTACAAACAAAGAATATATCTATATATTTAAACAGGCACATTTAATACGATACAATGGCCTCGGTATACATTTTATTGGCCAGCAAGACGCCAAGAATTGATTTCACCAAGTTCCGCAGTGACGGTTTGTGCATAATAAATCGTACGTAAGTCTGAATGTCTAATAAATTATTTCCACCAAACCTTTTTTTTAAAGTTTCAAGGGACAAACGAGCAGGCAGTAGATTATAGCCTATAGCCTTTTTCGATTAATAGGCTTTCTAACACCGAAAGAAATTTTTAAAACAAACCAGTAGTCCCTGATATTAGCACATTCAAGCAAACAAACAAACTCTTCAGCTACATATATTAGTATAGATATATTTTTTAACAATTCAAAGTAGTGGCGATTGCAAAAAATACTTATACATATTGTGACTAATACATAGTTATAATTATATATATTACTAGCTGTGCCCGGCGACTTAGTCCGCGTAGGCCACCCTTATCATTTAGGAGTATGAAAAATAGCTAGTTGCCGATACTCAGACCTATTGAATATGCGTATAAAATTTCATAAAAATCGGTCAAACCGTTTCGGAGGAGTACGGTAACTAACATATTGCACAATTTGTAAAAATATTAGCATTTGCACAACCTCCTTCATGTAAACTATAATTGTGCTATTTTCGTACTCCTCCAAATTTCATACTCCTCCTTTGAAGAAATTTTCGTAAGATGGTATCGAAAGTTTTTGCTTCTAGAATCTAGATTATATATGTTGCATAATACACAATATAAATATAAAATACAATTTTATCATTTTTGAAAGTTGATCTTGCTACACCTATGTAAAAAAAATTGTCTGAACTGAATTGATACATATTTCTATTATTTGGGTTTTTATTCATATAAAGGCTTAAAAGAACAAAATAAATCTATTAATTTTTATTTTATGTAATAATAGACACATACGATTTTTTAATTTATTACTTATTAAGAATCTAAAATAATTATGACGTGTATGATGATGCGTTGTGTGCTGATTTATATCTGCGAAAATTACCGTTTTTATAGCAAAGAAAAATATTATAGCATTCCACTAAGCATCACCTCGACGTTTCTTTGAAACGTACCAATCGTGTATTGGTACGCATTACGATGCAATACGCTGCGATGCAATATTTCAGCTATCATGGCGGATTGTTATATTTTGTAGTTACCTTTTTTTGTCAATCCCTATTAATCTTTCTCGCAATATAAAAATAAATAACTTCGTTAAGCTTTATACATCTTTTTTAATCAGATAAATATATATCTTAAATGACATCTGATTACTGTCGTCATGCCATTATATAGTCGTGTTGTTAACAATTTTGCTTAAACGCGCTCATCTCAGGGACTACCTACTCAGATTAAAAAAATCGGATTTAAAAAATTTTTTCATTGTCAGAAAGCCCATTTATCGGGGAAGGGTATAAGCTATATATCATCACGGTTCAATCGAATCTACTTTTTTTACATAATTTTATGCGGACGAAGTCGCAGGCACAGCTAGTTACTTATGTATATAATACCTGAAGCGAAAACTTGAGGTACTATTTGAGGAAAATTGCGCGGACAGAGGAGTACAAAATTTGGCACAATTATAGTGGAAGGTGTGCGATTGCTAAAATTTTTTTAATAATATGCGATATTAATATATTAAATTAATAAAATAAAACCACACGCACACCAGTGCCAAACGATTTATGATTTTGTTTACAAACCTTGCTAACAATGAAATATTACAGTAACGTTCAGTAATTGAGACTGTCAACAAGAGTGCTGTTACTTGTAAAATTAGTAACAGTAGCTGAGTCTGTTCCACGAAATAGTGGCTCTGTGTGTTCCAAGAGACTTGGACAACGCTTAATAGTTACATATCGGATGTAGTTTAGTCGAAAAGAAAATGGTTGAATGTAGACATGTCGCTCGTAAAAACGTGTACGATACCTCAGTCGGATCGGAATAATGTCTAGTAAAATTAATTCCATCAAAAACAAAACTTGTAAAAAAAAACAAGTCTCGCAACTCAGTTCTAGTGTGAAAAATTGTGAGGTCCATGACAATATTAAGTCGGGTAATATCTCTCCTCGATAGCAAACTAAGACAATTGAGTGATATTACTCTTAACTTACAAACCCGTAGTTTTTACTTATCGGTGCTCTGTTGCGAAAGGAACCCAAACTTTCTGGTTTATTTAGGGATATAAGCGATATTGAACCTTTTCTATTAACTTATTTTACACGGACGAAGTCGCGGGCTCGGCTAGTGTAAAATAAGAACCGCCTGCTCGTTAGATACAAAAAAAAACACGAGTGAAGCTGTGAGAAAAAACACGCCGTACTCACAAAATATTAATTCTTTCTTACTCTAACATTCACACGGCCTGCGCTGTCCGAACAGCAACTATATTTTCCTCTTTTTATTTCGCCGGAGGCTTTGTGGCCAACGTTCGTTGTGCAGTCGTAGTAGTAGTGGCAGCGATGCTAAATTTGTAGTTACAAAAGCGTTGTCGAGATCAATAATAATGTTACATGGTACGTCAGTCAAAAGACGAGAGTCTTGTATGAACCCCATTTTTATGAAGTAATCTGAAGTCAATGTGAATTTGGTTTTAAGATGCGACACCGCTTATTAGCGAGCTCATAATCAACGACCCTGGATAAGTTTGAAACAAGTCTTGCAAACTCAATATATCATTAACGTTAGTTTAAAAGCTGTAAATCTACGTATTAATACGTAAAGCAAAAATTTTCGTTTCAATTTTATGAAAACAACGCGAACAGAGGTGTCCGCAATTTGGCACAAAACTAATTTATATTAAGGATGGTGTGCGAAACAAAATGTGCTTACGAACAACCGAAAAAAAAACACAAAAATGCTGTATAAATTAAAACCTTCTTTTATAAGGTTAAAAAGTACATCATTTAAATGAATATATTTTATATAATGGTCACCTAACACAAAATGAAATTTGGCAGTGAAGTAGTTTATAGTTAGTAGAAAACCGCAAAAAGAAATTTCTTGATAGGGCCAAATAAAGGTCCAAGAGCCTTCGCAATGTAACACGAACTAAGGGAAACAGCTAGCGTATTATAACTGTATATAATTAAAATAAACTTACTTAGCCTTGTAGATCTCATGAGGGCCTCGCATGAACTTTTCGAATCGAAGTAAGACGACTTTACTTAGGATGAAAATGTTCGTGCTAGGTCACAAATTTCTATAAAACTTTGCGCACCTACTCAAAGTCCCTGGCCTCACAACATAATCATTGAAATTATAATTCAAATGAAGCTATGGCATTACAAATATCAACAAAAATAGAATTTTAAAAAATAATACGTAATGTTATTATCTAGTTTATAACAATTAAAAAAAGATGACTAGTCAGCTTTAGCGCGAGTTCACAAATGACGTCAGCGGATTTTCTGTAGCTCCCAAGAATGTCTTTATATATTAAAAATGGCTGGCCCGTTGGCGCAGTGGGCAGTGACCCTTCCTTCTGCTGCGGGAGTCGTGGGTTCGATTCCCACCTAAAAAAAAATTACATATAACAGGCGGCTGTTACCTATAGCACAGGCATTAAGTACCGCTTTGTACTCGGATAATCACTCTGTGAAACTGAAATTCAAAATGGCATATTTGCTTCGTCGAGTTTCACTTTATTCCTGTGACAAAAAAACAGCATAAAATGGCCCCACGGGCACGGGCTTAGCGATTCGAAATGATTATTCCAATACGCTTACAGCATTCCGCGCGCCGAATCAAATCTTCAATCATTCTTAGGGTTCCGTAGTACTGCAAGGAACTCTTATAATTTCCCTCTGTCCGTCCGTCTGTCTGTAAGGTGGTCCCCCACCCAAGCATTTCCAAACTATTAGACGTAAAGACTCCAAATTTTCCATGTTGATAGAACATAGTAAAAACTCATTAGGGAAAATTATTCTGTACGAAATCGGACAGCAACTTTTGAAGTTATTTATCAAATACGTTTATAGCGTATCAGATACAGAACCCTTCTAAATAAGCGTGTCTGCACACACTTTTGGTCATTTTTATTCTATTTCTCATGCTTATTTACAAGACATGGTTTCTGGACTGGAAAATCCTGTATTAGACAAATTTGCTAATGGTTTTTATCCTTGATAATCAATACAAAAATTGTTGAGATATCTGCCCCTATGTGTTACTATTTTGCACTATGCACTAATGCGTATTCTAGCAAGCGATGACGTATGTATTACTGTTGTATGTATTACTGATATATGATGTAATTACTTTAAAAATATTTTTGTATATATGAATTAAATGGATGGCCCGTTGGTGTAGTGGGCAGTGACACTGCCTTCTGCTCCGGGGGTCGTGGGTTCGATTCCCACCTCGAGTTTGGGTGTATTATCCATATGTATGTAATAATATATTTCTAAAAAAAAAACATTTGTGTATAACAGGCGGCTGTTACCTATAACACAAGCATTAAGTTGTCTACCTTAGGAACAGACGTTCGTGTGTCATATAGTCCTGTATATATTTATGATTTATTTATTTAAAAATAAATAAATTCCTTGTTTATTAATTTATACCATACACTTCACTCTCCTATCTACCATTATCCCGGTGTACCAGGGTCCGCTTAAATTGCAGAAGGTGTTGAATGTGGGGCGAGTTCATATGACCGAATGACTTCTGAAGTCTTCCCCAGAATGTTTAGAACCTCACTATTAATATCACTCATTATGCTCTAGCAGCATACATTACTGTTTTGGATTTTATTTTTAAAATTTTCGCACTCATTCGTAGGAGGTGAACGAATTGAAATCCAAATTATAATGCTTTTTACTGATCGTTTTTTTTTCGAAAAAACAGGCGTCACATTTGTAAGTTGTCCATTAGAGTCAATAGTCACTTAGCCTTCATTCTTACGAGGGTTAAAAAAGAGTTGCGTTAAATTTCGGCGTTGGCGGTTTTTTAGCGACGTCGATACGAAAATATAACATTTCTCAATAAAGAAACGTCGCGTTATAAAAGCGCTGCCGTTTAAATAAAAACTTGTGATTGCCTATATTTTTTTTAACGCACGGTAAAATAATCTTTCGTGCGAATGAGGGTTTTTAATCAGAAAGGAAATTAAAACGAACTCTACACTTCAAAAATATCTAATACAAAATTTTGTCGAAGCGGTAAAGCCCTTTTTCCCGTTATGCCGAAATAGAGACCCATACGATCCACTATTTCGGCGCTTCAAACGATTTCTATCTCCAGCTTCGAAGAATTCTTTCACAGAAATGCAAATGCATATAAAAGCATTTAGAGATCGAAAATGCCAGTTCGATTTTGTTCCAGTCGCGTAGATTTCTTTACGGGCGCATGCCAGGAATTATACCGGTTGCCTGAGGCCAAGAGACGGCTGCAAGATAAATAGATTTAGATAGATAGATGTAGATATAAAGATAGATTTAGATAGATAGATAGATAGATTTAGATAGATACATAGATACAGATAGTTAGATAGATAAATAGATTTAGATAGATAGATTTAGGTAGATAGATAGGTTTAGATAGATATTAGATTTAGATAGATACATAGATTTAGATAGTATTTAGATAGATACATATATTTAGATAGGTAGATAGATAGATTTATTTATTTTCCAAATGTTTTATGTGTCTTTCTTAGAGTAAAGTTACATTACTAGTTAGTTAAAGACAAAGGAAGATCAAGACAAGTTGAAAAAGCAATGGGCAGGACACAGCTTGAAGATCGGATAAAAATTAAGAATTCAAGATTTTCTATTGGCGACCGCGTGTTACACCAGGAAAGGCAGGAAACTTTCCTACTATGTGTAATTAAATTCTCGTCAGGGTTGCAGGACGGCTTTGGATATAAACAGCAAATCATTGCCGTTCCTGGGTCATGTTTAGCAATGGAGTTCTACTGGCCAAAATAGAAAAAAAAATATGACTGGCCCGTTGGCGCAGTGGGCAGTGAGTCTGCCTTCTGCGCCGAAGGTCGTGGCTTCGATTCCCACCTCGAGTCTGGGTGTATTATCCATATGTATATAATTATATATTTCTAAAAAAAATATTTGCTTATAACAGGCAGCTGTTACCTAAAACTAATTAAGCATTAAGCTATCTACCTTACGAACAGACGTCCGTGTGTCATATAGTCCTGTATATATTTATTTGTAATAAATTAATGATTGAAAATAAAAACTGCATTTATTTAGAAACTTAAAGACTACAATTATTATCACTAGCCGTGTAATAATTATATGACACATATAATTTATTTATTTTAAGCTGAAATTTATATATTTAAGCTAAGAATTTCTACCAAAATTTATGGCAGAGCAAGTGTACAAAAATGTATAACCCAGACCTGAAACAAAATATAAAATCTTCTATTTGTAGAAGATAATGCAACCGTCTCTTGTCCTAAATGGGAAACACATTTCCAATGCATTCACTGAACGTTATATATAGGTGTCGGTATTATAAATGCTTTGAACACGTGGAAGCCAAGTGTCGCTGCCTGAATGCTCTTTACTTGAAGCAACAAAGCCATTTGGATTGCATTCACACCGAAAAGGCTTAATAGATTTTATTGTCCGTTTGTTTTATTTGATTTATTATGTATTACTAAATGATATTTTAGAGCCATTTGTGATGGTATGTCATCTGAGTTTAAATTGGAACACGCTGTCATTGACCACATTATCACGTCACATGATTAAATTAATACATTTTCAGTTACATTTAGAATTATACAGAGACTGGCGGACTCGGCTGACGTTGTCCTGTCGAAACGTTGAGTTACTTATTGTTTACTAAATTGTAGTATCCTATAATATCATCCCCGATCCCAATTCCAATCCCCATCTCGTTCCTTATTCCCGTTCCCGTTCCCGTTCCCGTTCCCGTTCCCGTTCCCGTTCCCGTCCACGTCCCTAACTTGCGCTAAGGTTACAGTAGAAACATTTTAAAGTAATGGTTAAGTAGTGGTTAAGTATTCTTAAATTTTCTAGTTTCCGCGCAATTTAGTTATTTTTTTATTTTTTTTAAGAAAGAAAGATATATCATCTTTTCAAACCATCTGCAAACCCCTCGGAATGCACACACAAAATTTCATCAAGTCGGTCCATCCATTTAGGGGGCTAGTCCCCCTACAGGTAAAAAATGCTTGTATAGTCGATTTTTATAAATAAAGAAGATGTTTCTTTATTTGACGTTATCGCAGTTAACCTCTGGAGTTCAATACAAACCACTTGGGTCGGCATCGCCCTAATGTATGTGTATTGACAAAAAAAGTTCACATGTTTTGCACATTATACGTAATTCAAACACAATCGCTCGCAAAGAAAGTTAGAAATTGCCCACTTAGATCGTCATTGGGTTACGAGGGAAAGTCGTTATGTGTCACACACAGCCATACACACCAATACACTCACACCAGTAAAACAGGTATATATATACAGGGATTGTGTTAAAAAATTGAGTTATACCTACGTAATGCAATGCGATTTAAAATAAGGCCCAGAGAGTGTCAAGAAACGCTTATATAAAAGGGTTCCGTATACGCAATAAACGTATTTGTTAAATAACTTAAAAGTTCGACATCGACAATAATTTTCCTAATGAGTTAGTATTCTGTCCTATTCATTTGGAAATTTGTAAGTCTCTACATTTAATAGTTTAAAAATCCTACTGGTGGACCAACGTCCGAATTCGTTACGTTTCGGATAGTTTAATAACTATCCGAAATCCGTACCCATAATAAAAAAAAAACTTTATATAAAACCTTGCCTTTATTTTGAAAGAGCTACTCAATGGTACACTCGATGGGGTTGAATGAAAAAAAAATCATCCGCACTTAACATGTTTGGGGGCCACCCGCAAAAAGTAAAATTTTTATTATTTTATTATGCCAAAAATAAATCTTGTACGCACTACATAACTGTATCAAATTTCATCCATTTCTGTTTATAATTGTAGAAGTTAAACATGGTTGGACGTCTCTCCATCGCCATTTCTGTCCTTCAGTCCGCCGTCCAGACATACGGACAGAACGAAACTATATGCATTCCATGTCAGACTACGCAATCCTAACAAAATGAATCGCAAAATGTGTTTGTAAGCGCATAACTCAACAACGCCTGGACCAATTTTACCAACTCTTTTTTTAATGTTCCTTGAAGTCCAAGGATCGTTTTTACGGTGAGAAAAGTTCGAACAATTGCCGGGAAAACCCTGAAAACAGCCTTTTTCTTTTTCCCATACAAACGTTTTCTAACAGCCCAACCTTGACCCCAACTTTCGGGCAGGACATCGTCTGCCGGGTCCGCTAGTTAATATGTATGTAGATAGATTACTTAACTAAATAATTTTGATACATAAATGCAGCAAAATGATACACGTGAATGATACACCACGTTGTCTATGATGCATTTTCTGAGGGCTTCATAGACCACAGGCGCAAGAGTACGACAGCCGGAACAAAGAGGAGACGAAAATTAAACACCTGTCAATAAACCCAGCTTATAAAACTTTATTCATATATTTCCTCAATTTAAATGAAAGTCTATATGTAATCTATGAAAACACGTTTAATAAATATGTGCCAACTTAATTAAATATGGAAATAACCAAATTAAAACGGTAGAGATTCATCTTTGTCATATGTAATAATGATTTGATCTATGCGCGGTACCGTTAAATGAAACCAGTTAAATTGTATAAAAACTTTCACTTGAGTTACTCTGTGGTGTATGGGTAAAGTGACATGATATGTCATCAAAGAGTAGTATAGCCGAGGCGGTTCGCACTAATCACGCGCACCAATGACCAAAGAATAGCTTTCAAAGGCTCTGACTTTAAGATCTTTACATTTATTAGTACAACTTTAAATGTCTATATTAATATATAAAGCTGAAGAGTTTGTTTGTTTATTTGACTAAGGGGCTAATCTCAGGAACTTCCTCAGATTTGTAAAATTGCTTCAGTGTTAGATATCCTAATTATCGAGGAAGGCTATAGGCTATATATCATCACGCTAAAATTGAATCTTTTTTATCTACTTTTACGCGGACGCAGTGGGAAGCACAGCTAGTAAATAATAACAATACTAACGGACCCGACAGACTTTGCCTTGCCCGAATTTAGGCTCATCTCTTATTAGTCAATTAACTAATTTCCTTTGATTTTTTCATAAAACGTGACAATGGCCGAATATGTTAAGAAATTATAACTTTGCATGATACGTTGTTCTTTTTGAAGTATTATAAAGTATCGTAGAAACGTACATTTTTTTACTATTTTTATATAATATTTGGACATTTTCTTTTTCTTTTTCTTCTTTGAAACCTTACAATACAAAGAGAATTTATATCGGTCCGGCCGTTTTCAGGTTTTAGGGTTTTAGCGATAGTAACGAACAACGATTGATTTTTATACGTGTAAGATGTCATTTTTTCGATAAAACCACGGGCTTCCGTCTGTCTAGAAACGTCACTGACGTGCATCATCACATAATCGCTTTTTAAAAATAAACCTGTTTACATTTTGCGGACGGCTTAATTTTTTTTATTAGAAAATGCCCATTTTATATTTAGGCCAAGGTCGCAATATCCGAGGTTAGTGCATACAAAGCGCGTTCGACATGACGCGATGACGTTCGCCTTCACATTTGCATCATATTAATATTATTTCATCTGAAATCGTTTCAAGTTTAAGCTAAAAGCTTTAAAACATTCTTTCCACTTCAGGAGCTTGTTTTGATGGAAGTAACTATATTACTTTATACTTATTTTAAAGCGGCTTTTAAACTCACGCGTATGTTATATCGGGTTTGCCCGAATATTTTCGAACCCGTACTGTTGCCGCCGCGACACCGCTTCGTAGCGAGCTCATGAGGAAGGGCCCCGGATGGGTTCGAAACTAGTGGGGAAATTTCGATATAAAATAAGCGTGACTTTCAAAGCCGTTTTATAATAAGTATGAATTCCGCTCACGAAAGTCTAAGTTCTATATTACTACTGCTACTTGTGCTGGACAGATATGAATCTTAGGATGGAGTGAGATCCAATTATACCGCTCTCCTTACTTGCCATGTATTATATTTTTTAATATAAAATATATTTAAAATAATCGCATATTAAGAGTCGTCCGTCTGAGGCCACCACCCTGGGACGCTTGGAGCGGGCGCTTCGTTCACAAGGCCGGCCCTGACACTTATCTTAATAGATCAATATACAAATGTAATATATGTTTTGAGACGGAAGGATAAACACGAAAAACATATTTGAATAAAGAGCCTTGCAAACTACAGACTTTTTAAAGACACGTTTTCTGTATCTGACGCGACGACATTTTGATTTACAACAAAAATCTGTGAACATACATTTAAATTATTAAAAAACTAGCTGCTTCTCGCGACTTCGTCCAAGTAATGTTTTACTTGCGAGAGCCCTGGGACTTTCTTAATCTGGCCCTATCGAGAAATCCCTTCTTAGCGGATGTCAACTAACTATAAACTATCTCTTTGTCAAATTATGTCTTTGTACGTTCCGCGGTTTTCGTAATTTCGTAATAGGTAACCTTTCGCTTTTATATACATGTATAGTTTAGCTGTTACCCGATACTTCGCTCGCATGAATTCAGTGACCTTGGTAAATTTTGAAGGTTTTTAATCTTTCTGCTGAACCTTTAATTAGTGAGCTATAGTTATGGTGTTTATAATTCGTAGGATATTAGTAAAAAAAATCCTTGTTGCAGACTGAACCTTCAATTTTGTTTATATGTATAGGCATAGGTATTTTTTATTTTTTAAAGAAATTTCTTCTCAACGGTAGTAGGGATGGACCGAATTCCGCAAGGTACCCAGTTCAAACTCCGACGTTGCTGGGGTATTGTCTTTTTTCCAAAGCTTTGTGAATGTTTAGCGAGGCAAACCAATTTCTTGTCGATTATACAATTAATTAATTTCGTTATTATGTTTGTTTTTTTATGTACGTGTTATTCTACCAACTGCTGATGAACTTTTTAAATAAAATAAAAAATAAACATAGTTATAGCTAGATAACAAAGCATACTCAATCCTCAAGAGCCGGCAATGCATTTGCAAACCCCTGATTGTTGCGGTTGTTCAGAGCCTCACTCTAGTGACATTGTCATATGAAGAAAAAACATCGGATGTCGGTCTGTTGTGAATGTTCTCAATAACTTCTCCATTATCAAGTCATCTTTTTGTTCCAGACGGCGATCTTCACTGTGATCCTGCTTCCTTTTCGGGTGATCGTGATATGTTTCCTGATAGTGACCGCGTGGTTTCTCGCTTGCATCGGCCTGTATGGTCTGAGCGAGGAAGATCTGAGGCGTAAACCTATGACTGGATGGAGAAGGTCATTATTACTCCTTATTTTATATTAGCAGTAAGACTAACCATATTTGGAGGCCCTCGCACGAACATTCCGAACCGTTCGAAGTCGACGAGTTGACTGTATTTAGTACGATAATGTTCGTGCTAAACCCACAAGAGGCAAGTCTTTATCGAGGCACGCTTCAAATCAATGCTAATGCAATTTGCGTTGACACTAAGGGGAATCCGCAGTACGAAGTAGAATAGTACGAACATATTTTAGGTCGAGTCATGCGAAAGGTTCGTGCTAGGGCCTCTGATTCTCTATACTAAATTAGTACTTAGTATCCGGAATACACAAGGCCACGTGCATTAACGAAAATGGTTTTACTTATTGCATTTTTACAAGTACTGATTTCACGTTGTTGCTATTCTGTAATTAAAGTAAATAGTCACTTGATGGTAAGTGGTTGCTATCGTCTAGTAGGATTTTAATAAATATTCATATAGATATATTTATGGACTGGTCCGTTGACGCAGTGGGCATTGACTCTGCCTTCCTCTCCCGGGGGTCGTGGGTTCGATTCCCGCCTTGAGTCTGGGTGTATTATCTATGTATGTATAACATACATTTTTATAAAAACAATATTTGTGCACAACAGGCGTCTGTTGCCTATAAACACAGGTATTGAGTTGTCTACATTAGAAACAGACGTCCATGTGTCATATAGTCCTGTATATATATATTTTTAATATATCGATATCTCCCAGATAAGTTATTGTAACACCAAATTCCGAACTTTACAGTAGAGCGTTACAAACAACTAAATTGTAATATAACAGCCACTTTTCAGTATATTATTGTATACAATAATGTAATCGTCATTATTGAATATATAATTGTATACATAAATGTGTCATATGATGCCGATTTTATATAAATTTACATGTTTGTAACGCTCTTCCGTGAAGTAAGGAATTTTGGGTTACAACAATTTACGTGAGAGGTATCGATTATTGATTTGGTATTATTGAACATTGATCCCGCGATTTAATTGGCGAAGCGTCTTTGCGTGTTGCCCAAAAGTCGACTCGAGTCTTGCGGTGCTGCATTCTCTGTATTTATTTTATTTGTAATTTAAAGTTCCAATTACTCAGTGGCTGTGAAATGCAGTTATAAAGTACTCCATCGGCGAAATTTGAATTCAGGTCAAACTAATTTCAACCAAACCAAACTAGTTCGGCCAACCGAAATAAGAGACTAAAATTGGTTTCGCTGCTTGTCAGCTATGCTAAATTTTGATAGGATCCGGCGTTATTTTGGGAATTCCTGACATTGAGAATGAAATAAATAACTTTCCATAAATTAAGGAATGAAATGTTGGATTATTTGGTGACCCAAAAGGAGTAACTGTTGCGATTCCTTGTTGCTTAACGCACGTTTTGCAAACCGAACAATCATAAGAGACACTGGCACGAACGTTTCGAACCGTTCGAATTCGATTGATTCTACTGTATTTAGGATAAAAATATTTTTGCTGTACCCACAGCAGGCAAGCCTATCGTGTCACGTTTTTAATCAATGCTAATGCAACCCGCGTTGATACTAAGGAGCGTCCGATGTGCGCCCAGCATGAATAATTTCAAAGTCGAATCTTCAACTCGAACGGTTTGAAGTGTTCGTGCTAGGGCCTAAGGAGCAGTGATGTAACGTATTTTCCTATGGGCATACGCATTCGCGAATATTCGCCTATTTTCAAATATTCGCATTCGTAAGAACAGGTGCGAATATTTTGCGAATATTATTGTTGGAAAAATAAAACACATGATATCGAAAGAAAGGAAATATGATTTTTACCATCGTCGTTTTATATTAACGCAATTTTGCAACAAAATTAATGAATGATAATAATCAGTATAGTATTAATATTTTAAATTAAAATTTTTTCTTTTTAAAAACTAAAAATAACACAAACGCAATTAGATTATATTTTTTTCGTAGTAATAACCTTTAACCTGCAATATAGAATTTTTTTAATGAATATTCGTATTCGTGTTGGGAAATATCGGTGGCAAATATTCGTATTCGCAATCACTAATACTCGAAAATTGACACTCGTTACATCACTGACGAGGAGGAGCCATTATGCCGGAGCCAGACACAGATTCGTCTGAATGATCATTTCAATGACCATGTAGTGTGGCCGGGGACTTTGTGTAATTGCACAAAAGTTCGTAGAACTTTGTAGACTTCAAGGACAAAAATATACAAACACTTTGAGCTATGTCTGGCTACGGTATTACAAAAGTTAATTGCTAAAATTGTATGAATTCACAATTAACCTTGATGACGGTTTCGTAGCATTTGGGTAATAATATTGCTCAAAGTTTCTCTCGTTAATAGATGGATTTATGCAAAGTAATTAATTTTTTGCTCTTACTTGTATTGTAGCTTTATAAATGTTAGCGGCGACTGGAGACGTATTTTCTGGTTCTAATTACGTAATTATTTATTTTGGTTGTTGGGGAATACGTAATTGTAATTTGATTATAGGATTGGGACTGTAGAGTTCACTGGCCGTATGCCAGAACACAATAAAACCTTCTATGGATATGAAAATGACAATTGATTTTGTATGATTTTCAGGCGGACGACTAAAAGTCATGGCTTGAGATCAAGCCCTTCTTAGTAAATAGTTCCAAGGACTGATTCGGTTGTTAATCAATTTAAGATTTCCAAATAGATTTACTACTGATGCGCAATCATGGCATTTCAAGAAATATCACAGAAAATTTAAATCCCGTGAACGATAAATATTAATGTGAATTGTGAGCCAAGTTCAATATATATGTCTTGCTAGTTGACTTTAACATCAAAGAAAGTGAGTTCTAAATGGGTGCCAAGTTCAATTGTCAGACCTGAAATTTGTTTATAACAACGTAAAGTATTTTATAAAAGTCTTAAATGTTATTTATTCTTATAACTTAGGACAGGGGTCGTCAACCTTTTATGCCGGCAGAGCAATAATAAAAATTTACAAAATTTTTAAGTTTTTAAAGAACCACAAAAATTTATCACTCCAACAATATTTGTATAAACTAGTATATAGTAGTAATAAACAGTAGTCGCATAAATAAGGTTTTAGTTAAAAAATACTAATTTAAGTATTCATAAGAAAAATATCTACTTATCCATGTGTAAGTTGTGTTTTCTAAAAATAAATTAAGATATTATTAGATAAACACATATTTTCGTATGCAACTATATATCCACAGCTTCACATCTTGCTTGCTTGCGAGCCGGAGGTTATCGACCCCTGACTTATGATAATATATGCATATATAGAAACCTAAGGTCGGACTTGGCGGGTCTTCATATACGAATTCATTTGAAGTAGCTACAAAAACAATCATGGAAATGAGCCCTATGTTCGATGGCTAGTTTCTAACAGCAAGCCAAATTTTTGGAAGACTAGAATAGAAACTTACAACTTTAGAACTTGCGAAGACTATAATGTAGCCTTCGCAATATATTGAAGCCTCAGGTCTGACTTGGCTGGTTCTCATATAAGAATTACTATTAAATACGTTCTAAAACAGTCACATAAAAAGAGCCCTGTATTCGATGGCTAGTTTCTACCAGTAAGCCAAATTTTCGAAAGACTAGAATAAGAACTTAAAGGTTTAGAACTTGCTCTTTGAATAACGCTCGTCGATAGCAATGTAATCAATAACGGAAAGCTTCGTATATAATAAATAATATAAGCATACACACGACGTAAAACAGTCGGCCTGTTTAAGTCCATAGTTGTAATTTATTGTACCACCTGGCAGCTATTATGCTACGGCAACAATAACTGGGCTATACAAACACAAGACGAACAAACAATGCTGTGACGGTTGCATTGTTGAAAACGGCACCGGCCTTGAAAACGTATTGACGTCATGCCTATTGTGTCCTGAAATATATTAAGACTGGGATGTCGCTGACAACCAGGCTCAGAAGATTGGGGAAAATTGTTCATCGTTGGAAATCCCAAGTGGATTCAGCATATCTGTGAACCTTCTGGCAGTACAGTTGATCAAGGGTCATCCAAGTTACTAGTTATAACCTGGTAAAACGTCCATAGGCTTACTCTCTCTGTTTAAGCATCTTCCTATTACACTTGGGATCCGCTCTCTTTATAACTTTCGACATAACGATTCAGGGTCGTCCAATCCTTAAATAAAATTTATTTAGGTCATTATTGACGACGGACATCCAAGTATAACAGGGTTGTTTTGGATCAGTTTGCATTTCTAATACTTTCCTGGTTTTCGCCGCGACTATAACGATCGTAGTCGTCAAATGTCGAATATCAATGAGCACTTTAAAACGTTGCAATCACTTATTGGAACGCACTATATATGTACGCATTTACGTTTAACGTAATATTATATTCCAGTCGCTCTTTACTTCTACCCTTTCAGTAGATATCGCTTATTTTCGCCCGCTGTAATAAAAAAATATACATATTTTTTATAATAGGACTATCGACTGACTATCGATTGACATTTTTGTCAAATCTATGAGTATTTTTCAATATTCGTGTTTTGTCCTCATCTATAAATAAATAAATAAATATATACAGGACTATATAACACACGGACGTCTGTTCCTAAGGTAGACAACTTAATGCCTGTGTTATAATATCTTACCATATGAGAATGCGAAGGCAAAATTGGGTGTGCTGTAAAACGCCAACCCCAGCCGTTGACTGAACCATCACTTGTGAATCTCCAACGTAATTCATCACCTTTGAAAAAAAAAAACGAATTCTAAGATATTTCCAACAATTCTAAACATCTTCAACAGTCGGTATTCAGGTCAAACGGTCAGCCAAAATGACTAAATGATCAAACAAAATTATTTTCTTTTTAGATGATAGGAAAATTGGAATAATAAGTCTTAATTCTGGTTTTAATTTCTTACCATTTACAATAATTTCTTGAGCCCAATCCGCTGGTTCTCTACCGGATCTTGTCGCGAGTACTCTGCCGGCACTATCGGATATTGTTAAAGGATCTGCCGACCAAAAGGAATACAACCGTGGAGCTACCTCTAATTACACAAATTGAAAGTACTATAGGAATAAGGGATGAAGTAAAAGTATATAAAGGTAGATGGAAAGGAAAAAAATGATGCGGATACTACTGTCACGGACGGTATCATAGGTATTACAATAGCAGGTAAGATAGTCCGGGTTCGCGTACCCGGTGTGAATCTGACCATTTATTGGAAAGATAAAGATTCTTCTCTATGGTGGATATTCACGCCGATCTTATGTAAGAGGTACTGGTACCCGAACGCGCCAAACCAATTCTGCTGCCGACCAAAAGGAATACAACCGTGGAGCTACCTCTAATTACACAAATTGAAAGTACTATAGGAATAAGGGATGAAGAAATGAAGTTTATACAGTTTCTTGTTTTGTTGTATCTGTTCCCAATATAACTTGGTCCCATTAATAATTCCTCTTCATCCGTATATTATACTCTAAACTATAGACTTTAAATGCGAGTGTTGAACTACTAATTTGGCTTTAGGAGTTAAAAATGGTTTATCTATATACTGTTTGACACGTGAAGCCAAGAAGTTTTAACGAAACTTCCGCGAACAGAGGAGAATAAAATTTGGCACAATTATTGGTCATATAGAGGAAAGTGTATAAATGCTAATATTTTTATAAAATATCCATTATGAATATTTTCTTTCACCTAGAGTTATCCCGGTCTAGTACCCTTCCGCTTGGATTGTAGAGGATGTAGCTGTGGGGCGAGCAAGACATCGTTGGCGAAAACAGCGCGGGCTACAATGCTTCCAAGAGACATAGTTGCAGATATTATACGGGATCGATGCAGAGACTGAAATGTTCGTATTAATTGATTTAATCGTTGATTACTTAGAATGTATCTTATTTATAGTGACGTATTATGTATAATATTTAGTGATAGAAGTGTAAATAATATTTAAGATTTATCTTGTAAATTTTAAGTTTAATCTTGATCAAAATATGTCTGGTTAACGGTATTACATCACTAATAAAATTTCTGCAAATTAAAAAAAAAACAGTAATACTGTTACAACCTTAAACTAAATAAAATTTGTTTGAATAGGGTAATTGTTGAGTTTGATGGTTAGGTAGTATTGAACATCAAAGGAATAATAATACCTTTGTTGTTGCTAATTCGTGAGAATTAAGTCTGCTGTATCAAGTAATTGGCAAATAACGTAGATACATCGGCAAATAAAAATAGAAAAATTAAAAAATACTTAGGAAATACGTCAGTACCTATTAAGGTCAAACATTCAGCTTTCTCTAAGTTTCAAAAAGGTTGAAACATTTTTTTTTTGATATTGTGATTACAATACATTTATATAAGCTGTTTCCTGCGACTACGTCCGCCTAAATTTGTGAGAGCCCTTAGGATTCCTTAATCTTGCTCTATCGATAAAACGGTTTTGGGCTTAGCACGAACATTTTTGACCGCGTAAAGTTGACACGTAGACTTACTACAATTAGGAAAGTTCGTAGTGGCTGGATGAGATTGGCAAGGGTAAGTGAGAGTGGGAGGTCTATGCCTAGCAGTGGGTTATCAAGGGCTGAAAATGATGCTGATGATCAAGGAAATATATATTATTGACTTATACCCGCGTTACTTTCGTTGTATATTGTAACAAAGAAGTCAAAATAAGTTTAATACGTGATAATCGGGGTTCTAACTTTTCTAAAAGTCTGGTATATATGCCAATTATAATTAGCCTCATAATTTTTCAAGTATAATTTGAAATAGGTCTTTATTCCCATACCCCTCGTACGAAGCAAATTATAACTTCGTGTTCATCAAGAGGTCCCCTTATTAATAGGAATTTTTTTTATTTATTCAAAAATAAATTGTATAATAATTTATTATGACGTTCATAAGTGCTTAAGAAAGTCTATACGAATTTTGAATTTCACTATGCTAGCCAACCGATCTCCGATTCGTACGAATTATACTCACCAAGAGCAAAAGTGGGTATATATGTAAGCGATAGATCATCTAGTAAGAAATTTCGGAAATCGCGGGACGTACAATGTAGATAAACTTTGACAAAGAGGTAGTTTTTAGATGTAGACATCCGCTAAGAAAACATTTTAGATAGGGCCAGATTGAGTAAATCTCAGGGCTTTTGCAATTTTATGCGGACGAAGTTGCTGTAAACAGCCACTATTAGTATAGTAGATATCAGCTATAAAGGAAAGTAAAACCGAACGTATGCTTCAATAAAATGCGATGAGGAATAATTCTAGTTAATTTTCCACGAATAAACTTATCTACTGAATATATTTAACCAGGCCTTGTTACTTATTTTGTGGCGACACACTTATTCGTGTGTATATAAGTTTTTGAACCCCTTCCGACCACTTGTAAGTTTTTTTTCTGAGATTGCAAATATTTCTTGTGATAGAACAAAAAAAATATTACAAACCGAGTGAATAGGTACTACGCGCCCATTTTGTTTTAAAGGTCCTTATTTTTCCGTTTTTTTTTGTAGTTTAAGAAATTTTCTCTAAGGGCACTACGTGCCCCCGCGTGCCCCCTCGTGCCCTCATAACAAAAACCCTGCTTTTAACTATTCCGATACTTTAAATATCTATTTATTTAATGAATACTCTATAACTATAGATGGGTTCCGTATCTGATACGCGATAATGGTATTAGTTAAATAACTTTTTTGATGATTTTGTTAAAAAAAAAATCCTAGTGAATATTTAGCACTATGGAAACTTTCAAGTCTCTTCTCTAACAGTTTGAATATCCCAGAGAGGAACCATCTTGTGGACGGACAGAGGGACGGACAAAGTGAAATTATAAGCGTTAATTGTAGGACTACTGAACTTTAATAACAATGGCCAAGAACGTCAATACACGCTTATATAGAAGAGTTCCGTATCTGATACGCTATAAACGCATTTGTTAAATAACATCAAAAGGGTTTTGTCCGATTTCGTTCGAAATAATGTTCCCGATTTTTTAGCATGTTCTATCAACATTCAAAATTTCAAGTCTTTATGTCTAATAGTTTGGAAATGCAAGAGGGGGACTACCTTACCGACAGACAGACAGACGGACAGCAGGACGGACAGAGTGAAATTGTAAGGGTTCCTTGTAGGACTACGGAACTCTAAAAATGCAACATGAGTATTACGGAGTAAAGCAATATGTCGACGTGACATTTCTCCGATGCAGCGACTTTTATACCACAGTCAGCCATGTCTATGTCATCGCATTAAATCTGTCTGTTGCCTACATTGGAACTATCAGAGCACGGAATTCAATTTAAATATTGACAACTTCTCATGCATCGCTACTTAGTTTTATTGTCATTTGAGTGATTGTACAGTCGACCAAAAAAGTGCTTTACAATTTTGGACGACAGCTCCTAGTTGAAGAAAATTTTGCTACAATTAAACTCGCTGTTAGACCTTCTCAATCTGACCTTATCGGCTATCGAAAAATCTGTTTCTAATAGATGTCTACCATGAACTACCTTCCTGCTAAATTTCTTCCGTGTACGTCTCGCGGTTTTCGAAATTTCGTGTCAGATGAACTTTCACTTTTATGTATGCAAATTAAATATAATGTTTTATTTCAGATAAACAACAAAGAATGGTGCAAAAAGGGCAGGAAAGGAGGTCGCTGTCATATAAAGTGCGAAGGTAATACATTCATGCTGATTTTTTAGGTATTTTCTGTATCGTGCAACGTCTCTATAGAACCGGTCAATGAATGAATGCATTAATGGGTGTATGAGTGAGTGAATGAATGAGTAAGGGAGCGAATTAGTGAGTGAGTGAGGGAATGAGTGAGTGAGTGAATGAATGAGTGATGGAATGCCTGAGCGAATGAATGAATAATACTTTGTTACACACAAAACAACAAGAGTGCAAATCAATCGGAACCGATGTCTCCGATATCACGTAGGGACCTTCAAGACAAGAGGTTGTCATTCCTCAAAGGCCAGCGACGCACCTGCGAACCTTTTGGTCGTGCAGAGATAGCCCATTTATCGAGGAAGGCTATAGGCTATATATCATCACTCTTAAACTTTTCACCTCATTTTAAGCGGACAAGTCGCGAGTAATAACTAGTCATTAATATAGCTAAAAAATATATAAGTGCGGAGGTGCGGTAACCTAATTACAGCGCTAACTAACACACGCTAAATGCAGATTTCCTTTTACCATTATCATACATAGCTCTAACTCGAGATAATAATTATAGAAACCAGGTTACAAGTTGTTAAGGTCGTCGCTCATTTCACGTGTCAACATGCAACAGCGGATACGCTTTTGATAAAAAATTTACTTAAAAGTGGCACAACAAAATCAAGGAAAGACTGTCAATGCTTTGTAAAGTGGGAAGCTATGATAAAATCATTATATGTGCCCATGATTATGAAAGTGGTCTAAGTCATGTATTTCTTGTTTCGAGATATTTAATGAATCGCATTTGAATCAATTACAAAAATATTTTTACATTATACAACATTATAATTTATGATTTTATTAGTCTTGATTAATGGAAACTTATTATAGATACACGATTTTGTGTGAATTTAATAGGAAAATGTTGTTTTTAAAGCTTGAATTGACTTAGACCATTTTTATAATTATGTCAAGTAGACAATAGCATCAAAGTATTTAAGAGCAAATGCAAGCAGTTATAACCCACTAGCTTCAACTTGCGGCTCCGTCTGTGTTGTTTTCGACTTTAATACAAACATTCAACCCCTATTTTGCCGCTTTCAAATTTCATTTTCGTGACAAAACGAAACCTATTTTCTTCTCCAAGATCCAATATATTCTGTACCAAAATTGTTTAAGTTGTTTAGACGTGACAACGTCACAGAAATAGTTACTCAGACATTTATAATAAATATTAGGAAGGATGAATGTTATACGAAAGACTTTATATATAAATAATAAATATAAATATATACAGGACTATATGACACACTGACATCTGTTCCTAAGGTAGACAACTTAATGCCTGTGTTAGGTAACAGCCGCCTGTTACACATTCTTCACGTCACATTAACACAATTCTTTTAGAAATATACAAATACGTACATTTGGATAATACACCCAGACTCGAGGCGGAAATCGAACCTACGACCCCCCGGAGCAAAAGGCAGGGTCACTGTCCACGGCGCCAACGGGCCAGCCAAGTCAATATATATAATTATGTGTTTATAATTTCAGATCTTCTTAACGAGGACCTCTCTGATGATGTGCGTTGTGCGAAAAACATCTACGGTAGAGTGGGTTTTAAAGCATGGCCCGCTTCTTTCGCATACTGCAAAGAGAAGAGTCTACCAGATTTGTCTAGATGTTAAACAACTTTCTAGTAATAAGACTTAAACATACGTTGTTATGTTTAATTATTCCTCAATAATAAGGTTTCAATTAGTTAATACTATTTTTAGTTTTGGTAACTTTTGTATTTCATATGTAATTTTTAGGATTGGTAATAAAGTTTCTTTAACTTTCTTTATATTCCTTTTATAGCCTTCCCCTGAATCTTTGCCCGCGTTTTCGAAAATCAGCACTCTACAACACATGGGCTTAAATCAAATCATTTTCCTTTATTGCGTATTTGGGCTCTCACAGAAGATCTTAGAGCAAAAAAGTACAGCCAAATTCCGGTTATACAGTGCTGTATATATTTTAATATTAATTCTAGAAAAATTGTAGGAATATGTTGAGGATAAGAAATATAATCTGAAAATAGTTATCTATTTTCAGATTTTATTTCTTATCCTAAAGTAATACAACACACCGAAAACAGTAGAATACTGACATAAAAGATATTTTGACAAAAAAAAACCGAAATATATTTCTTATTAAATTTGGACGTATCATTCAAATACCTTAGCTAAGTCACAAATATCATATTACAAATGGATGAATCTTGTCCACCTGTCTATTATGCCGGAGCCAGACATAGCTCAAAGTGTTTGTATATTTTTGTCATTGCAGTCTTCAAAGTTCTACAAAACTTTGTGAAGTTACACAAAGTCCCCGGCCACACTACATGATCATTGAAATGATCATGTATTGTGGCCGGGTATGTATGGCTCGATTGGAGTCCCCTTTTGAGTAGAGTATTACTTGTGTTAACCTCCTACCAGCAACTAACGCTCTTCTCTACACCGCTCTTCCATTAAATGTTACTAAATCTCTTGTGAATTTTGATTTATTCAGATATTTTAAATAAAAAATTGCCCACAGTACAGTTATTGTTAGAATTAAAAGTAATTTTATTGATGGTTCATTTTCAAATAGCATAACTGTTGAATAGAATTTTTTTTTATTCACTTGGGTGGTGATGGCACTAGATAATATGATTAATATTAAACTTGTATTTTGTATTAACATATTAAGTTCAATAATCCTATTTTTATTATAACCTGTTTCATAAAAACATATAAGCAATAATGTCTTGACGTTTTTATAGTGAAATAATTATTGATACATTTTTACATACTCCATAGCATAAGTTTCAATTTACATAAAAATGAGTAAAAAAAAAAAACAATTGCAGAACGTAATCGTGTAAAAATGTTTCGTGTTTATCCTTAGTTACCAACTGCCTATACAAATTTAAAAGCGAGGCCAAATCGAACCAAGAGATCTACGCTTGACTGACTAAGTCTACTACCGGGCTACCACAATCCAGTTAACTAATGCCACTTTTTGCAATGCGAATTCATCAATGTCTCAACATTAATAATAACCATTTAATTGTTGCTGATAGTTTACTGTGCTACTGTCGCAGGCAACTAGTTTAATTATCCGTTCAATTAACAGCCTTGCCTCTTTACCACATATTATTGTCAGTAGATGAAGTCAATGTTTTCTTTCTTAATATGGCTGTTTTATGTCAAACCTTTTTATCAAAATCAAGAGCTTTGTGGCGCCACTTGTTAAAATTAAAAATGTAAAAAAAAAATAACGGAACCCGAAACTGCTGTTTTCTTTTAATCATTTATAAAACATCCATCAAAAGGGGCGGAGAGGGGGTTAAGAATCGTAAAGATTTTGTTCATTGTCTATGAAGCACTATCTAGTGTAGCCTTAATTTGTTGCAGAAAAAAAAAATCAAAAGAATACTGTTAAAAGTAGGTCCTGTGTGTATAGAAGCGAAAAGTGTATAGAGTGCGTGAATAGAAGCGTGCGAGTATCAAAATTATTCATGCAGAAGTTCAGGATCGGCGGGCTTTTGTCGTTTGTTGTAATGGAATTAAAACGCTCTACCTGGATCAGTTACTCCGAATTAATCAAATATCCATTTGTTATTCCCGTGAAATCGTCAAGTGTTAAATCAGTAAGTAAGTAAAATTTATTTATTTATTTTACAATTTATGTACCAAAATAACAAATTTAAAATATGTAAAAGAAAATTTTGTGAACAAAGGATGCCTTATCTCTTAAAAGAGATTTCTTCCAGAAACCCTCAAACAGAAGGAGATTAATGTGAAGAGAAGGGGTGTAGGAACAGTAAATATAATAAACTTTATTAGTATAGGATGTAATATAGTAAAAATACTACATACATAACGATATACTACAATACATATATACTACATAAAGTCTCTTCTGTTCAAAATTCGAGCGACGGGGAACGTCAGCGGGACTCAAAATGTCGGTTTCACTCTCGTTGACGGCGTGGTTAAGAGTGAGCGGGCGATAGCCTGAGATTAGTGACTGACTATAGTTTTAAACTCAATATTAGTCTGAATATTTTGCCTTAAGTTTCGGACGAAATCCAAAAGATCGGAAAGTATAATTTTGTTCAAAAAACTTAATAAATATTGATTTTTTTTTTCAAATTTTACGTTTTTCATGTATGAAACTATATATTAACTGCTGCAAATACTACAGATCGGGTCCAATTGTGATTATAAATCCGTTTCAGGCGACTGCAGCGACATTTACAGAAAAAAAAGGAAAAATAGAAACAGGGTTCAGAGGATGACGTCAGATGGCAATCGGTCATCTCGCCTAACTCTCCCCACAGCCAAATCTTCTGCAATCTAAGCGAACCCTGGTACCTAACCGGGACAACGCTAGGAGGTAGTTAATAGAAAGTAAGAATATCATTTTATACTTCTCACTTTAAAAAACCACACTATTAGTATATTTTAATAAAACATTATATGAATTCTCAGAAAACCACGTGACGTCCAAATAATAAATTCTGCAGGGAGGTAATAGACTTCCGCTGAAACCGGATTTCGGCATAGGCCCATTTGTTTGCTACAGACTGTGACGGCTCTGCCTTACATTTAAAGAAAAATATTAATAAAATTATAAATATTAAATATCTAAAATTTTTAATAATCACTAACACTCACCTTCACTGCCAGTGTTCCCTCCCCTGCCCAGCCAAATCTGGTATGATCCTACTAGTGCGGCTAATTATTATTATTTTTTAAATGTAAAATAAAGTAACATTTTGTACACCATCTCTTGGCAGTGTGTGCGAACGAATCCTGAATGCAACACCATTATTATGCTAACCATATGCAAAATTAATGTATGACTGATTCGCCCGTTGGCGCAGTGGGCAGTGACCCTGCCTTCCACTCAGGGGGGGAGGTACTGGAAACTGGCGTTTTCTTGACTATGTGACGTAACACCAAAGGGGCTTCGAAAATGTGACAACCTGTGACGGGAGGAGTTGAAAAATCGTAAAATTTCTGTCACGTTAATCAAAAATCAACTCTCCAAGTATAAGCAATCAAAGCATATGACACGTTATGTCACATTTCCCAGAGAACCAAAACCTATAGGCATTTAGTCTTGTGTCTGTACAACGTGATTGTGTGTTTACCAAGATTGGGTCTAGACCAGTGGGTTAAGATTTTCGAGTCTGTACACGTGTTTTATATAATAATTAGGAACATTTCGATACCTCCTACGTAAACTGTTGTAACCACAAATTCCCAAATTCACAGTGGAGCGTTACAAAAATGTGAGCGTTGTAAATTGAAATAAAATCGTCATTATTTAACATATTTGTAATTGATAGAATCAGGCGTTACTTTGCGGAAATCCATGACATGCATGAGAAGCTAAACTACTTTGCTTTAAGTGTCTCAAAGTAAATTTTTATCACAGTAACTTTCGAAAAATCGTTATACAAACATTTTACATCCACAAACTAAAATGGTTAAAAATAGTTCCTCATTCATAGTGAAAATTCATTTAGAAAAAAAACCTTTAAAAAAGGTTCTACATACAGCGTAGATACTACATGGTATAGTCGACGAAGAAAGTGCTTTACCATTTTGGATGACAGTTCCAACTTAAAGAAAATTTTGCTTTAAGTTATGTATTATGAGCCTTTTAACTAATTGACGTGCAAAGGACTTTCGACCTTAGCAAAACCAATTTCTTGGTCGACTACACAAAGACGAAAAGCATTAACAGCATTGAGAACTTGCTCATATGAAAGTCGGTTAAAAGTATGCTTTCAGTGCTGTAACGTTACCCCACTTAGCATTTTAATATGGCAATGTTTTGTATCTCGTTTACTACACACATTCGCTTATGCCGGAGCCAGACATAGCTTCATTTCAATGATCATGTAGTGTGGCCGGCGATTTTGTGTAGCTGCGCAAAGTTTTGTAGAACTTTGTAGTTTTCAAGAAGAAAAAGTACAAACACATTGAGCTATGTCTGGCTCCGGCATTAGAAATATAATACAAAAGCCTCCATAGATCAAAAGTAGGAATACTGGAAAGTAAATTCTGTAAGGTAGTTGTTAAAGTTTCGACATCTTTGGGCCGATGTTGCAGGTATACCAAGCATCAACTTTTTAACTAACTTGTACGGGGTAACTGCGGGTGAAGTCGCGGGCACTGCTCTTCCTTTATATTTTAAGTGGTAGGTCCTTGTTCTTCCTTCCGACAAATCTATTCATGATTTCTTTCCCGTTGAATTTAATGTTCGATTTTTTAAGCTCGCCGAACCCTAATTCTTCTTTACTCTTCAAAAGAACCTTCCTTAGACTTCAAAGGACTAAATGTTCCTCGAGTGAATAGGTTCATTCTAAGCAAGCGCATTCCACCGTAGACCGCATCTACACTTTATTAAGTGTGACTGCGGTCAAGCGCTTGCCTATCTCCAATAAAAAAAAAGTTATTATGGCGTTATCATTGAAATATTAATTCCCTTGCACGCCGCATAACGCAAAGCGTCACTCTTTTCTTGCTTAATCAAAATCATGCAATTTCGTGAACTAAAATCACTCTATTCCTTTGGTATGGCACTTATTGATAAATGTAAATAGACACAGATTATGATTAAGTCGTTTTTGATATTTCGGAAGGATATTTATTGATTATTTATTAAAATATGTTTGTGGATCTGGCACGATCACGTTTGAAACAGTCAACTGATCACGTTAATGTTTTTTTTTAACAGCTTCTGAATTACGGCCCATTGTTTCCTAATTAAAATGGGTTTGTAGTTCTAATTACATACTCATCTATAATCTATTTAAAAAATAGTTTTTTTTTTTAATATTGCAAGGGGCAAACGAGCAGCCAGTTCACCGAAGTACTGGCGAACCGCTGCCTATGGATATCTGCACATCTAAAAGGCTAGCAGATGCATTGCTAGCCTTTAGAAAAATGAGGCGTGAACTTTGGATCTTTCAAACTATTTTAAATTATGTTTAGATTTAAGCAAGTCAAGATGAAATGGGTGAATATATTAATTTAATACGCATTACAATGAGATAAATTTGTTTGTAAAAAATATTTTTTCGGGTCAAATGTTAACAACAATCTACTCTTATAAAGATAATTAAAGTAATATAAATCCATGTCCAAGTTTTAATGAAATATTAAGTATTGTTTCACGAAGCACGAAACACTAAACGTAGTGATAATATACAAAATGGCTTTCAAAGTAAGGGAATGTTTCTTGTTGAGTTTCTTAATTAAATTAAATAACTGATAGAAACAGGGGTTACTTTGCGGAAATTCCTGACATTTAATAGTATTGTTTTTATTTTGTGTGTAAGATGAAAATCAAAATTTCTTTAGTACACCTAATTTGCACCTAAGACGTCTTAGTACCAATACCTGCCTCTGATATATCAGGGCCGAGTTTCCAGGTGGTTTATCACAGGAACTCGGTATAAAACGTGTATACCCATTCATTCTAGTTATACATTTTAAATGTTATTTTAGATATTTAGTTGGGTAATTTTAATTTTAAATTGAGTTTGTAAACTGTATTTTTAGATTGAATAAATGCCTATGAGTATAAATAAGTATATAAGATCGGCGTGAAATGGCGGCAACGCTGTTGCGTGAAGTGATGGTATTGTTATAGCGTTTTGGTCGATCCGTGAGAGTTCCCGTTAGCCCAAACACCTCCTGAAACACAACGCATCCTGTTTTGTTTTTGCTCCATGTTTTGTATATATAAAAATATTACAGTCGATTTTTTGCGCGTCAGCTTCTGTATTTATTATATATTTTTTAAATAATAATATTCTTCAGGTGACAAGATGCTAAATCTAATGGTTAAGTTAACAAGGGTTTCCAAATGCTAAGTTTATTGTGTAACTCTATGGTATTAAATTTTTATTTTCTGTCTATATGTATATCTTTCTTACAGACTCTGTGTCTTCTCTTGGTGCTAGCTGTTATGGCGTACAGTAAGTCTTTTTTTAGAAAAATACATTTTTTTTTCTGAAAAGCTTAGCGCTTATATTTAAAAATATACAATTGTATATAATATCTACAAATATACATTTCTTAATATATAAATTGTGTGGCATTGTGAACTCCTTAACGATATTTATCAAAGTTGGCATTTATGTGTAGTTTGGTCTAACTTCAGATATAGTATAGTTTTAAATTTGATAAATGGCCGCTTTTAAATTCAAAATGGCCACCAAGGCGTTTTTTTTTAATTTTGTCTTTTATATCTTTCTTAAATCACTCAGCCAGCAACGTTGGCCGGGTATGCCAGTACTTTTATATTTGTAAACTGTACTTTACCGTGAACCGTTTAATATTAATAAACAAAAGCCAAACTTAAATAAATTAGTTAATTAATAAAAAAAGCTAAAATAAATTAAATGAATAAGTTACTTTTATTTAGGTCTCTTTTATGACTAATTGCAATAATTTCGCCAACAACGAGATCTTTCCTAATGGATTATCTATGGTATGCATATATTACAAGAGTGTAAATGAAGCTATACATTTATGGAATCTCTTAAATCTCAATAAGCGATACAAATTACTGAGTGTTAAGAAGTGTATTATTTATTTGTACATTCTTTTATTTATTCATATAAAGGTACGTGTTTTCTTAAATAAAAGATAGACCCGCTATCGACGGCAATGAAAAGTCGATGCATTCTATTGAACGTAACGCACAACGCTGCGTTATGCAGCATCATAAACGCATGCGGCGGTGCTGGACTCATAATCGCATGGAAAACGTCAAGGTTCTCTTGTGCCGTCACAGTCAGCGGTGAACGGTACGCGTGGTGAAGTGTTGTCGTTCCTTCGCTGCGGTGTGCGGTGTGCGTCAGGGACAATGGATTTGTTCGAAGATAATTGGTTGCTGCGGCAAAATCAAATGACCGCATTGCCGCAAAGACGGGAAAAGTTCTCTCGTGACGCTGCGTTTGAACCGCACAACGCTGCTATCGTCACGACGCAGCGTACCACGCTTGCCTTTCATCGCTGACGTAGACAGCGACGGAACAAGGGACCATTCTACACGTTAAATTTTGAGTACGACACCGCATGCCGCACAACGCAGCGTTGCGCGTTACGATCAAGAGACCAAAGCCTTAGAAGTAACGTACTTGCCTAGAAGATACTTATCAACCTTCTCTTCTCTTTCAATTATTTATTCAACTATTTTTTATTATTACAGGCTACCCACAAGGAGACATCGATCCTGGTTTCAGTGGTGGCGCAGATGCTGGCTCATTCCAAGGTATAATCTCCGTATATATGTATATATCCATTAACCTTCCTCTTCTTTTCAGGTATACAATAAAAGTTTATTCTATACTATTCTACTGTGCTTTACTTTATTCTACTTTACTCTATTTCATCCTTCCTTTAGCCTGATCAAGTCCACTGATGGATATAGGTCTCCTCAATAGATTTTCACAAAGATATAGCTTGCGCCGCTGCCTTTTAACTGCTTTCTGCGATCCTAACCTTCAAGAAAAGAGCATACTCATTTCGCAAAGGCCGGCAACGCATCTGCGATCCCCCTGGTGTTGCAGTTGTCCATGGGCGTCGGTAGTCACTTAAGAGTACCGGCTGCGTTATGATTGGAAAATGATAACCTCTATGATATTGTAAGAAATGTGAAGACCCGCTTGTATGTATAAAAGGGTTCCGCGTATGATACCTAATAAAGGTTCAGTAATCCTCCCTATAACACAGTACTCTTATAACGCGTTTTCAATTTCTCGTATAACACGGGTATTGCTTCAGATAACGCGGGGATTTCCCACATTGTGTTGTTTTATAAATTAAATTACTTTTTAGATACATTTACATAAGTTTTTTAATTGAAAAAGTTTTTACTTCGATTTTAATAAAACACGCACATTTCGTTCCTGACATAGTTTTTTCTAGATGTTTGATCTAAACCACCTTTAACGAGAAAAGGTAAACGTGAATCATTTGTACAACCAAGTTGTTTAAAGTTCTAATCATTTAACTACAAGAACAAATTGCAACAATAAAGACAGCTCGAACGTTTAACTGTGTTTGAATCGAGCACCTCACAAATTAGATTCCAACCTTTTAAGTTTGAACTATCGAGGCTGTAAAATAGTTTAACTTTAAATACTAAATAAAACTGATAATACCTGTCAATGGCTATAAAAATATTAATTTTTTTGTCCCTGCTAAAAACCAAACAAATTGAAATTATACGGTTTTGTATTACAAGCCAATCTGTATCTAGAGTTCAAAAATATTATGAATAATTTCGTATAAATAGCTCAGTAATTATTATCATGCCGGAGCCAGACATAGCTTCATTTGAATGATCATTTCAATGATCGGAATTTTAAACGATATGCAGTTTTTCTACATCGTTTTCGACGGTATTTGCAGCATGCATTCTGTCAATTTTGTGTCAAACTCCATAAGGTTAGATTAAAATGGTTAAACTGTCAACAGCGGTTACTTTAAAAAAAAAATGGTGGTTAACTACTATTGTAACTATTCTTAAAATTTCTAATTTTCCGCGCAATTTTCTTAATTCTTCCATTCATTACCTTCAGAACCTTCTCCTGACAATGACAAACTGGATTAAAAAAAAATTCGAAGTCGGACCAGCTGTTCATGCGTAATGACGTAACCAAGAGAAATAGGGATTCATTTTTATACTTGTAGATTTTTACTATTTTTTTTTGTCTTTTTCTATATGCTGTTGTTATAATTTTGGCGTCACTATGCCTCAGCGAGTTATTAAGGTTTTGTCAGTAAGTATATAGACATACTAGTTGTTACCGGCAACTTCGTCCGTGTAAAATTAGGTGAAAAATTTTAGCATGATGATATTTAGCCTATAGTCTTCTTCGATAAATGGACTATCTGATACAGAAAGAATTTTTTAAATCAGACCAGTAGTTCCTGAGATTAGAGCGTTCAAGTATAGTAACAAACTCTTCAGCTTTACATATTACTATAGATACATATAGCAAATTAGCAAGGAATAAAATGTCTGCGTGTTTATCGATATGTCTGTCTGTTCGCAGGTACCGACTTCCACGGGACTTTCACTGGCAGTTAGCTGATGTTATAAGGAGTAAAAGATCAAAAATGGAAAAAAATAATTTTAATTAGTTTAGTGTATTTTCATTTGTGGGGATGACGTCAGACGGCAGTCGGTCATCTTCACTCGCCCCACAGCCACACCCTCAGCAAACGTTGCGCTATCTCTTCCTCTTCTTTCATGACAATACTGAAAACTCTTTTATGAATTTACACATAATAATTCAAACAGAAAGACAGAAAGAAAGTAACAGTGTTCATTCAATCATTGTAAAGAAGTAAACAACATAACATATACATAATATATTAATAACGTATACACGAGACTAAATTTTTAATAATTATATAAATCAACAAGAAAGAATAAGCTGTGGAATGTCAGCGAGGCGCCCCCTTGCTCACATCAGTTGAGATAAAAGAAAGATCCACCTTCTGCACGCAAAATCGTAGATGCGTTGTCTGCTTTTAAGCAATGAATACGATCTTATCGTGAAGTTCTTACCATAGATACCGTTGTCAACTCTATGTATTAACAGAATTAATAGTAAATGAGATTTGCAATAAACGTTTAATTGAATACTAGGAAAACTTGCCAGTATACCTAATAATGTCATATTCCTAAATAAGCCAAAAAAAGGTATTTTCAGACCTATGACTTAAAAATCTGTCTAGGATGCCTAATGTTTCATTTGTCACTTCCCTAATTAAGCCCAGGGGCCATAATTTTCTTATTGAATCTCTATATTGTTACAGACTGGAGACAGAATTTTGGAAGTAGATGGAGTCTGCGTATATAGATAATACACCCAGACTCAAGGCGATATCGAACCCACGACCCTCTGAGCAGAATGCAGGGTCACTGCCCACTGCGCCAACGGGCCATTATCAATGTCTTACGCTGGTAATGTAAGACAATTATTATAGGATGTATCTATCACGCTTGTCTATGATGTACTAGGTACCTATTCATTCACTCTTGCCTTAAATATACCCATTTTAAAGTGATTCGGAAGACGAAAGATCTTCTTCTTTCTATTTTCTTAATTATTTATCTTCTCTCTCAATTAAAAAAGGTGTTTTTTTAACCTTGAAAATGTATTTACCCATCCTAATCGACACTGTACCCGGTGTCAGGTACAGTCTCGACTGGGAGTGGCTGGAAATTCTAATTTAATATTGTATCTAACATTCCAGGCGATGCGAAGCTAATACAAAGCAATAAAAACGGTGCAAAGCGATTCTTGTTTAATATCGCAACTCATAGTATATCATGAGAAGCGATATGAAACATGGATGCCAGAATCTAGATTAAACATATTATTTAAAAGTAAATATTAACTGAAAAATGATAAACATACTGCTGCTGCTGTGTTTATTAAACATTATTTATTTGGTTGAAATTGAAATATATAAAAACTAATTATAAACAAACAACACAAAATATAACTGAATATAATATACATATAAGGAATATAGACGGTTATAACATAAATAATCTATGGGGTTAGAGAGGGGTAGACCTATGCCTAACTGGACGTGTAAAGATGTCCCGGTGTCACATTGAAGCTATAATTCAAAAGCTGTGGCGAACCAACACTTTTATTTGCACTTCTAATCTAAAATATATACAAACATTTCTCAAACTTTGCTATATTAAGAATTTTTTTAGTATAGCAACGCTTGAGCCTGCATTTTCCGAGTGATTTGTGAGGCCGTGTATAGTTTGCAAATCTGCAAAACCAACTTACTATATAACGCGAAAGAATTCTTAAAAATGTCTAAATTTTGAATGTAGATATGACGATGAATGTAGATATGACGAATGTTGATATTTGTAACAAAAAGCTTCTGAACATTCGAGTGCTGTATCGTTAAAATTTCTACGAAATAACTCCTATTTAAGGAATTAGGAAATGTTTTGAGTGACTGCGGTCAAGCGCTTGCCTATCTTCAATAAAAAAAAAAGTGCATTAATAATTACTATTTACTGGATTTATCAACGTTTATTATAGATTACTATGACTCCGTTCCTGCGCCTGGGTAGGGTAAATTAATGGTTTGTGGACGCAAGTATATCGTATATCTTTAACAAAATTCAAGATGTCATATTAAATCTGTCTATAGTTAAATTTAAACAGCATGTTAAAACACGCTTATTCATAAGGCGTATTATACAATTGAAGACTGTATTAAAGATAAAACTGCTTGGAATTGAGATGCTACAGTCTTGTACTGTATAGTTAACATGCAAAAATGTAATTTAAACTCAGTTTTGTAAGAAATGTTTTTAAAGAGTGGCTACCGGATACGCATCCCATGGTTTCGGTACATGATTCTAGACTCCCCAGTGGTGAAATTTTTTGTCGGCTTTTTCATGAAATGTAATGTTTTTTTAACTTTTTTTTTTTAACTGAATACTGTATAATATCATTATTACTACTTAACGCAACGCGATTTTCAATCAGAAACAAATTCCTTCAATATTTTTACATCAAACCGCAATGTAAATAAAACTTCGTCGGCGCAGCGTTTGCATCAAAGGAGCCGCGAGGTGCGTAAACTTCCCGCCATTCACGATACATTGCGCGATCAAGCATGGCCTTTTCCTAATTGAACCGTCTTCGCCGGAGAGAGAAATTTTCCTTACGAGCATTTGTTCAGAGGGAATCTTTAAATCTAATTAGTTTGCAATATGTCATAAATGGATAAATTGCCTGAAAAAGACGACATGCTATAACTGTCTTTTACAATTATTCCTTTATCTTCTTATTCATTAAATAACAATTACTATCAAACACCGTACGAAAATTTATTTATACTTCGTACGTTTTTTCATACCCGATCCATAATCTTAACGTGGTATTTAGCATCTTTCTGTAACATTTAATTGTTATTCCACTTCATTTTGTAATACGTACTTGTTTATAGATTACTAGTAGACCCGACAGACGCTGTCCTGCCCGAACGTTGGATTATTTACCATTTACTACATTCTATCGTCCTATATTTTTGTCTCCGTTCCCGTATTCTTTCCCAAAATAGATATATGCTGTTTAATGCCCGTGTTATAGGTAACAGCCGCCTGTTATACACAAATATTTTTATTTAATACACCCAGACTCAAGGTGGGAATCGAACCCACGACCCCTGGAGCAGAAGGCAGGGCCACTGCGCCAACGGGCCAATTTTCAAAATTCGGGATTTTCTTATAATAACATATATCTAAATTGTTTAAAAAAAAAACACTATTTATACATGGATAAGTAGATATTTTTCTCATGAATAAATAGTTATTTTATCATAAACTTTTTTTATGCGACTTCTACTTATAATTGGTATGAAAAATTTTGTGACCCTTTAAAAGCTTTGAAATTTTGTAAATTGTTATGTTTGGCTCTTCCGACCTAAAAGGTTGCCGGCCCCTGATCTATTTTTAGTTACATCACAAATAAATTACAGTGATTTTATCAGATTAAGAACAATCTTATATAAAATAATCATCTTAAAATAACCTGATAAAGTATTAAGTGATCCTACGGAACCACTAGTGCGCGAGTCTGACTCGCATTTGCCTGGTTATTTTTTTTTCTTCAGAACTCCAGAGACATATCAAATTTTATGTTTTTCGTTGCCAATATGCAATTTTTAAATACTGTTACATTTTTAAGGTCCCTAGAAGTTTTTATTTGTCCCAAGAAATCGCCCATAACTTTTAACAAATACGATATTCGCAATTAAGAAATACCAGATAGTAGACAAAAAATATCTATACTAATATATAAAGCTGAAGAGTTTGGTTGTTTGCTTAACCCCTACGACATATAAAATTATCTGATAGTAATATCTTTTTTTCAGTGCAAGGGACTCCGATGTCATAAAAGCAACAATTGATTTTCTTAATAAATTAAATCCATATGGAACCAAAATAATAGAAAAGAATCAAGTATCTTTTGTTACGAGTGATAAATTGGAGTTAGAAATATTTAAAAAAATATATAAGGCTTTGGCAAAGTAATATGTTATTAATATTACATTTATAAACTTCCCTTTGATGCCGAAGCCAGACATAGCTCAAAGTGTTTGTACATTTTTGTACTTGAAGTCTACAAAGTTCTACAAAACTTCGTGAAGTTACACAAAGTCCCTTGCCACACTACATGATCATTGCAATGATCATTCAAATGAAAGCAATAAATTAATTATTATAATACGTGAATGTAGAATGTGTTTAAGGAATAAATAGTAATACATAATTATATTATAATACTACTGTTACAGTGTATATTTAAACGATTAACAAATTCATTTATTTGTTTTTTTTTAATACGTGATACCGCCACTGTAAACCTTTAATCAAAATTTCATTTCTAAAGGCAGAAAACGATCGGACGTCTCTTACATGTTCAAAATAACTTGTAAGCTTCTCAATTCAACATATCTTTATATGTGAATTAGTATAATCTTCTTTCCTAGTCCCATGTTTAACAAATATAAATTCCCAAAAGCAAAAACCGACAATGTAACTTTTTACTGAAATTATTTTTATAAATACAATACGTAATATTTATAGCTAGCTGTGCCTGCGACTTTGTTCGTGTAAAATTAGGTAAACAATAGATTAAATTTACCGTAATGATACATAGCCTTTAGCCTTTCTCGATAAATGGGCTATCTAACACTGAAAGAATTTTTCAAATCTGACCAGTAGTTGCTGAGACTATCGCGTTCAAGTAAATAAATAAACTCTTTAGTTTTATATGTTAGTACAGATATTTAAAATCTACTAAACCTCGTGATTTATTAATTGTATTTAAGTAAAATCATGTTAATCAATTTTTTTCCAAATCGTTATCAGGACATGTTCTTCGTTTCGATTTTATTATTTCCTATTACTGTTGTTGTTACTGAGGTTGGTTGCAAAACTCATTGTTAGTATTGCCTGTCCTAAGCCAGGACTAAAGTGTGAAGAAAAGGGGCCATCATCGTGCGTTCTCGCCAGTACGTCCAGGTGTTCTGTACATAATTAGTTAACTTTCTCTTAATCTCACGTAGTAGTTAATTGATATTTACATTTAAAGTTAATTTTTTTCGTCATATATAATCATCAAATATCAAAGGGCCTAGCACGAACATTTCGACGCGTTAGAGTCGAAGATTCGACTTTGAAAATATTAGTGCTGGGCCCACATCGGACTCTCCTTAGTGTCATCGCGGGTTGCATCACCATTGATTTAAAACGTGACACGATAAAGACTTGCCTCTTATGGGCCTAGCACGAATATTTTCATCCGGATCAAAAAAAGAAGTATTTAAATACCCCGCCCACGAGTCTCTTAAAGGATAAAATGTTATTTTGAACATTTATGATCGTACTAAGTTCAATGTTAAATTTTATAGAATACTAGTTTATGTTTGTAACCTCGCCCTAATATTTTGATGTTTTTTAATTAAGACCTTTCTAATCATACCTTAAGTTAGTAAAATTTTTTGCTTATACTAATATACAAAGCTGAAGAATTTGTTTGATTGCTAGAACGCGCTAATCTCAGGAACTACTGGTTGGATTTGAAATATGATTTTAGTGTTAGATAGTCCATTCATCAAGGGTGGCTATATAGGCTATTTTTTTTTATGTTACAAGGGGCAAAAGAGCAGGCAGCAGGCAACTAATTGCCTACTGACACCCATAATCGGCATACATACTTTTACTTAGGTAACAACCAAAGTAACACATTGTATGTGTTTTCCTTTAGGGTATATTTCTCAAGCCCTTGTCTATATCAAAATATTAAAAATTTATACAAAGAGAATTTTAAAACTCCTAGGTCAAAATATTTCATATTAGTTCTCATATATACTGGTGAGACACTTAGAATACTTAAGGAGGGTGCTCAGTACTCGATTCTTGTTATAAATATGTTATAAAAATAGGTACCTAATTTTTGATCAAATTTCCTTAAGATTAGATAAAGTGTGGCCTTACGTTCTGTGTTTAATTTGCTGTTACAAAAAGATAGTTCGTAAATGCATTTCCCAGCGTAAAAACTGGTCAGTTATAAAAAAGGTTTAGCTGGCGGACGGAGGGACAGAGCAGAACCTTAAGGTTTTCTTGTGTTCCCTAAAAATTTAAGTAAAGGGGTTACTAACGACAGGATGATGGCCTTTCTACCGATAACCTATTAACTCTCTTTATTAAATTAACCTTACTCTTCTTGCATAGTTAATGCTCTGAGTGACACGCCATTTCTGGGCTGCGACCCAAATTTTCTCAGAGCTTAGAAAATGGACAGGTCCATTTCACACCCCAAATACCCAAACACCACAGTAATATTACTTTAATAGTTTCATGACCGCTTTACGGTAGATGTTTAACGTTTGGATGGCTTTATGCAACTAGGTTTCAACTTTTTTTAAGTATATATATAACAAAGTGCAAACGAGCAGGCGGTTCACCTAAGTGACTACCAACGCCCATGGACAACTGCAACACCAGGGGGATCGCAGGTGCAAATGAGTATGCTCTTTTCTTGAAAACTTATGAAAACCTGCTTGACATTTTGAAAAAATGATGTTTAAAGAATTCGTAAGCCTGCGCTGAAACTGTTCTGCGCTTTAATCTTGTTTCAAGCATCTTATAACGCCAGATATATGTAAAAGAAAATAAATAAATCTAGCAAAGGTATGACCCCACTTAACAAGACATATAAAAGCGAAAGGTCACCTATCAAGCTATCTCGAAAGTTGTGTGATGTGCAAAAAATGAAATCTTGCAAATAGGTAGTTTCTAGTTAGTAGACCGCTAGTATCCGCTAAAAACGGATTTTTCGAGAGAGCCAGATTAAAAAGGTCTCTCGCAAGTATAATTTTACGCAGACGAAATCGTGGGAAATAGCTAGTAGTTTATAAATATTTTTGAAAGAAATTCGTAAATATTATTTTTTTATATAAAAATGCAAGAAACTAGCCCACTTTTAGGGTTCCGTAGTCCTACAAGGAACCCTTATAATTTCGCCCTGTACGTCCGTCTGTCCGCTCGCCAGCTGATCTCCTCTAGAATTTCTAAGATATTATATGTAGAGACTCGAACTATTCTATGTTGATGGGACAGGCTAAAAACTTATTAAGAAAATTATTTTGAACGAAAGCGGACTACAACCTTTGCAGTTATTTAACAAACGCCTTTGACGTGTATCAAACTCTAAACCATACTATATAAACATGTCCTGACAAGTTTTTGGCCACTTTTTTAAATCATTGTATACCTCGTAATAGACGTTATATGTTTCATACATGAGGTTTGATTTGTTTAACGAATTATAAGTTTAAATCACTTAGAACTGTCAAATAGATGGCATATTATTAGAATCCGTGAAAATTAATGTATTTTCTGTGGATTGTTGCACTTTTGCTTGACACCATCCATTTATGTATTTAATCATGAACAATCTGAAAGGATTCTACAATTACTTGTCAACACAGCTGTCGACCGAAATCCGAACTGATTAAATATTAGGTTAAAGTGCATTTAGGCTATTTGATGACTTATTTGAAATTCCATCTCATAATTGACTTGTTGAGTGTTCAATGATGAAGGAAATATTTAACGTTAATTTCAAGATAATTTTTACGCTTCTACATCTTATGAATCCCCAAAGAATATGATTTTCATGTTTTAAACAGTTTTTAATAAGAGTTGGTTTTTGTTTGGAATCGGATTAAGGCTATGCTTGAAAGCGTTAACACATCTAGTCAGTGCCGGACCGAGGTAAATTTTAAAATGAAGCGAGTTCCACTTATGGTGACCCCCTACTTGTCCGGCTTATATTTTTTAAGATAAAATATATTTAAAAATGGTCGCACATTAAGATTCGCCCATAACAGAGTCGGCGCCTGGAGCGGCCACTCCGTTCGCCCTATGGTAGCGCCGACCCTGCTTGCAGTAGTATTGAAAGTGTATCCCTTAAACCACTTGACCGTATTTCTAGTATAAACTATGTCAAGTCAAATTGATAACACTATAAAAAAAACGCGACAATCCAATTGGCCAATAAGTCAGCCGTGTTTTCTCAATGGTTTTGTCCAAACAAACAACACTGTTTCTACGTGCCGTGTCCGTGCCGTCTTAATCGAAAGGCGGCCGGGCACGAAGCAATTTGGTCGTCCGCGCAATAAGGGGGGAGCTATTAAAACAAGCTCAAATAAAGCAAATTGAAAACGGCACCGGCACTTCGTAAGGGAACTTTAGGAGACGCAGACACGAGCCAAGAAAGAGGCTTTGGAACGTACACCGTATTAAATGTCTAATATGTATAACGCGAAGGGTTATTCTTCTTCATTTTAATTGTTTACGACATCATTTCTACAGACAAATGTCCCAAACTATATCGCTACCATAATGTATACATATCTCTTTATTTGTATATAATTTAATAACCTATCTGTGAGTGAACTTTTTAATAGAGATAGCGCCACGCTTGCAGTCCTTTTGGTCTGCAGCTGAATTGAGCCGATTCATCTGGGTACCAGTACCTCTTTCCCACATAAGATCGGCGTTAAGTGGCGGCAATGCTGTCACGTCATGTAATGGTATTGCTGTCGCGTTTCGTTCGGTTTGTGATACTTCCCTGTAACCTAAACCTCTTTTTAAAGGACAGCAACGTATCTGCAGATGTCCATGGGCGTCGGTAATTACTTGAGTGTTGAACCGCCTGCCCGTTTGCCCCTTGTAACACAACAAAACAACAATTTTTGCACCACAACGTTTCGTCCGGGATAATCTCCGAAATTACTTAAACGATCTTGAATTAAATTTGAAAATTACGTATGTTTATTTTGGCCGTATTTAAATTATCGAATAGTGTCTATGCTATGTTGGACGAGGATTTTTTTAATGTATCTTAGGGGAATGCCCGCTAGTTCCATATTTTTCCATAATGTTACATAAAGTGAATCACGGGCACAAAGATGCAAGAAAAGTGTTCTTTTGCAGTGAAGTGCATTATAATGTAGACAAGAATGGCTGACTCAAATTGACAAAGAATCCGGGTACTTAGCGATCGGGCCACGGTGAATTCTTTGAAAAATTAATTTTTACAGGATGCCTTTCCTCACGGGGTGCAGAAGAAAAGGGTAAAAGGTTACATTACGTACATACTGTAGGGACTAAAATAGTGATAACATAAAATGAGATAGAAAAGCTCTTTGGCATGATAATCTAGGATTTAAGATGAAAATCAGCTGAATTTTGCCATACGTACCTAGTGTTTACGGAAAAAATTAGTGCTGTATCGACACGGCAACGCTCCTTTTAAAAATTGGTATTGATTGGTGGAACCAATATCAAATCAAAAAAAAATTCTCTTGAGTAAAACTCACTTATAACAAAGCAATAAAAAAAACGGGTTTACGGAAGATGCACAGAATATAGTAGGAATAGAGCGTTACAGATTGGAGGTTACAATCAAAAATCAGTTGTATACATTGTAGACAGTAACAGTTTTAAGTGCGTATCTCAATTGAATAGAATAGGATCGTTTTTCCAAAAGCAACACCTTAAATTGTCTTCTAAAAGAACTTTTGGAGGCATCGTTTACATGCAACCTAACAATTAAGACCTAAAAAAACGTGACTAGGAAGTCTAGAAAAACCGTAATTGACTAATTATTAAAATTTAAGCAGACCTCACAAAACATAATGAGCTTTTGTCTATTTAACACACCTTAGTTTTTTTTCGACGCATAAATAATAATAATTAATATGATAATCTTTAGAAAGCGGAAAAAAATCTTCATTGCTTTTTAAAAAATGAGTTTTTTTTTTTTTTTTTAAAGAATATTAGGAACACTTTTTTTAGGTATGTCTAATATTCCCTTTTCCCCTCCTACTAAGCTTAAATTAAAAGCTTGTATTCATTAATCTAACACCTTAATATGTTATGTGAAATTTATACTTACCACGGAATAAACAAGTAAAGGGAACCGGCTCACAAATACAAAATGTTATTTAGATACGAATATTTATAATAACGAGTAAGAGCGAACAAATTTCGCAAAATGTTATAACAATATATAATTTATCATTTTATAGGCAGCTATATTTAAAAGAATTATCAAACAAGATAAATTCAAATAATTACTGAGGTACTGTAAAAAAATATTACACATTACAGGAAACACATCTAATATATAGAAAAATAACTTTACACCCTAACTTTCATTAACGAAATTACCAAAAAACTGTCTAAAGTACAGTTATGTTATTTCTTTGACATAACCTATAAGTTTCATGGTTTGTGAATTACTTTGATATAGTGCAGGAGTTTGTGAATTAATTCCACATAAAAATGAACCCACCATAGAGCACGCTCTAGTACAGAGTACTTCAGCGACTAGATAGAGATCTAGTCGCTGAAGTTTCTGTTGATTTTTTGGTTATACTGTGTCAGCGAGTCAGGTACTCCCATTTGTAAATGGAAACAATTTATTCTAATACACTTTTATAAACTCTCTTTGAATCGTCAAATAATTTAACAGCTACCACTGATTCGTAAAAGTTGAGCGACGCGAAGAATCGGCAAGAAACTCTTTAAAAAAAGTCCTTACAAAAAAAAGAGTTCAATACATTTATATGTTAACTATAAAGTACATAGCTGGAAGGACTCAACGCGTGACGAGAGCGTCACGAAAAGTGTGATCGGGCATGCAAACGGAAGTTGAGAGAGATATATGAGTTAGTGAAGATCGAAAGAGAGAGTTACGTATCTTATTTGTCAATCCACTAACGTAAGCCTATTGTCTCTGGTTTACGATTAACCACGGAAATTACTGACATTGTTTCCGATACTGAATAAAAATTAAAAATGTATTCAAAAATATTAATTTATCAATGAAAAACCTTAATTTATGTATGTATAATGTAGCAAAAGAAGTTTTACTTCAGTCGTTTGGTCTAAAGCACAGGCGACTTTTTTTTGTTTCAGAACCTTCAACATCTGTTATGGCACTTGGGCAAGGAATTATCATCTTCTTCCTCTGGTACTTAAGTAGTCCCACAAGGAACCCTTATAGTTTGGCTCTGCCCGTCTGTCAGTCCGTGCGTCCGTCCATTTGTTCGTCCGTCTGTCCGCCCGCATTAGTTCCTCCCCTACGATTTCTAAACTATGAGACGTAGAGATTTGAAACTTTGCATACAGATAGAACATGCAAAAAATTCATTAAATTATTTTGAATGAAAATGGATAACAACTTTTGAAGTTATGTTTCAACAATGCCTTTATCACTATAAAGGTATTGGTGGAATAACTCGTCAAGATAAGATATACTTATCAGATGCGGAACTCTGCTATGCGTATCTTGACACGCTCTTTGACATATTATTGAAATTTATCTTGAAGCTTATTTTAATTACCAAGTACTGTATCGGGTCCCAATGTTTTACGTGCCTTCCGAAACACGGAGGAGGTTGGATATCAAATATAGATCAGTGCTAGAATGGGTCACCCATCTATCACCCGGGCGCAGCCAGAGTTACTTAACTTAGCGATCGAATCGAATGCCGACCACTGGTTAGGCCACGACCGCCTCTGTTGTACCTATATATAAATGTGTACATTAATTTTTCTTATTATTTTATTGTCACCATGACAACACTATATCACTTTAACACATTCAAGGATTTGAGAATGACATTGTTTATACTCGACCGTACTTTAAAGTTAGAATAAATAAATAAATAAATATATACAGGACTATATGACACACGGACGTCTGTTCCTAAGGTAGGCAACTTAATGCCTTAGCTGAATAATTTATAGTGGGTCAATTTTGTTTTTTATTATATGATAGATAAATTGTAAATACGTATTAAAAATAGTTCCTATACAACTAAATACAAAATTTTGTGAAACTTATAGGTGCCGTTATTATATAAAGTTATGATATAAAGTTCAAAATATTTATGCGAACATTTTTTGAGCTTCTTTTTGCTCTTGTGTTATTTTCATTCTGACGCTTACAAGTCAACTGGCCATAATAATGCTAAGGAATCTTCTGCGATTCTGACATAATAGTAAAAAAAACTTTACGACAGACTTAATATAGTTCATAGTCATTCCCAAATACAATAATTCAACCCATTTAAACCTAGGTTTTAATTTCAAAATTCGCCATGATATCACGTCTTTTAAAAACGAGGCAAACAATTGAATAGCTTAAATGTGTTTGCCGTTCACTTTTTCATTATAAACCAGCGTTACATACCTTAGGAGTACCTAAGCTTTTAAAATGGAACAACTCTTCAAAATATTTACGGTTAAATGTTTTTTTTCGCATCGGACCAGTAGTTCCTGAGATTACCTCGTTCAAAACAAACAAAAAATCAAACTCTTCAGCTTTATATATTTGTACAGATGAGGTCGAAGCGATATAATACAAATCATAAAACGATAATCATTTTTTGATTTGTATTTGGTAATTGCAAATGGAGAGTCATAAGCAGACACAACGCCTAGTCTTTATCTCAGCTGATTTGACGATATGAGTTTATGGGGCTAATTTTCACTTGTTTCAGCTGAAACAGACAATATAAAGACATTCAACATTTAGAAAAAGTGCATACTAATATCTTAAACGACTGCGACGCAGCAAGCCTCTCGCAAGTGCAGTTGTGGGTGAGAATCGCCTGTCTCTACATACATATATAAAAACGAAAGATATTCAACTTTAAAAAAAAATTGTGATACGCATGACGGCGAAACTAAAAGCAGGAATAAACTTGTGACTCTGTTCCTGCGCCTTGGTAGGGTACAGAAATCATTTGCGGGCGCGAGTATACGCTTCTTTAACAAAATTCCAGATGCAATATTAAGTCTGTCTATAGTTAAATTTAAACAGCATGTTAAAAACACGTTTATTCTTAATGCGTATTAATCGTATAATCGTTTGGCATCGCTGTTCGAGGGGTTTTAGTTTAATAATTTAATTCATATTTTATAGAAATATTAGACTTCACTGACTCTTCTCTTTACAATATGCTAAATAATATAATCTTATTCTGCTAAATTTTATACTCCTCCGTCCTCGCAATTTTCATAAAATGGTACCGAAAATTTTCACTTCACATATTAATATGTAGATTACATATATAGTAATGTGCATAAAATAAATACATATAAAGCTTCTAGATGAAAGCAAACTAAATCTTGCTTATTATGTTGATTATTTTTTGTTTTTTTTTTCTGCTGGAAAATGCTTTTACGCACTGCCCTGTTCGCAAATCGTCCTATGATGTAGGTACAGAAAGAGTGAGGGCTGAAGGTGTCAAGATTGATAGACACCCCTCGGAATAAAGACTACAGTTCGCCTTAGATACAGATCGCAAACCTACGTCTATATGTGCGGAGTTGTTTTTGCAACCTTAAGTTGAACATTCTTAATATTTTCGGTTCGGTTGAACTTTTTTTTTATTTGTACGGCTCCTTGTATAAACGTGGCAATGACTTTTTTTATAACTTAAAACTAGTGATAAAAACCGTTTTTTTTTAAAGAAGTTTTCAAACAAAGAATTTTATTGTCATAAAATATGTGGCAGCTGTTTTTTTTTTTTAATTTTCATTTTTCTTTAGATATTCCATTTGTCTCAGGTCTGTGTAATAAGCTGTACATTTAAAGTGGAAAGCGTGGAAAACAATTTTCGCCAATACTTTTTTTATTCACAATCATTATGGCTCTGGTCGTTTCCATGGTTTTTTTCGGTCTCTAGATTAAAAAAGGAATATATTAAATTTTCTTTTTTTTTAACTTATGATTTTAATTTCATTCCTTCAATATTTGTAGAATAAACAACACATGTGATATAAAATATGTGAAAGTTAATTAAAAAAATAATTTTTTTTAATTAAAATTGTTTTAAATAGATTTACAAGTGCTTTGTTTACATCTTGACAGTAAAACAAGAACAATACCAGAAATGTTATTGTGATTAGTAAATTTATAGGAAACACAATATTAACTATGGATATACTACGGATCGGCTTGGTGCCTCTCACTCTGACCATTGGCCTCACATATCTAAACGTTAAAAGGTAAGTGATATCTAAAAGTATTTTAAAGTCGAAATAGACTTTAAAATGCTTTTATAAAAATATGTATTTCTTTAACAGTTTTGAATCTTTAGGATGTGCTAAGAGCTAAGTCCCTTCGACTTCCCACTCGTCGGCAATGCCGATGCAGCGATGCTTGGCAATGACGTCTTACGGACTATAATTTACAGGCAGTAAAAGACATCTTACCGCTGTCTTTGTGATACATTGCTTACATTGATTGTTCTAAATAAAATCACAGAAGTCTTTTTTGATAAATTGACAAATTGATCTCAAAAATGAAAGGTTACAGATATTGCCATCCTCATCCCATTCTTGAGCGCGCAATGTATCGTAAACATTGGGAAGCAATCATCAACAAAATGTTGACGCGCAAAATAAGTCAACGACCAGCGTCACACTACCCCTGTTACTTACTTTTAAGTTTTATTTACATTGCGGTTTGATGTAAAAATATTGAAGAAATTTGTTTCCGATTTAAAATTGCATTGAGTAATAATGATATTATAAAGTATTCAATTAAAAAAATGGTAAAAATTTGTACATTTCAAGAAAAAGCCGAGAAAAGATTTCACAACTGGAGAGTCTAAAATCATGTACTGAACCCATGGGATGCGTATCCTGTACGGTATAACATATCTTTACCTTGAATTTAACAGTGGCGTCGGCAATCCGATCGCTGCTGATACTGCAGACGCGTTCTAAAAAAATGCGTTTGACACAATGACGCGATCCGATGAGGGTGTGAAAAAAAATAATTAAAATTACTACTGAATTTTAGTAGCAATACATACAGAAGAAATAAATGTATAAAGGTAGATAGGAAATACTATTTCACATTTCCATATACGGAATTGGGAGAATATATTTTTAATCAAATTGAAAATCCACTTTTCAATTTGTAGATCGTGATACCACGAAAACCCTCGATGCTTCGGCTGACCGCAAATCGCTGCTATTGAAAATTTCGAGTTCAGTGGGAAAATTTAAATGTGTAGAATGAAGTTTGAACACAAAAGTCGCGGTGATAGTTCATTCCCTTTTTTTTTTTTAATTTCTCGTTTTTGGTATTGGCCACGGTCAGTAATGTGACCTTTGTACAACACATATTCTAATAAATTAATAAAAAAAAAACCGATTTCAAATTGTTAGAACTGAATTAAATTGACACGGGGCCGGGCGCGAAGCGCCAGCTTTCAAAAAAAAAAAAATCCTCAAAGTCGGCTCGCCGAGTCGAATGTTCTGAGATAACAAAACTTTAAAAAACAAATACAGACGAATTGGAACCTCGTCGTTTTTTGTAGTCTGTTGAAAAAATTTGTAATCTTTGTTCAAAAATGTTTATGCAGTAGTCAATGCGAATAAAGAAATTTAATTTATGAAGTAGTTGAATGTAATAAATAAATTTTAACTTTGGTTTGAGAATCTGCTGTAATGTTCAAACTGGGCCGAGATAGTAGTATTTATAAGAAAAATTGCTAACATTTATTCTGTTGAATTTATTATAATTATATGAACGATATTGTATTATTTTAAATATTCATGTTTCATTATTTACGCCTATTATAATAACGTATCAAAACTACTCGTATAGTTAATATATACCTACGGCCTGAATACCTTATTGTCTCCAGGGAAAAAGTTTACGTCTATCTGTGATACAGTAATAGACTATTTGATTTGTTTTTATTGCGCGCTGTGATCGTATTCTAGGGATGCGATTACTCTGGAGTCGGAATCACAAATAAAAATAAATAAATAGGGAAGCTATAATAATGTAGGTAAGGTGTCTAACAACCTTAGGGTTCGTCGATTAATCACGTAACATCCGAAACCCTCTCCCTTTCGAGTCTCGCGTGATTGTGGGATGATTCTATACTGTTATTGTGGATGCCTACAGGCGCTTGCAAGACGTTTCCGATCATATATCCCCCCTTCCTCTTCCTTGACGATAGGTCCCACATGGTTGTGGCTTCAGCCTTCCTTATCTTCCTCCTCCATTTTGACCTATTCTCAACCTCAGTTTCGGAAACTTTACACTTCCTCATATCCTCTGACGCTACATCTTGCCATCTTATTTCGAGTCTCCCTCGAGATCCTCGACCAGGGAGGGAAAGCTGTAGTGCCAAATTTCCTACGTAATTCGTTGGTCTCCTTTTCACATGATCATACCATCGATGCAGCGGTGTATAAACGCCCAATCTTTCTTGCACGTACTCATGGCCTATCCTATATTCCCCCTATCTTTAAATATAACCGCCCCCACCCCCTTCATAAAGACCTCTAGTAATACAACCTACAAGTAAAATCACAAATGTACACGTATCACATTAACTTTGATTATCTGTAGAGTATGGATTCTTCTCCATTTCTGAGGTTCTAGATTACGAAATCTTGTTATGGTTTTCCCCTATTTCTTACCTTGGCTTTACCTTACTTCTAAACTTTTCTTGTCTGCTCCTAAATTCATTTTGATAAGCCTTACGTATTAAGCTTTCTTTAGAATTTGAAGCCCAAAGAGTAACAATTTTTCTCCTTTGTCCCCAGGAACGCTTACAGTCGAAGAGGTGTACAAGGACAGAGACCAGTTCGCGGGGCTGGTGCGCGAGGTGGCCGCGCCGGACGCTAAATTATATTAAAGGGCTGCAGTATATTGACTGTACAAAGATTTACTGTCATACGATGCGTGGGTTTTAGTAGTTACTGAAGGTTTAGCTTTGAAGGTCACTTTATTCAGTATTCTGTCGAGTCGTTATCCCTTATAGGGACATTACATTTATATATTATGTTTACTCTCGCCAATGCACGCGACTGGGGCCCTATATAACAATTTAATTTGCATACTTAAATATCTTATTGTATATTCTAATTGCGGTTTATATATTTTGCCCTATATATTTCTGGAATACTCTGGAAAAAAGTACCTCATACAAATAACTGGATGCTTCATTAAAATTGCGAAAACCCTTAGACCTCTTAGCGAATGTATACTATTGCCTTGCCAACTTTAATCATTGTATATCTTGCGGTTATCGAAATTTTGTAGCAATTTTTCGCTAGAGTCTCGCTGACTGTAAATATGTACGTTTATAATAATTGAATATGAATTTGAATTGGAATAGATACTTCAGAATTACAGATGGGCCTGAAAGCTTTTAAGATGACAGACGGTTACCTTAAAAATAATGTATATCACGGAGAAAACAAATCCTCGCGTGCTCGCTATCTGAGCTATGTATTATGGAAGATCAGCGATTGAATTGTTATTAACGCAAACACAAAGTCATAAGCAAAATACGGAAAATAAACTAAAACAAAATATATGTTGATGGTTGGGCGAAAACTTTTCAGATAGGGGCGCGAGAATACCATAAAAACATGATTTTGTACCTAGATTTATTTCTAAATTAAAGAAATATACTGTGACGTGACTTATGGATAACCAAGGGATCGATGTTTTTATATGGCATACAGCTAATAATCTGCCTAACATAGTTTAACTGGCTGCGTGGGTAGAGTATGTTAAAAAAGCTGTTTACCACTAAACATATCGCACGCCTAGTCATAAAGTGGCCTAACCCAAAGAAGCTGATTATTGGGAAATCATAAAAGACGCTTTGCTACTTACGATTTATTCCTCATATAATTCCATGAAAACGGCATTATGGTTACAAATTATGTATTTTAATAATAGTTAATTAAGTGATTAATAATATTAAAGTGTTATTTTAATGACGTTTTATTATTTGTATGTCTTTTTAACCACAATACGTTTTTTGTTAAAAAGACAAAAATAGCATTGGTCTAGCCGTTATGATATTAGCCGAAACAAACAGACGGGCAGACAAACCGACAGACAGACAAAACTATTTCAAGTTGCGGTTTTGCTATAGGTATGACATATATAGTCATATGCGATTAATAAGAAAAAAATAGACGTTACAAAAAGAACTTTAAATTTTATTTATAAGTATGTATAGAGTTGAGTTTAAAACCATTAAACATCTTTACGTTTGATTTTTTCATAGTAAACCTACTCTACATATTTGGGACTGAACTATTTAGCACGCACGCACCTCCAATGAATAGATGCACTCCACCAGCTTCCTTAATAAGATCCTCAAAGCGTTGGCACTCCGCCACCAGGTTAGATGCGTTACCATCCAAAACATGCGTGAAAACATATGTTTGATCTCTGTTTAATACTTTTAGTTCAATATATGAAATGTAAAATAATGAACATAATGTAAACATTTAATATTTATACAATAAAACAGTTTTTAATGTAAAATATTTTATTTTTAAAACTATCTAATGATGATACTTAAAGAGCAATTATACAGGGTCACTGGTGAGACACTTACAATATTCGAGGACCTGTTATTTGATGATTGTTTATTAAAAATTAACATTAAATATAAATATCACGGAACTACTATGTGAGGTTAAGAGAAAGTTGTCTAATGAACGGAACACTTGGACATATTAGTGTGGACGCACGATGATGGTCCGTTTTATTATAACGAGATTTCTAATTGTAATAAGAATCGAGCGGTCGCAGCCAGAGCAACTTAACTTAGCGATCGACTCAAATGCCGACCACTGATTAGGCCACGACCTCCTCAAATTGATTATAAAATGATAATATAAAAATCTCTAAATGATAATATATATATTGCTAATTATATAAATGTTTTTCAGCGGGTTATTTTTAATATTGTGAATTTGGCAAAGGAAAATAACCTTTATAACGAGAATATGACGCCATTGGTGCGTTCCACTTCACGGCCGAAATGGTAAGACCTGAAAAAAATATGTTACTTATGGAATTACTTTGCGGAATCAGTTGAAACGACTGGAAATCCCGGCAATATTGTAACCCGAATGCTAGCAATACTGGCAAACAGCAAATTTATATCGCCACCACAGAATCTCCATGTAAATAACCATATCAAGATAAAAGTAATAATATTTTAAGAAAAGCAAACAATGTGTGTACCTGTTGAATCACGATTTTTGCGCATCAAAAGTAACAGGGCGATAACCTAAAATTTTCCAATATTTTTCCTTTGAGATGTTTTGCCGATTTTTGGCTAACCTAATTGCTTAAAATTGTCAAAAAACGTTATATTGCTATACCTAACTATCTTGCATTACGGAATACATGCTATATACCTGTTCTCCGAAAATTCATTTTGCTGTTTGACCTTTTTTATTGAAGAGCATCGTACTCAGCTGCGGTCGTACAAACTGTATTCGGAAATGATTGTTCAAATGTGGAACATTTGCATCGAATTGCATTGAAATCAACTATCAAGAAAAAGTATTCATACCTCTAATTAACGAATTTTGTCAACCCAAAACCTTTATATAAAGTTCCCACTAATATAGAATCTTATAGTATATGATTCATGTCGCGACATGTTTCGACACGCTTTTGTTCGAAAAACAATGGAACAATAATGTTGAGGTGAATACAACTATTCTTTAACCTCTTTATAACGAATTTTAGACCAACGTAACCTCAACACAACAAACCTCAGTTCAACGAATTACTCGATATAACGAATATTCTCTTGTTCCCCTCCGATTTGTTAAATCGAGGCTGCCCTGTATAACTAATACTACCTATCGACAATGTTACGTAACGTTCTGCTAATTGACCCATATTCAAATACGAAGTAATTCTTCAGCTTTATGTATTAGTATAGATAACAATTTAACCTTACAGTCAAATTAAAACTATTTAATTTTTATAAAATATCCCTGTAAATGTACCTATATTAAAAATATGTTTTAATATAGATACATTTACAGGGACAACTTTATTGTATCAATTGCCATAGTCTATACTAGTTTTTAATTTATTGAAAGGAGATAACCAAAATTTCTAAACACGTTCATGGTTTATTTTACTTAGCAAGTTAGAACGGAGTTTCCCGTAGGTTAGTGTATGTATAAAAAATTTAGTGGATCACGCAAGCCTATTACCTACTTATATTGTATGTTTATGTAATACAATAGTTTTAAAAATAATATAATTTTAATCCCCTACTAATCCCTAAACTCTTGATTCGAATATCTTTGAAATTGGTTTGCCACGCTAAGGTTGAATGTCGTTTGCACATTAAAGGGCTCATTTTTGCTTGTTATGCATTACGTTAATTTCTAACAATAACCTTAGCAAAATTTTCTTTAAGTAGGTGCTGTCGTCCAAACTGGTAAAACACTTTCTTGGTCGACTATACTATTTATGTTTATATTGTAATAACTAAATTAAATACAGAAATTTATACTTTGTCTTTATGTTATTAAATTATAGATCCACCTGACTTAAAATTATAACTGCTAAGTTAGACAAATGCTGATTTTACGATCGATATATGTATCGTGATGAAATTGTTGGCCACCCCTGCTCTAGACTTTTGAAAATAAGTAGCGCGCTCCACCGTAGACCGCATCTACACTTTATCAAGTGTGACTGCGGTCAAGCGCTTGCCTATCTCCAATAAAAGAAAATGTAATTCGTGTCATTCAAACACTCCGTTCAGTTTCAGTGCTCTCGTATACAACCACAGAACTGCGCGTATTTAATTAGAATTCAACCGAACTGCGTGAGTGAAAAAAAGTACTCACTCACGCTCAAAAGATGAACGAGAGTGAAAAAAGTACACCGAAAAGAAATGTCACCGCTACGGTTGAACCGTAAACAAAAGAATGACGAATGAACGGGAAACCTTGGTTAGTTTTCCATTCATCTGACACTGGCAGTGATTCTTGCCTTGGCCTTCCTTTTAGGGATTCAAAGTCAAGATCGAACTTTAAAAAGCGCAAATTTTCCTCTTTGTTTTCTGGACCATTACAAGATATGAATGGATAAGTATAATTTTGACGCAAGCGTTGTTCAACCGCAAGTTTTGTATAATATCAAAGCACTTAGGAACATATTTCTTGTAAATATTGTGGGTCATATAAATTAAATGCTTATAATAATCCAGTATATATCGATAAGTTCGTGACCTAGTCAGTGGTCGGTATTTAGGTCGATCGCTAAGTTAAGCAGCTCTTGCAGTGTCCGGGTGATAGATGGTCGACCTAGTCTAATACTGGTTTGTGTTTGATATTCGACCTACATCGTTTTTCGGAAGGCACGTAAAACAGTGGGACCTGATTAATGTCACTTTGTTATCTTAATCGTGAGGTTGTAGATAATTGTGGGGGGGGGGATAACCGTGGGAGTTCCGAGGTTGACGTCAGACGGCGTCGGTCATCATAACACGCCCCACAGACACATCCTCTGCAAACTAAGCGGACCCTGGTACTTGACCTAAATATCATAAAAGTGAGAGGTCACCTAACAGGTAATCTCGAAAACCGCGAGACGTACAAAAATAAGGCGATAACGATAACACTAGATTAAGAAGGTCTAAGAACTCTTGCAAGTTTAATTTTATGCGGACTAAATTGCGGGAAACAGCTTGTAATCTTATAAAGGTCACTCGTCAAAACCGTCCAACCAATTTTGATGAAATTTATTATAAAAGTAGATAGAATCTCGGAGACAGCTTACATGCAGGCTACATTTTAGAAAATAATAAGGGTTTCATACGAAAAAATTAAAAACAGCTAGTGTGTAATGTGGAGTACGAGTCAATATCTTTAATATGTGAGCCTCAATAGCTCAATGGTATAAGGTGTGGACTGAAATTCGCAAGGTACCCGGTTCAAACCCCACCACCGTTGGGGCATTGTCGCACCCACTCCTAATACAAACTTTTAATTTAAGCAGGAGGGGAAAAAGAGAATATTGGGATACCTAAAAAGTATTCCTAATATTCTTTATATAAAAAAAATAAATAAATAAATATCCTTTTAATTATGTCTAATGTTCCCGTTTTCTCTCCTAGTAAGCTTAAATTAAAAGCTTGTATTATGCCGAAGCCAGACATGGTTTCATTTAAATGATCATTTGAATGATCATGTAGTGTGGTCAGGGACTTTGTGTAACTGCGCAAAATTTTGTACAACTTTGTAATCTTCAAGGACAAAAATGTACAAACACTTTGAGCTATGTCTGACTCCGGCATTAGGAGTGGGTGCGACAATATCCCAGCGATGTCGGTGTTTGATCCGCGTACAGTGCGATCAGTCTAAAAATGCACGCCCCTCCACTAATTTACAATGCCTGCTTGAGCGTATAGCGATTTTATTTTAGACTCAAACACACAATGCAAGTTCAACTAAACACCAATGATATTGACGAGATTACGTGTATTGCGTCTACACATTATCTTCCATGCTAACGCACTTTACCGTTGACTAACCTTCATACTGCACAGATAATTAATTATAATGTAAAGAAATCAGAATTGCAGCATTACGTAATCGCCTCGCCTCGAATCGTTTCTTTCTTTATTTTTTTACAAGAGATCGTATTTCAAAGAGGAACTTGTAAAGCCGCGAAGCCTCCACATCAATTACAAAACGTCCGCCGCTAAATCGCGCGTTCCGCGAACATGGTTTTGTATTCCAACTTTAGCAATTACGTTAGTCAGGATTAAAGTTCGGAACTTTCAAAACGATATTGATGGCAAACACCTCGTCTAATGCCGGAGCCAGACATCGCTGAAAGTGTTTGTACATTTTTGTCCTTGAGGACTACAAAGTATGACAAAACCTTGCGCAGCTACACAAAGTCCCCCGCCACAGTACATGATAATTGAAATGATCATTCAAATGAAGCTGTGTCTGTCTCCGGCATTAGAGAAATTTGCTAGGTGAAAAATAAATACAGAGTAGAGATTGCTTAGAGATGACAGAACATAGATATCCAGCACGTTTCTGCGATTGCGAAAATATCATCAATCAACCTGCTAGGACGTTCCGTTCTTCGTTTTCCACCACTCGTCCTTATTCGAAAGATTTTTATCGTGGGCTGTGTAGCATGCAAACCCTTGTAGAAAAGTTTCTTAGTCTGAAATCTTCCGACTATTCTAACTTCTTTTGCCAAAGACAAAGAGTTTTTCTGACTTTGTAAGACTTTTTCAGTTTATATAATTAAAAAAAATACTGCTTACATTTAAAAAAAATTAAGAAATTTTTAACTGTTGTCGAGGAGTAAGGAAACGCCTTTTTTACCTTGCTGGTGATAGGTTTGGCCCGGGGGGTGGCAATGACGTAGTTTAAATCGACCGTTTTTAAAGTTCCTTAATACTCAAGACAAAGGAAGGAGCAAGACATCAGATAGCGCTTAGCCATCCGTCCGTTAACACCTTTATACATACATCAGCTTTATAAATTTGTATAATACGCGAAATACAAGTATTTTATTCAAAACATGAGCTTTTTTCTCGCCAAGATCCTGCTGCAGCTGCTGAGGATAATTTCCACATATGTTGTGTCTCCACGACAACTGTTAATATATTATTTCGATAATTCACAAAAACCTGCTGAAAATATCGTGTCGTGATTTGTAGCACTGTATTTTAAAATTCGTTTAATTAGGATACGTCAGCCATCCACATTAATTAAACATGATTATTATCATAACGGCGGGTCTTTTCCTTGGGGATAGACCCAGGAACGTCAAACGGAACATTGAAATGTCGTAAGGACGAGCACAGACGTCGCAGTTACAGTTTTTTTTTTTTTATTACAAGGGGTACACGAGCAGACGGTAAGTGACTACCGACCTCCGTGGACATCTGTATCACCAGAAGGCTTAAAGATGTGTGCCTGACTTTATATAGGGGTTTAAGCCAAAGGGAACTCTCACAAACAGAACGAAACGCGACAACAATACCGTCACTTGACGTTTTTTTTTTTACAAGGGGGCAGACGAGCACGCAGCAGGCACCGAAGTGCCTACCGACGCCCATGGACATCTGCACGACCAGAAGGCTGCAATTTGCAATTACCTAGTTCCTTTGGCAGTATTGTTTTCATTTGTGGTGGCACTAAAATGCAGGCATACTTATCAAAAGTGTATTTAAGTTAAAACATCATAGTTGTTTCTTTTCAACCCACTTCAAAAGAGTAGGTTCTCAATTTGAATCTATTTTTTTTTCTGTTTGTTACCTGCCCACTTACAACTGGATGGACTGATTTTGATGTTCCCTTTCAATTTGAAAGCTGGTACTTTCCGTCTTATCCTATTTCAATTCGGTCCAGTTCCGACTATGCGAAGTCGGTATTTTTTTCTTAAAATTTTGTATTATATGATTCGTTAATCGTATAATATGAAATTTTAATAAAAGAAATAACGTTTTCACATTGCCGCGGATTAAAGCAAAGTAGTTTAGCTTCTCATGCATGTCATGGATTTCCGCAAAGTAACGCCTGATTCTATCACTTAATACAGATTGCGTTGCAAATGCTTAAAGACTTAGGAAAATAGTCTTATATCGGGGCCAGACATAGTTCAAAGTGTTTGTACATTCTTGTCCTTGAAGTTCACAAAGTACTACACAATTTTGTGAAGTTACAAAAAGTTCCCGGCTACACTAAATGATCATTGAAATTTGGCTGGCCCGTTGGCACAGTGGGCAGTGAGCCTGCCTTCTACTCCGGGGGTCGTAGGTTCGATTCCCACCTCGAGTCTGGGTGTATTATCCATATGTATGTAATTATATATAAAAATATTTGTGTATACAGGGACGTCTATTCCTAAGGAAGACAACTTAATACCTGTGTTATAAGGTAACAGTCGCCTGTTATACAAAAATATATTGTTTTGGAAATATGTGCTTATATATACCTGTAGATAATACACCTACATTCTAGACGGGAATCGAACCCACGACCTCCGCAGCGGAAGACAGGCTAACTGCCCGCTGTGCCAACGGGCCAGTAAGAAAAAGATTTCTTTTTATTCAAAAGAAATTTTAAATAAAAAGAGAAGCACCAAAAAAGCCGCATTCAAAAAGCACCAAGAAACTAGAAAGCAAAAAAATAGTTAGTACTTTCTATTAAACTAATGCAGATGGTACCGACTTCAATACATGACCTTTGTCTACTAAGTAGCAGTAAATTAATAAGAGTTTAACTACCAATCGATATTATTTCGCGGTTTTATTTACGTACGGTGACCTTACCGCAGACATTCGAATTTAGACCGGATCGAATTCGAATGTCGATTTTTGACACGAATTGACAGCTCCTACTGCAACCTTAGACTTATCATTTAAAAGTTGCTCTTTAAGAATATCATTCATCTTAATGACAACGAAATAAATGTTAATTGGATCATCTAATAGATAATATCTTATTATAATTCGGACAGGTATTTTATAAAAAATAATTTCTAAAGTATAAAATAAATCAGAAACTTAAATATCTTTCCAGGAAAGTGCACCAGTTCCAGTTGGTCAATTCGTAATGTCAATGACAGAATACAACTGGTAGGTATAGCCTTTTAACCAATTAACGTGCAAGCGACATTCGACCCCCCTATTCGATTTTAGACGATGAGGATGGATGGATGGATGATTGGACGATGAGGATGGATGGATGATTAGACGATGAGGGACCCATTGGGTTTTAGTGGGTATTCTGGCAGTGCTGGTACAACAAAGATAACACTTCCATTCGTAAATGTACCCATATTACAGAGCCCATTTGTGAGTCAGACAATGCGTAAAAATATTTCCCAGCAAAAAATAAATAAAAATGGGCAAAAGCGTGTCAAGACACGGTTATATAGAAGAGTTCCGTATCTGATACGCTATAAACGTATTTGTTAAATAACTTCAAAAGTAGTTGTTTGATTTCGTTCAAAACAATTTTTCAAAGCCGAAATTTAACGCAACAATTTTAAACTCTCGTGCGAATGGGGGCTAAATGACTACGGACGCCCACGTACTACTGCTCTACCTAAAAGCTTGCAGATGCGTTGCCAGCTTTTTACTGGCTAGCAAATACATAAAAAGCCATTTTATTAAATTTAAAGAAAGCAGTGATTGACGACAGTAGAAACTGATATTCAAAAGTGACTCTAACTGACTAACATGATGAATATAACTTTGACTTTCAACTTAGAACTTACTAAAGTATAAATGTTCTTTAGGGTCAGTCACTTTGAATTCACGCACCCTATAAATAATCGATTCTACCCACAAAATCTAAATAATGACCAAAATTACTAATAATTTGTTCCTGGTTATCTGCGTGAAAATGCTTATTAATAAATATAAAACCTCAAAATATACAACCTCTTTCATTTGTAAGAGATTTTCAATTAAACGATAAAGGAAGACAAAAAAATTATAATTGTAGATTGTTGCACCGAGTGCAAAGTGAGTTATTAATACACGACTGCATTAACTATTTACTTCAGTCAGGTGCGTAATCTACTTTTCTTTCAACTATATCGCTGTCTATTATTAAACTTTTCTTACTAAATATGAAGTATCGAAGTTTTACAATTGTATAGAATACGCGATATTTGTTTTTTTTTGGGTTTCTTTCAGTCGATTTTTTTTAGCCAGCCAGTATCTTTATGATCCAATGCATACTTTTTGTGTGCAATTTAATGGAAGATAAGAGGATGCGGCTGTGGGGCGAGTTAAGATAGTCGATGGTCATCTGACATCATATCCAGAATCCCCACTATCTCACGACTCACTTTATCACTCAGTGATATTAATCTGGACCAAATGTTCAACATGCCTTCCGAAACACGGAGGAGGTCGGATAATCGAACACCAGTGTTAGAGTCCATTTATAAATGTTTATTTGGATTTATCAACCAGCGGTAAAAGCTACTTAACCGCGGTAAAAGCAATCGATTCAAATGCCGGCCACTTACTAAGCCTTACTCAGTTAGCAATACGGAATAATGTTTGGAAATATTCAAAGAACAACGTGAATAGTATTTGCTAAAATTAGAATTACGTCTGGCAATTCCTGTTTTGTTTACCGCATCTACACTTTATCAAGTGTGACTGCGGTCAAGCGCTTGCCTATCTCCAATAAAAAAAAAAAAAAAAAAAAAAATACTAATACAAATCAAATTTTCTGGCAAACGGACTTATTAATTCATATAACCACACCGCAATTTCGCAGGCACTTAACGATGAATTCGCGGAAATGACCCGCAAGAAGAAAGGCTTAGAAGACGAGATCGAACTCTGTTCCACGAAGTTGTCTCGAGCGGAACAGTTGATCGGAGGTCTGGGGGGTGAGAAGGCGCGTTGGACCGACTTGGCCCACCAGTTGCAAGAACTGCTATCGAATATTATCGGTGAGGATTCTTCACGTGGACATAATCTCGATAGTAGCATCGGTAAAAGCTGATTGTCTGTTAAGAGATTGCTTTAGCAATAAGACCGCCTTTGCACGCGTATTTATAGTTTTAAGTTTAAGATAGTTATGTATATTGTAAAATTCATTTACTGTGTGCAATAAAAATTTTATCTATCTATCCTTATTATTTGTACGGTCGTTCGCGTCATTTTTGTCGCCTTGGGGTATTTAAACAGTGTTAAAATTACTCCAACAAAAATAACCATTCTATTTTGATATTTAAATGTGTGCATTGCGAAATTTTTTTTTATATTTAGTTCAATGTTTCTTGAGGTAGGCATGACAACTTACGCGCAGTTTTAATTCTCATCCTTTTATCCAAATTATAAGTTTTATTCCGTTTAACTAATTTTCAAATAAATAAAATATACTTAGAAGATAACTCAATGTACAGGAATAGATAGAAATGAGCTGAGCTGGTTGTATTGTTTTAATTATAATTAGACGAATATTTCTGTATTTACTATTTTTGTGGTTTTTCCTTGCCATTTCTCTCACATATATATTACATTGCAGTTTAGTTTGTCATTTGGTAACAGAAGCGCGATAAATAAGGACCACTTTATTTTAATTAGATACTTGTTTCATTTCTTTATACCATTTTAATATGTATGTAATATTAATTCAGAATATAAAATTTTCAACCTACGTCTCCCATATCGGAAACAAGTCTAGTATCTCATGGAAAGTATAGACATAAATAGACATTTAAATGCTGGAGGAGTTTAATCAGTGGCCGGCAATTTTGTAGATCCCTTGGTTCAGTAACTCCTACCGCGGCCGGGTGATAGATAGGGTAACATTGGTTGTTAAATATCCGACTTCCTTCTTGCTTCGGAAGGCGTGTTAAACAGTGGGCCCCGATTACTGTCGCTGAGTGATATTAGTCGTGAGATTGTGGGGATTCTGCGGATGACGTCAGAGGGCAGTCGGTCATTTTAACTCGCCCCACAGCAACATCAGCTGCAATTTATGCCGACCCTGGTAGTAGATCGGGATAACACTAGAAACAAGAAGGTAGATAGGAAAAATCATGCTTTTGTGAGATTGTGGGGGTTTCGAGGATGACGTCAGACGGCAGTCGGTCATCTCAACTCGCCCCAAAGCCTCATTCTCTGCAATATACGCGGCCCCAAGCATTAGACAATTACGACGCTAAATGACAGGTTTTAAGTACAAAAAGGTTTTTCTGATTCGTGCATTGATTCAAAATCGCATTAAGCTACCTGAAGCGATGAATACCTGCGTCTACTCTCATTTCAATTTGTAAGAGTCCATTGTCTAACAAAATATCTTCTACATTTAGTTAGACACTAAAACTAGTGTTGAACAACTTACAGGAGCATTTTTACTGGGCGCCGGCTTATCCGTACGAGCTTCAGCAAAGTCCGACACAAGCACGCGCGACTGCTGCGGAATTTCCGTTTCAAGGAATATTGACTTCACATCTTCCGCTTTATGCTGAAACGCGACAAACATCTGTATCTTTATCTTCTTCATTAACGGACTTGAACCTGACAAGTTCTTAATTTAAGACTTAAGGACTTGGCTTATAATGCTCTGGCCACTTCTATATTTGCGAAATTATCCGAAACGCACGAGTTTTTTTTGGCACAGTTTTTCTCACTAGAGATATTATTTTTTTTTTCGTTTCGGTCTTTTAGAATTAAAAAAATCACTGGCAGGATATCTACTAAGTTACCAATAAGTATACTATCAGCAAAGAGCGCATTATCACAAGATCAGATCAGAGTCGCGCGTAAGATCATTATAGAAAAAAATGAAAAAAGGTTTAGAATTGAACCTTGGGATACACATGCTACGCTAAAAATGTAAATTACAAGCATACCTAATGATGCTACTTATAATATATGGGTCTTACAACTATAGTTGACGATGAAAAGAAAAATATAGGGATTTCATTGCTGGACTGTCTATTGGCGTGAACGTTTTCTCTATACACTTCGAGCTTATTATATGACGTAAACAATGTAGATTATTTATTGGAATTAACTTTGAGCAATAACAATAATCCGCAATCTAACCGGTTTTTGTTGTGGAGTGACACGTGGCGGTTCTGGTTGATAAGCCCCTCCGTCCGCAGGATGCGCAGTCACCTCCATACCTACTACCTGAAAGAATGATTTATGTGTTTGACAGAATGTCCTATTGAAGTATTATTCAAGCTTAGCTCCAAAAACATCACTGTGAATATATTTCTCGTATTACGGAAAATCCTTACCTTAACTACTTGGTTTTCTTTATCATCCACAATATTAATATCATCATCGGGTAGATCTCTGATAGCTTCCTCTAAGAGTTCTGGCGTTGATGCTTTTTCTTGAGTCGTTTCATTTAGCCTTTCTTCATTTATAAATTCTTGTGCTGATTTTGTTATTGTATTAGACTTATCTTGTGGTACACTTTCAGATAAATTAATCAATTCTAAATTGGCATCCTGATTATTAGTCTCATTTTCTACAATAGTTTCTTTTACTTGTGATTCAAGATTGTCTGTCTCAAGAATATTTGATTGGTCCATATCTGTATTTGTTTCCACTTTAGATTCCACTTTTGGTTCTTCGGATACCAGGTTTATTTTACTATCTGAACTTTGCTCAGCTTGATTAACGTTCTCTTTTAAATCATTTATTTCTGGTTTTACTAATTTCTCAACATCGTTTGTTTTTTCAGGAATTGTTGTTGTCTCTATAGCTTCTGAAGACGAATTCTCTGCAAGTTTCTGTGTAGAAACATTTTCAGGTTCTGCGATACTTTCTTTTTGTACTAATGGTTCCGCATTCTTTACACTGGGCTCGGGAGAAGGTTCTTTTTGTTTCTGCGGTTCCGGAGTTTTCTCTTTATATTCACTAGTGACAATTTGAACGGGGCCACTATGTATTATAGTACCGTTGGTGTAGGGTCGGGCGTTATCCACCACTTCCTACAATTTAAAATATCATTAGTATACACTTTTTACTTAATTTGGTTGTACGGATAATATAAAACAAGCATTAAAAGAAATCTACTACACTAGAGTACTTTCAATCACTCGCATACACAATACGCGTTCAAAACTAAACATATTTAATACTACACCAATACACAAATATTAAACTAAAATTTTAGGCTTTAATATGTTTCTAACATTCTTAAGTTTAAATACTAAAGGCATAAAGCTTTAAAAACTTAAAAATAAAATGCAAACTTAAATTATATCAAACACGACTGTCTTTATATTGATTAATTGAGTGAAAGTCATATTGGTCAGTTTGGTATTTTATGATGCATAAAATTTTTATCATTTATTCGATAAACACGTTTAATTCGATCCAAAGATAAATGGCCTTTAAAAAATAGTTTTACTAAAGGTTATTTTGTTAAAGGTATTTTTTTTTAATTTCACGTTTATTTTGTTAAACCAGGTAGCTCGGTACAAACAGACAGATGAATGTGACGAAAATATAAAAAATATGAAGAAAGTAACCCAGAATCAACCAAAAAATATGAAAATTAGAAAAAAAAGTTCAGAAAAAAAGTATGCGCGATGAATATCAATTCGTAAATTAATGGTTATGATAATTGATATACATAGGTATATATATATAAAAGGAGTTCTTTAACATTACATAGTGGCGTATATATGAAATCAATGTTATATATTAAAATTTGGACGCAACAACTCTACGGCTTGCTGGTAGACAATTAAGCGTGCCAAAGATATTTTAAGGCATTCCCTTTAATAATAAATTTTATACGCCAAATGCATAGATCACACGTTTCAACTTTAACATCAGGATATGATATTAAAATTTTATTAACATCGGCGTCTTAATTATTATTATATTATTTTGGTATGATGACAGGTATTGTGACAAATCCTGTAAAAGACAGATGTCAGTTGTCGATACAGCGGAAGCTGTCAAGCCTTGGGACACTGTATACTGGAGCACTGAACTGTCTTTGTCAGGTGAATCGTATTCCTATTCATTTGTGCTTAACACGTTTTGTCTCGTTATTTTATTATTTTAATTGCCTATATTTAGGATATATTACTTTGATTATTATATTTGATTTTCATATTTCAGTTTTATACATATTTTTACAACATATTTTTCTTTTATTTCCTTACTTCCTTCAGCCTGAAGAAGTCCACTGTTCGATATAGGCCTCCTCCATGGATATCCGAAGATATATCTTGACTTTTTTTTTGAAAGCTTGCTATATAAAAGTTTTAGTCTTGTTTATTAAATATGAAACATAGAATGGTATATAATAAGTGGCGCTTTCGTGATAAAATGTGGTTGACACAAAACATTTATCTAATAAAACCAATTAAGTCTTCGTCACAAGACAATACATGATCTGAATTATACAATTAGATGTAGAATCACACCAAATTAGACAAAATAACAAAAAAACAATAACTATTTTGACAAAAAACTATTTTCATTACATGAAAGCGAGTTAAAATTAACTGAGATATTTATACACAATTTTATAATTAATTAACATAATTATATATTTTTTTATAACTTGTTATTCCAATAATCGTACAACCCAATATCACAAACAAGAGAACAAAAGTTTTCTATACTTACTTTTATTATCGCTGTGTAAAGTGAAAGTACTTAATGTATCACAAGAAGACATTCACTCTTTGCAGAGTAATTTCTCTAAACTCAAGTAACATAAAAAAGTACCGAATAATTTCACTGTACAATTTGAACAAAAGAAACACGGTTGATCCATGCAAGTTTGATGTTTTAACGAACGAGTATTAAATACAAGAGATTTAGTCTATGAGGTCTAAAGGGAGTTATGCATAATTATATTATGGCGATTTCGAAAATGAACTCCTTACTTTATGGCTCATTCACAATATCGACTAAAACGATATATATTATTAAACTTCAACAAGGAAACTGTGAATAGGCAATAATGCAGTTTATCACCAAGCAGAACTCAAACGGTGCTAAACAAAAACATTTTTCAATGGAATGCTTCGGTTTATTTAAAATTGTCTCAGTTTTATTGTCATGGACGATCCATAATTTTTGTCAAAAATTTACGTCATAACTACATAAACTGCTTCAAAAATATTCCGAGTGCAAAATATAATAGAGAATGTACTTGCTTCTCAAAATTTTCTCAATTTTTTTTTGAGAAGTCGTTATAAGTTAATACACTGGTAACGTTTTAAATGGACTTAATGTTCTGGAGACTTGCAGTCAGCTTTGTTGTAGGGCAAGCTTTATAAAGATATTGCAAGCTTGTGTAACACAGATATCCTGATGAATTTTCAATTCCATGAGAGTTTCATAGAATGCGTTAAATTCATTCCCGATTGATGTCAATGAGTAATATAGGTCGTGAGGTTGTGGGGGTTCCGGGGATGAGCCTATAATACAGGCATTAAGTTATCTACCTTAGGAACAGACGTCCGTGTGTCATATAGTCCTATATATTTATTTATTATTATTATTGTTTATATTAATGACTAGTGTTCCCGACACTGAGACGCTGTCTTGGCCGAATTTAGGCTCCTCTCTTATTATCCAACGTCCTTTACGTAATTTCCATAAAAAAAACACTAGCCGAATATTTTATGAAATAATAATTGTACATGGCAAGTCAGTCAAAATATTACGTGTACAAACGGTATATTGTATGGTATTCGTTTATTTCAGGCAAGAACCCATAGTTATACATATACCATACTAATGTAGATACCAAAATTACACCACTCCGTGTCACCATATTGGTGTGTTGCCGAAATTTGAAAATTGCTAAAATCCCTTATCGGCCCATCTCGCGCATCCAGACGCATCAGTTGCCGTCATTGGTGTTTCGCAAGGCCCAAAATTTGATCCTTTTTTATTTTTTATGTACATCAATGATTTATCTGCCCGTGAATGGTTTCTTAAGGTATAATTTTGAAGAATTAAATTATTTTAACATTAAAAATAACAAAGAAAACAAAATTATTGTTTTATCGTAAACGTACTGTGACATTTATATCGCATTAAGTTTACAGTGAACAATAATTTACGCTTAATTAAATGCAAAGAAAACCACTAGTTTGGAATTTCTATCAAGAGTAATTAATAATAAAATATTTAATAATACAAATCAAATACTATGTAAAGAATGGCTAAGTGAGCCTCTAAGAAGCTTGGCGTCCTCAACCGGGCGAAACAGTATTTGAAATTAACATATCTTTAAACCGAATTACACCAGAAAGATAACTAAAATTTAAAAAAAAGCAATAAAATAATAAAAAGGAAAATAATAAAAAAATATAAAAAAGAAAACATAACACAAAATGAAACAAAATATTTCAAGCCAGTCCGTCGCTTGCAACTGTATAAGGTGCAAGTCCGGCCTCATATAGAGTACTGCTGTCACCTTTGGGCGGAGGCGCCACAATATCAGCTGCTTCCATTTGACCGCATTCAACGTAGAGCGGCGCTACAAAGTTCTAAAAAACTTTGTGAAGTTACACAAAGTCACCGGTCACACTACATAATCATTCAAATGAAGCTATATCTGGCTCTGGCATTAAGCAATGTGTTAAATGCATTAATGTTTATTCACTTAGGTAAATGAAAATAATGTAACCAGGTACTTGTATAATTTTCAATTATTAAACGTATATTTAAATCTTGTTTTTTGTAAAGGCATTATAAAGACAACCCTTTATAACGCCGAATTACTATTATAAAACACATATGAAATTATTTTTAATGCTTAGACAATAACTACTGATACCTAAAAAAGGAAATAACTTACAACGATCGTGTGAGATAACAGCTTTGATATTAAAGCTATAACAACGCGTATACGACCTCTAACAAACTTAACACGAGTGTCAAATAAGTCATAACATCTCAACGATCCATGCCAGTAGGTCAAAATGTAAACTAATCATCGTGGTATAAACGTTCATAAATATATAAATACGCCTACTTTGGATCATTTTTGCCCACAATCAAATCTTGTTATTTCTTAAATAACTTGACACATTTCAAAAATCCTATATTTTGATAAATCCAGGAAAGGTAATATTGGTCGCTTCGTAGCATTTTATTTAAAATTTAATTTATCGTCTTTTAACACAAATTATTCCATTTTCCGCATTAATATTTCTTGCGACGAAACCATTGCCCTTTTCTACCATAGTGTTGAGGGTGTATGTATTATGTAAGTTTAACTTTTATCATGGTTTCCGCAAATGACAACGAAATTTTTCGCTTCACTTATTAAGATATAGATAAAAGCGTATAAGTTATCTTGGACAAGTTTATTGCTTATACAATCTATAATGTATGTACATATTATAGATTGTATAAACAATAAACTTGTATGAAACCTCGAAATCCGCGGGACGTACAAAGATGAAATTTGACAAGGAGGTAGTTTATAATTAGTAGACATCCGCTAAGGAAGATTCGATAAGGCCAGATAAAGAAGGTATAACCTTTGACTATCGTAAAATTAAGCCTTTAGACTCTAAGGGCTTAATTACACAGACGAAGTCGCGGGAAACAGCTAGTTTATTATAATACGAGGATAATTTAGGAGAATCGTCCTCGAGCCAAAGAACTGTCTGTCGTAATGGCAGGACACTAATTAAGGTAATTAGATACATGTAAGTGCAAGTTAAATGCTCCTCATTTTCCTCTTCATTACACCAGTAGCTGCTTGCCTTGGCAAATCTGGGATTCACTAAATAGACGACTCCCAAGACAGGTCACAAAAGTCTGAGTTTATGTTTATTGGTACTGGACTACCATCGAAGAGATGCAGTACTATTTACCGTGCTAGTCTAGAAGAAACCTGTTCCTTTTTACCTTTATCTTCCCTTTAAAATACCAAGGTTGTACGTGATTGGAGTTAGAGTGAGCTGACTATTTAAAAAATTCTCCCGAACGTATAAGATTTTAATTGACTACCCCTTCCACAGTCAAGCGTTGTAAACACTTCCCATTCGATCACAAAATCTGTATTCAGTAAATAGAGATATGAAAGGGTATAAAAGTGTAACAAGAATAAAAGTATACTACACGAGAATGTTTCGCTTTCAACTTTGTGAATAGCAAACACGGATGCATGGTTCAATAACGTTTCCAATATGGATGCACGTCGAGTTTCAACGAGAGCAATGAGTGTTGGTGCATTAGGGTAAAGGCGAACGGGCAAGGAAAGATAGCCGAATGGTATTTGCAAGTCGTCGTACGTCTGCTCACGGACTGCCAAATTGAAACGAGCCACAACTCGGGCAAAGCTGAACAGTTTTCAATCTTTCGATTATGCCTCTATATCTTGAGGGGAAGGTCAAAGGACAAGGAACTGTAGCCGAGTGACATGTGCAAGTTGCAATAGTGCTAACTTACAACTAGTCGCAACAGGGCACAAGGTTGTTTTGCAATATTTAGCTCGATTTCTACGAGTATACCTATTTATTATCTGTAGGTGCATCAGGGACAAGGCGAACGGCGAGGAAAAGACGTCGAGTCGTGTAAGCCACGACCCGTGTCCAAGAGGTTCTAGTCTAACTTCTTAAGTGATAATTGTGCACATCATCCCCCGTTATGAGGAGTTCAATGGAAGAGTTGGAGGGGAGGTGGGGGGGTTCCACTCAAACAGACTACTCTTCTCGAGGTATAGAATAATAACTTGCAGTCGATAGCGCTAGCGAAGCCCTGGATAAAACCCGCGATTATTTTTAATATTTCGAGGAAGCCTAATAATATTATCACTTGTTTTACACGTAATATTATACGAATCAAGTGAATCGGTTATCGTACTGGGTCGAAGGTGATTTTTAAATAATCTATCTTAAATGTACCGTCTCGTGCAGATTATATTGTGTATAAATATGTAATAATGTATATCTATGACATGGCAATACCAATACGGGTTGGATCTGCTGATTTTGTGTGTGTGTGTTTCTGTATAGATTAGATAAACAATTGGTCTCATTAGGTTGAGTTATAAACACAATATCCTAAGTTGAAGTCTCAGTAGTTATAAAGCCACAAAAATGGTTTTAAATTGCATCCACTCTTAGGATCCTATTCACTTAATGGGGAATGTATAGAGTGTATACAAGAATGACGCACTTTGACAAAGTATGGTTCGATAAGCTTGCGGTTAGGAGGACTAAACGGCACGACAGCGGCAAACCTCAATTAAATTCCCTCGCGAAATTCGTCTGCTCTGGTTGTGGCCGATCCTGCCGGTCTAGGATTAGTTTGCACAGCCATCAACGGAGCTGTACACTGCGTACATAAGCAATCATCTGTAAAAGATGTCAGGGCCAATGATGATGATGATACAAGAATACAAGGCATACCTAAAGTGTTTCGAGTATTGCTGATATAAAATACTACAAACTTTTCTTTATACTTTCAAAACAAACAAAACAGACACGCCAGTTAAAAAGAAGAAATTAATTTAAAGATAAATATGCAAATTGTGCTAGACATCGGTAATCAAAACAGATGTCGTACAAAAGAAAGACATTTAAATAAATTTCCCGAGGACTGAGAATAATTGAACGAGATTCTTTTAGTTATTTCTGTCCTTAATTGCACAGTCTGTCGGTACAAAAATGGATATTTCTAAAGCAATAAGGAATAGTCGTAAAATAAATAGTCTTATAATGTTTAATAGCAATATGAAGGGGACAACTTTGACTCGATAGGTTGACTTTGTTGATGTACTTTATAAAAGCGTTTGTCTTTTACAGGTACAAAGTGGAAGTAGCTGGCAAAAGCCTGCCAGTACTCACCACCTTGGACAAGGGACGATACGGCGTGATCGTGTTCGAGTCGCTATCGAAGTACGCGAACATGGACAAATGGAATCGAGAACTCCTGGACAAGTACTGTCGAGAATACTCGGTAGGGGTAGTGGGGTTCGCGACGCCCGGGGAAGAGAGCCTCGTCGGCGCACAGCTGAAAGGATTCCCTCTCTTCATGCATACCAATCTACGGCTTAAGGTAAATGGAAATTTATTTTGCCGCATATTGTCGCCGACGATGCCGATGGCGCGCCTCGTTCATTTAAGCTGAATTAACTTTATCATATTGTTATCGTTGTAAGCTTTCTATAGACTTGCTTCTGTGTACTTACTGTGATATTAACGATCATTCTACCGATTATCTGCACAATCGACTGCAATTGTGCTATTTGAATTGAAAATTTGTTGAATGAATGGAATGGGTTAAAGACTATTTAAAGATAAATATGTATGTATATATCTTTTTTCAATGATGTTCATTGTTTGTCTGTGTTTTTCTGAGGAGGTCGTCGCTCAATCAGTGGCCTGCATTTGAATCGATCGCTAGGTTAAGTGGTTTCTTACGGCATCATGAAAGATGGGTGACCCGTTCTAACACTGGTTTTCAAACATCCGTCCTCCTCCCTATTTTGGAAGGCACTGTGCCTTTATATCTAAATAGCTGTGCCCGCGACTTGGTCCGCGCAAAATAAGATTTAAAAAAATTCAACTTGTGATGACATATAGCCTATAGCCTTCCTCTATAAATGGGCTATGTAACTCTGAAAGGATTTTTCAAATCGGACCAGTGTTCCTGAGATTAGCGCGTTCAAGCAAACAAACAAACTCTTTAGCTATAAATTAGTATAGATATATACATTAATAAAATTCAAGTGTGTAATGTATGTTCACCTTATTATCTCACTTGTGTCATATTGATTTCTTTCCTTAAAGCAATTATTTTTAATTGACCTCAATAAAGAAGGTTAGTATATAATGTTTGATAAGATTTATTAATGTATGTTCATGAACGGATTTTCAAAATCCTTTTTCGATTTGAAATATCATACTTTCGAGGTTGCCCCATCGTCACCCATTCAAGATCTGATGATGGAATACCAGGTAAGTCTAGGGAAACCCACAAATTTATAAGCATATGGCGCCTGGTCATGGAGATATCGCCTATTGCTATGGTAACGGGATTAAATTTAATTTAATGCCTATTGACGATGATAAAATACATAATATATTTAATGTATTAACTACCTTGTATTTAGTAAGGGAAGTGGAACTACCTCTGTGTCAGAAGTGCTCCGCTCTTCCATAAAACCGTGGAAAATAATGTTAACTATATTAAGAAAACAAACTAAAATAAATAATTACTCTTTTAACACAATAAGGTTTAGACTGATTCTTTTTTTTTATGAATTAGGTACACAGTTCTTCGTAAGTCGAAGTAATATTATTTTATGTTAAATAAAAAATAGGGTAATTATCAAGTTCTTTCCTATCACTAAAATTCATATTTTTTTCTCGAAGTTGTTGTTTGCTCTCTAATGTGTAATAGTCCAGCGTGAGAGGCTGACATTCCGCACGAAACGTAATTCTATTGCGAATACGTTAATAGAGGACGGGCGAGCGCCAACTTCGAGAAAAAGACTTCTCATAGCACGACACTGGGGGAATGCTTTGCGCATAATAGCGCATGCGATGCCACTTAGCTTAAAAAATATATCGATATTGGTTGTATAGACAGTATAGATCCACATATACATATTTTAAACATAATATTTCGTAGGCATTGTTGTCACTTAAAATCAATCAAACACTAACTAATAAGAATAGTACCTAGTGTTTGATGAATTTTGAACTGAAAACTAAATTAAGTATGAATTGAGAACAATTTTAAGATGTGAAAGTAATTTATTAAAACTTTTATTGCCATACAATAGACGATTTTTCATATAAGACACAATTTTGTTTTCGGCAAACAAGTATGTATTCATGTCTTGTTTACTTTTGTACAACAGATCAATGAAAAATGATTATGAGATCACGTTTATTTGTTCTTTTAGACACCGTCTTTAAAGGCTGCCAACGAATATTTCTTCTGGTGGTACAGGTGTCCATAGACGTTGGTACTCAATTAGGTGATATAATAAAAAGTATTGATACTTTAATATGATTTATTAGACACCTAATGATGTGTTGAAACCGAACAAAAAAGGTTCCCCGCTAAAACGATGGAATTGACTTTTGTTGATTTGTCAAAAGCCGCTCGACGTCAACCATTTTGAAATAAATTCTAAGTCTGAAGTATATTCTATCAAACAAAATAAATATAATAAATCGGCAAAATCGATTCATAAAAAGCGAAAAAATCGCGTAACTTCTATTAAAAGAAAAATTTGGGATCGTTAGTAATCAATCAGTAATAACAAAGAAAATAAACTCGCATTCGTATTTTAGTTTAGATGGAATAATATAATTTGTCCTACATTGTGGCAACGCTATTGCATTCTACTAAATATGTCAGTGGGTAGACTTTAAAATTGTATACCTATGTCTGACTGCTGTACAAAATATTGTAAGTTATTAATTTTGTTTTTCTCTGTAAGTGAATTTTGTAACAAATTCTTTGAGAAATAAATTCTTTAACCATAATTTGTAAAGGGAGAAAGTTAATATCAAGTTTTTTCCACAGATGTATGAACAAAATAAAAAATTCATAAGCTTAGAGATACATAGATATATAGAAAGTAAAGCTTAGATGCCGTGAATTGAGAGCGTGTGTGCCCGCACGTCGCCGTTGGGGAGGGCGGCTGGCGGTGGCGACACGTGCCCGTTCGCTGTACCGTTGCACAGCACGTGCGTCGATATAGCACCCACTGAAAAGTAAAACAACAACCTAGTATTGACTCAAATTTCAGAGCATGTTTGAGAAAAAACAATTACTTTTAAAACATAGTAGATAACCGCGACTTTGAACTTTATTATTGTCCATTAAAGTAATCAACAGAACTAATGCATCGATTTGCTTCTTAAAATGGTATAACCTTTCAACTTTGCGTATTGTGATATTTGAAAAAAAGTATCCCAAAAATTAGGCAATTTTATGCGAAAAAAGAACATAAATTATAAATTATTTACAGTAAGCAAAGTCATCGTGGAATTATCAATTTAAGAGTAATTGTTTTTATCAATATCTATAACGACTTTATTACTTTAACCCGTCCTTTAACAGCATCGTATCTCGCGTCCTCCAATTCTTTTATCTGGTATCGTTTGATACATAGATAAGAATAATTATTTCTGCAAAATAGGCAGTATCCTAAATCTATTTTTAAAATATGCCATAAATTTTTAAAATATTACTAGTACTGATTGACTGATTGCTCAACGGAAAGCCCAAATCACTAGGACTACTTAGAAATTTTGGTGATCGATATCTTTTTATTATATGTATGCACCAAGAAAGGTTTTTTTAAAAATTTCACCGCACTAGGGTTAAAATTTGGGATAAACAATGCCGGAGCCAGTAGCGCGCCCAGCAGACTTTGTCTTGCCCAAACTTTAGCTCGTCTGCTATCGGTATATTAACAAACTGGGTATGTGTGATTCAAACTGACGCACTAAGGGTTCCGTACCGTCACGTTTTTCTAAAATTAGTTTTACAAGTAATTACAAGTACATACAAGTAATTAGTTAGACAAGTTTTTCTAAAATTTATACTTTTCATAACATTTCTTTTTATTTAACAAAGTCACTGGAAATTTTTTTTTGTGATGTAACTAAAAAATTTACGGTTTTCGTATTTTTCTAGACTTTTACTGCAAGATCTAGCTCTTTGTTAAATTGTTTGATTTCAGGCTAATGGAAGTAACCTATAGAGTTTAACCGTTAGAATTTACTAGTACATAAAAAAAAAATCTATATGCACATGACTCTCTACCAAATACGCGTTGGGCAAACATATAGCACAACACACATTGGGTTATAAAAATAGCAGGTACCCATTGGATGCGAGTAGCACAAGACAAAAACACTGGCAATCTCTGGAGGAGGTATTTACCTTCCATTGACAGGGTTCATGTAAATTTAAAAAAAAACTGTATGTAATGTAGTAGAAATTATTGACTTAAATTTTTAAATAAACAATCTAATTTAAATATGTATTAATGAACCTTTATGTAATGAATTATCCACCAAAAATATCTACTGTAACATTAAATCAATTAAATTTTGCGTTTACTAAAATAGACTACAAACAATCTAAATTAGGCATATAATCAACTGTAAGCGTTCATTGTAGGACTGCGGAACCCTCTACGGAAAGGATGACCTTCGACGACACTTATTGGTAGAGATGTCTGGCGACGTTGGACAAGTCATCCGTACTTTTTATATAGTAATGGGCAAATGGGCAGGGTACACCTGTCTACCACAAAAAGAGCTCGCAGATATGTTGTTGGTCTTTGAGGAATGAAAACGTTGTTTTCTCTAAGGTATCTAAGTCGTTTCTTCAATTTAGATCACGATAAAAAATGATAAACGAAATGGAAAATGCTTCTAAATGTCCTAAGACAGATTGTAGTACAAGTAATCATAAAAACAACAAGTACTTTTTGAAAAAATGGGACAAAAAGTAAGCTCGTGTTCAATCAAAAATCTACAATGAATGCTTCAAGTAATAATGTCTAATGTCATCACAACAAATTTACTGTTATAATATAAATATAGCTGTTTCTCGCGACTTTGCCCATTTTAAATTAAACAGACCTCCTTAAACTGGACCTATTCAAAAACCAGTTCTTATTGGAAGTCTAATAATTATAAATCTGCTTGCCAAATTTTGTATTTGTATGTCCCGCGATTTTCGAGATTTCTTGTTAGGTGATCTTTCGTTTTTATATACATTGATCAAATAAAGCAACATAGTATAGTAGTACTATATGTATATGCAGTCATAGCATTAGCTCGTAAAATATGTTAAACTAGCTGTGCCCGCGTCTATCCGCGTCCGCTTCAAATTACGTTAAAAAAATAGATGAAACGTTCACTTATTCAGAACTGGCCCCCGTGACAGCCGGTGGTTTTTTCACTAAATATTTTATCAAGCCCTCCAAACGTAACAGAACTTTTACCTTGAATCCTTTAAAGTTATTCATAATTTAGGAAACATTTAACTAACTTATAAATATATATTTGTATTTATATCCTGCATTGGCGATACTTGATATAACGCCAAAATATTATACGAAAGACCCAGGTGCGTTTTGTGGAAGACGAAAACCATTCGTCCATTCCTTACATTATCATTTCAAGTTGAATTGAGGATTTAATTTTTTTTAAGAAGTAACAAGCAGGTCATTTTATAAAGTGACTATGAATAACTATTCAAATTCAAATGCTATTTTATTCAAGTAGACCTTTAAAAGCTCTTTTGAATCGTCAAATATTTTAAATGCTACCACTGATTCGGAGGAACTACGAGAAGAATCAACAAGAAATTCGTTAGCCACTCTTTTAAAAATAGTTCTCACAAAACTTAGTGTCAATTACATTTTTGTATATTAACTATAAAGTACAAAACTATATTACCAGAAGACTCGCAGATGCCTTCGAAAAATGATATGAATAAATTAACATTTTCGGTACTAAAAACGCAAAATTTATACGGGAAACTTTTTTCACCGCGGCAGTAAGTTAAGAGGGGTCGTTAATAATGTTCGCTGACAGACTTATCCCGCTGAACCTCATTAGTCTGACTAGGCACAATACCTTCACATCGCAACCCTAATTACAGCCAACAAAATTGTGGATTTAGTATTTTTATGTAAGTAAGGTAGCAAAAATGTTGCGCACTTGTGCTATGCGGGCCCTATCACCTATCTTCAAAGAGCAGTGAATAGCTGTAGCAACTCTATTTATCAGCTGAAACGCAACTCAACATAGCATTTATGTACATAACGATAGCATTCTTATACTCTTAATAATAATAATAAATTCTCAAGACGAATAACTACCGGAAACATATAATAAAAGATGGCACTATGGACATATGTCGGGCGTGCCATCTGCCTGGGGAATCCCTAAGGCACATTGTTTCCGGTTGTTCTCATCTTACTAACGCAGAGTATTTGCACGGACACAATCAAGTAGCCAGGATAATCCATCAACAAGTTGCTCTGAAATATAGTCTTGTTGATGAGGAAGTCCCTTACTACAGCTACAATCCTGCGTCAGTCTTTGAAAGTGGTCATGTCTTGCTCTATTGGGATCGATCTATTATCACTGACAGGAGTATTGTAGTCAATAAACATGATATAGTGTTAGTAGATCGATCAGCGCGCCAGGCAATGATTGTTGATATAACTGTTCCACATGACGATAATCTCATTAGAGCTGAAAAAGAAAAATTAACTAAATATTTTGACCATGCTCATGAGATTACCGCCATGTGGAATGTGGACTCAACAATTATTGTTCCAATAGTTGTTTCGGTTAATGGTCTCATTGCAAATAGCCTCAACCGTTATCTTAAGAGGCTCTCGCTTGATGGTTGGATCAAAAGTCGGATACAGAAGGCGGTATTGCGACATGTATAGTGAGGAGGTTCCTCTCTCTGGAGCCCTAACCACCGGAGGCTTGAGATCTTGCCCCGCTGCCGCCGGACATTTATTTTTTATATATTTTTAAGTGTTTTTATTTTTATATGAATATTTCAAAATGTATTTGGAATAAATGTATTAAATAAATGATAGAAAAAAAGTTTATTGCGGTTTCTTGTTTGTTACATATCTTAAACAAAGATTAAGACCTCCTAGTAACTATAAAAATACCTGTATCTTTTCATTTTCTTAAAAAAATATGATTACATAATTTTATTTTAATACTAATTATATTTTTTTTACACTAACATAATTTGTGCATATATGTGCGTTCGTGCGTGCGTGCGTGTGTGCGTGTGTGTATGTGACTCTTGATTTTTGTAAGGTGCAGAAAATATCGTCATCACTTTGTTGGCATAAAATAAACATTTGACATATCATAATAATTACTATAAAGTCTTCTTAATCTGTATTTTAATAAAATTGAAATTGGAAGTCTGTTATAGAACCCTATTAACTCCATTGACGGGGACCTGAAAACAAATAAATGGTTCTGTACGGTTCAAAATAAGGAGGTGACAACTGGAAAAGTTGTAAAATTTATACCTCACAAATCCATCCACATAACATCATATTCTTTAATCCAGACCTTCCTCCCCTGCCACTTGTACGGGGAAGAATCTAATGTGAGCCAATGGATGCTTTTCGCGTGAATAAATTTGGTATGGGAACATTTGATACGATAGAAGAATTTTAAAAATTACTCAATATTTACATAGGATGTAACTCTATTCCTAACTACGTAGTAAAAAGTAGGTTATAATTATAAACTCACGTTAAGTTTTATATATTTAATCTACTTTATCGTATATCCAGCTAGCGAGGCTATGCAGCCATATTACGGCCAGTTGCAGCTTATCACATGGCCGATTATCCAGTTAGCACGTTATAGAGGGAACTAGTACCATAATATATCTATTGTGGTAGTTCTTTATATATCTTTTTATTAATCCACTCCCGTTTTTTCACGCGGTTTCACTATTTTGCTTAACTAAGGGGCAAGAATTCACTAACTCTTGAACATTCTAATCTTTTTCTCTTTGAAATAATTTTACCTTAAAAGTTGCATACAAATTTTCATGATTGGAAGATTAAACCGCGAAAGCTTAGTAATTAAATAAATAATAACATGCATTCGTCAATAGGATATTATAAAACAAAACTTGTAATAGAATTCTAGAAAACAAACATAATTAAGCAACCTAATATTTGTTCCTAAATAATATAGCCGGTTGTTGCAATATAGAGGGTCGTATAAAAGGATCACGCCGGGCAAAGCCTCGAGCGGGGAAAATAGTTTTAGAGGCTGGCAACACTAATAGTTGTAATCGGATTAAGGAAATTAATATGTTTTCCCTAAAACCCACCATTTCCTCCGTTTGGTACACACAGACAACTTTTCCCGGAAATGCCGAAACTAAACAGAGAACTAATTTTCTCCAAAAGCTCATTTTTGTTTGTTTACGGGAATCCGTAAGGAGGGAAATATTATTTTTGTATAAATCCACGTATAAAAGGGGGCAAAACTTGGTCATAAAATGAGTACTGTTGGTTCTGTGTTGGGTTTACGAGGATCTTTGCCTAACCATCAGAGGAGGTGATGGCAACTGGTGTATAAATTAATAGAGCGATCGCCTATTGGATTGGAGAAATCCTGGTCTACACATTGTAGGGTCTAAAAAAATGTGTACAATATGCATGAGAAACTAAACTACTTTGCTTTAATCCGCGAATGAATACGAGGGAAAATCGGTGTCATGCTGATGTTATTATTTTTTTTTTTCTGAATATTTATAGGGCAATTTCACTAAAAGCATTCACGTAGAAAAGCCCTTTTGATCCCTACTTGTTCCATAATGGTTCACTGTTTTAGCGTTAATGGCTTAAATATGAAACATTGTTGTCGCGGACTTTTTCGTAAAACTATTTACAATAAACATTTCCTTCATACACTATAAACGTGTAACTCTAACAGTTTTTGCAACGCGCGCCAGATTAGCTCGCAGACAGCAGAATTTTCTCCTACCTACTTGACATTTAACGTTAAATTTTGTACAATTCACAAAAAACACTTTCTACTTTATAGCTTATGTATTATTCTGATATATAAACTATATTGTTATAAAGTTTTATCAAAATTCAATCAGTAGTTTTTTCCGCGAAAGAGCGCCAAACATACATCCATGTGTACAAACTTTCGCGTTTATAATATTAGATTTACAGAAATACAATTTATAATAAGTGACTTTAAGACAAGTCACTTTGGGTATAATCATCAGTTGAATTTATTAGATGAGATTTAAAATAACGTGTGTACTTAGTGGTAAAAATCATAACTAATGTTAAAAGCTGGGGTATAAATCAAACAATGCATTTGTTGCAATAAACTAGTTTAACATAATTTATGGTACTAAAAGAAAATTTATGTTTAGTGAATGTAATTTCAATTTATCAGTAATGTATGTAAGAAATAGCTACTTGTCATAATATACAATCGCAAACTTTTATATAATAGATAAAGCCAAATTTTTTGCAGAAAAAATCATCCAAATAGACTGATGATTAAAGTACTCAATATTTCACCTATCTATCTTTAAGCATCTTGTTTGAATTATGTCATTGTCACGAATATTTTGCATGAAAAATGATCGATTGTAGCAGGTACCTATTTTTACTCAGTATTCGTATTACGCAATGCAACATTCCATTCGTTAGAGGCTTTTTCGTTTTAAAATGATTCTTAAAATTTTCTTCTCGATCAAGAAAATAAATTGTTGGTGTATCGTTTTTAATTCGGTGAATGCCAGTTTTAAGGCAAGTAATTCTTAAATGCATAACAAAACTACCGAAACCTTATATTTCAAAATCCATTATCCTATTTGGCAAAAAAAAAACCTGCTAAAATTATAAATAAGCTGAAATATTCCGAAACCACATCATTTTCACAGCATCATTCCGAAACCACTTTTGTCTATTCGACACTTTTTTCTTTGTTCCCCAAAAATCTTGAAACTATTATTTGAGACTTAATGTGATATTGATTCATTAAGTTGATTTTTTTGTCTATAAATTCTATTTTATTGTTTGTTTTATTCTGTATAGCGTCTCACGTATAGTCGACCTAAAAATACGTTTGCGACGCTAAGGTCGAATGTCGTTTGCGCGTCAATTAGTTAAAAGGTTCATTTTTCCTTGTTATGCATTACGTTAATTTCTAACAATAACCCTTAGCGAAATTTCCTTTAACTAGGAACTGTCATCCAGAGTAAAGGTTAAAGGTAAAGCACTTTTTTGGTCGACTATACGTTATCTGTCTAGGGCAGGTGCGGATCTGGCCTCCAAAAAGGGGGGTGCCGTGGTCTTACACGGGAGCCTTATAGTTTCGCTCTGTCCATTCCCCCCCCCCCCCTTAATATTTAAATGTAGAGATTTGAAATTTTCGATGTTGATGGGACATGCTAAAGTCATTAGGAAAATTATTTCGAGCTCAATCGGAATTTTAACGCTATTTAGCAAATATCTTTGTCGCGTATCATATACGGAACCCTTCTATATCAACATGTATTGACACGCTTTGGGCCATTTTAGTCTCTAAGTCCTATAAGTTTGAGATTATGGGAGAGCAGTATCCTATATTTTTTGCTAACAGGTGGGATAAAAAAAAATTTTTTTTTGATCAATGGTGCAATATCCATTACTTTTTTAAAGACAGAAAAGCACACACAAAGACGGGCATTTTTTTGAAATCCTAAGTCCTATCAGTATTTGACTTTTTACTTTTAAAACGCTCATGTATAAGAACAGGTAATAGATTGATTGTGTTCTCTAGAATTCTAAACAAAGAAGTTCACATAAGTGATTATTTATTTAGCTAAAATCTAAAAGTATTACGACTTCCTTTCTTTTTTTTTTGTAACAAGGGGTAAACGAGCAGGCGGTTCACGGTTCGGACGCCCATAGAAATCTGCACTTCCAAAAGGCTAGCAGATACGTTGCCAGCCTTTAATGACGATATTAGGCCACCGGAAAGTCTCACAAACCGACAAACGAAACGCGACAACAATACCATCACTTGACATGACAGCATTGCCGCCACTTCACTTTAAAAGCATGAGGGAAGACACCAGTGTGAAACGATAAGTTACATAAGTAAGTAATTGGAGGCACTAATGAATCTTGTGTCGACGTCGCCAGCTGTGTATACAAACAGTTCATATTAAAATTTAAGGCAGGTCATTTAGCGACCGTGTGGTGGCGTCGCCAAATTAGAAGCGTAGCCACGACTACTACTGGCTACTCTAGTGGCATGGCAGAGTCGCCATGGCGCCACGGTGAGGTAGGGCTCTTATTGTTCTCAACACATTTTTGATTTTATTTTATATCTTAAACTACTAAAGAAAGAAAGAAAGAAAGAAAAGCTTTATTTGTAACTGCATATTAAAAGTAAAATATATAAAAGTACAATTAATAAACATTAACATATCTCCCATTCTGCTTGATGAGTTATTCGCAAATTTATGGCACCAACAAGAATTTGTAAACGTCACTTCAAGTTCAATGTTTTGACGTTACTTCTAGTGTTGCAACTAATCACACAATTATATAGTAATAACCACGTAAGTCTATCTAAATTACACTTAATCATAAAAATTAGGATTTTTTGTTTAAGTTAATTATAACACCTATTGTAATAGGATCAGGGGTACTGTTAGTATCTATAATTTGGTATATAAAACATGGCTTAATGGCTCATCTATTCGTATTAAATGTGTACTAATATATTAGCACAATGCTAAAAGTATGAAAAAATTAGTACGAGTATTCGAAATTGTCAATTGTCAAAACTTGTTATTGAAACTGAATGAACTCAACCCGTATATTGACATAAAAGATTGATTTTGTGAAAAATGGCTTTGATTTGTCATGATTTATTGGAAATTTGCTGCATTATGAGAATAATAATCAGGCTTTTGAATAAAAAAAAAATATGAAAATTGAAAAAACCGTTTTCCGAAAATAAACAACATTTTGTTCCGATGTACGGATTGGAGCTGAGTCGATTTAGTAGCATAGGAGTATATAAGGCTTCCTTGTATACTGTGGACCCCTAAAAAGTCGTTGAAAATAAACTTGGTTACCATTACTAAGCAGTTACGTTTCCAAAGTTCTAGAACTATTCAACTTAGCTCATTTAAGTTTCAATTTGGATGTTTCATGGTAGAATTAGAATTTGTCTCAGGACAGTGTTGAACTTATTAATCGAATTCGTTGGATTATAAAGTACTGCTTAAGACCCCTTTTAGATCGAATTTTTTTACAGAAATAAAAGCTTCGCTGTAATTACATCCCCTTACATTCCTGGAACACAGTGGCTCGTCAATAATTATTTTACAAAAAACGTATCATGCAAATTGGCATGAAAAATGTAGTAGATAATGAGAGATCAGAAATTTTCCATTTAGTAAGAACATAGCTTGTCTAGCACGAGATATAAAAGTAAATAAATCCCCTTACCGTTTGCTAAGCCCTCAACTTCAAAATCGCATAAAGAATTACTTCAAAGAAAATGTTAAAACGACCTCCTTCCATAATTTATAAGAAAGAAGCTTATCCTAAAGATGAGAGCCGGAGATATGAGGACGGACCTGGGTTTTATAAAGCAAAAACCGGTGTTCCGGTGTGAAGTACATCTCTCCGAAGACCTAAGCTGTCTAGAGTGTCTGTAAGGTTGGGATCATCGATAATTCGTATAGCACGACGTTGTACGGAGTCAAGTGTCAAATCCTAAAGATGAGAGCCGGAGATATGAGGACGGACCTGGGTTTTATAAAGCAAAAACCGGTGTTCCGGTGTGAAGTGCCGTCTCACTTTGTTTAGCACTCCGAGTTTTTTGGATGCTAATTTGCTCTTCTTCTCCAAATGACTCCAAAACTGGACCTCGCTTGACATATCGATCCCAAGGATCCCAATATTTTCTTTAATATTAAGGGGAATAGTAATAAACAATGTTAATGTCACCATCATCATCTTAATTTTATGTATACGAGTGCAAAATGAATAAAAAAATACTTCCTACAAGCTCCAATGGCAATGTATGTAGCACTGCCAAGAAAACGAGACTCGCACAGTAAATAAAGCGGTACTTAGTACTTTGATAAATTAAATAACGGCTTTAATTCCAGGAGAGCAGCTGGATTAATCTCGAACAAGTCTTACACGCCGCGGATGTTGAAACGAGGAAACTTTAAGATTACTACCCCGAAGTCTCACTTCGTTCGCCTCACAACAATACTTCAAATGGGTGTTTAGTTCCTATTTAACAAAGGACTGACATTATAGAATGAGTTTACTTAACAAGTTTGACTCATTTTTATCTGACCGCCCGCGCCAATAATTAAAGTTTTAATGTGAATTATTTGTTGAGGTTCTATTTTTTCCTTATGTCTGTTAGAAATTAGAATGTTGTGATGTGATTTATGATTATAATGTAAACCGTAGATGGACGATCGACCTGGAGTGACGAACAAAATGTTATCTTTATGAACATCCTAATACATTAATACATAAAAGTGAAAAAAATCCATTAATTTGATCCAATAATTTTAGTAACGCATCGACGAAAATGGATTATTATTCATTTTATTTAGGTATAGATACCGTATCTTAGAAATAATTTGGAACATAAATCAAAGTCTTTCCCACCATTGAATTCTTCTCAATTCGAATTGTTAGCGACATATTTTTGCAATTCTGCTATTCTGTAATGGAAGTTATTTAACGTTCAGTCGTCGGTTAAATTTAAAATATCGCATGAAGCGACGTAATTTTTACATTTGAAATTTGACCTACTCACAAAATTTGGCGTAAACAGTGCTTTTAAATTATGCTTTCACTCGTATTTTAAGTGCATCTCTATTTGAAGATTCGCCTTAGAAGTAAGGTAAAACATTATCTCACAAGACCGAAATTCTCTATTACGTGAATCGAGAGAAAATTTATGTTTCAGATATTCAAGTTTCGAGGACTGTTCAAGAGAGAATAAAACGCAGAGAACTCTTAAATAACGGTACTCCATATCTCGAATACTTAGCCTACTGAGTTGCGACCGATAATTTAAGATATGTTTGCACTTATAATGCTTAAAAACAAAGTTAATTCAACCTATCGACACTGTTTTATTCTGTCTCTTCTTCAGTTCTACTCTTTACAATTTAGAATAATTAAATATAGATCCATCCTCCTGATTCATCAGAAAATCAATGTACCAAGACAATCCTTTTGAATTGGTTGTCAGTTTTTTAGGGTTCCGTAGTACTATAAGGAACCCTTGTAATATCGCTCTGTCCGTCCCTCCGTCCATCTGTCTGCCCGTAAGGTGCCCCCCCCCCCCTAGAATTTCCAAACTATTAGACTTGAAATTTTTCATGTTGATAGAACATGCTAAAACCCCTTTGGAAAATTATTTTGAACGAAACGTTTATAGTGTATCGGATAAGGAACCCTTCAATGTATATAAGCGTGTGTTGACACGCTCTTGGCCATTTTTCAAATGTGTCTTGTATTTGAGTAACGTTAAAAATTTTAGCACAGGTGTCTCGTGCCTTCTCGCTAATACTTCTAAGCCATGGATTTATTCGCCATCCCAGGTGTTGTTTGCTTTCAATCTTACTCATAGATTTGAACTGAAACAGGAGATATCTGTCGTGGTAGAAAACGTATTTAGGGTTTGGAATATTTCAATTCGAGTTATGTGGCATTGCCTTCGAGATAAAACGTCCACAATAAATAATAATTGTCAAAATCATCGACAAATCAAACCGACTAACATACACACAGGAGAAGTTTAATAGTTTTGTTATTTTAATATTTTTTCATATATTTTTGTAATATTTTTTAATGTGCGTTAAATAAATTGAGTATCTATCTATTTGTCTATCTATCTAATCATTCATCCTATAGTATTTCGTTTTGCTAGCATTAAAGTTTACTAGCAAGGTACGCCTTTGCAGCATTACACAGTGGAAAATGTCTTTATACTAATGTGTACAGAATTAGTACGAGAATTTATTTAAAATACATCATATTTGAACGATTAATATCGACATACAAATAATTAAAGAGTCAATGAACACAGTTTAAATAATTACGATTCCAAATGTATCTTCAAGTTCGAAGTGGAACTTAAAGTGTTTGCGAAGCAGGTCACGTAGTGCTCAACCCCGGGATATTGTCGAGGGATCTACTTGTTTTGGCGTTTTATATTTAAAGTTGCTTAATTTATTAGAGCTTGCTTCAGCAAATTAAGTTTTTATTTCGTACTACTCCGAAATATTTAATAGTTATTTTGTGTACTGCCAAAAATTACATTTAGTATTAGCACGCCCCCAGATAGTTAGGCAAATGTCTTCACAGAGTGGATACCCAATGCCAATCAACTCCCAGGTCGCCCTCAAAGATGTCGCGATGAAACTGGAATGTTTTTAAAAGAATCGATGGCATTGGGATAGCGCACAGAGATTATACCTCTTTCTCACATATGATCGGCGTGAAGTGGCAGCAATGCTGTCACGTCAAGTGTTGGTATTATTCTCGCGTTTCGTTCGGTTTGTGAGACTTCCCGGTGGCTTAATCTCGTCATTAAAGGCCGGAAACGCATCTGCTAGCCTCCCGGTGTTACAAATGTTCATGGACATCGGTAGTTATTTATGAGAGCCGCCTGCTTATTTTCCTCTTGTATTCGAGGAAATCTTTGCCCAGCCGTGGAACAAAATAGGTTAATTAAAAAAATAGCAATAGTATCGTTCAATTTTGCCATTATATTTATATGTACATATATAAGTGTAATGCTATGTTAATTGCTATGTATAAGTAGTAAAATGCTCTAACCTAAGTAAAAAATTATCAATGACAATCAGTTTAGGAATAATTAATATAATATAAAAAACAAAACTTGTAAAAAAAACAGTTCTCGGAATTCTTCTGCCGTAAAAAGTTGTGAGATCCATAAAATCCATATAATGCCAAGTCGGTTAATCTATTCAGTCACAGAACCCTCGGAGGGTTCCCGAGATGAGTTACACGTATATAGTGTATGAAGAAAATGTTTATCTTAAAGAGTACTACAAAAAAACCCGCAATATCATATATCTTTCCTGTTTAAGACATTGACACTAAAATAGTGAACCATTATGAAATGAGACCGGGAAAGGGAAAGAAATCGGGGACAATATATATTTTTTTAAGAATATTAGGAATACTTTTTAACTATGCTTAATATTCCCTTTTCCCCTCCTACTAAGCTTAATTTAAAAGCTTATATTATAGGATTATGTAGTAAATAGTTAGTAAACCAACGTGCAGGCAGGATAACTCTGCCAATTGTCGTAAAATGGTACCGAAAGTTTTCGTTTCACGTATTAATATATAGCTTTTTTTCATCTTTTCAGACATTTGTGGAAATTTATTTTTGACTGATATTAACCTAAAAACAGTATGGGAGTATTATTAGTGGTCAAGTGATTTTCGTTCTGCGTAAAAAGTAATAATTATTAATTAAGCGGGATTAAGCTCAATAACAAATACACAAAACTTTCGATGTAACTTACGTATTCACGATCGTTCGTCGTCACAGCACTGTCGTTTTCTGGCACGCAAGCGCAAGTGAAAGGCGCCATTTTCGTCACGATAATCTAAAGCTTGGGCTAGGTTAGTTTGGCATTTCGAAGCAATAAAGTCCACAGATTTATTTGTATTATTTAATTAAGTGTAATTCTTATTTGGTAATGTTTTTGAGGGCGTCGACTGTTACGGGGTTACCCAGGTCGCTCTCCAACACGATGGCGCAATGTATTGGAAGGTTCTGACCCAGGACAGAGGAGGAAAGTGGGACGGATCTTTGCTCAGCTGTGGGATAGATTACACAATTATGCTGAGATCCTCTTTTGGTGACGATATTAATATTCTTTTTTTTTTAAGTACTCTGTAGAATGTATCCGGATAAGTTGTAATATCTTCTCGAAACGGGGTATTATCAATATATTTTAAAGAACTATACTGGTAGTACCCGTACGTTATGCGGTGCTGCTCGACTGGGGAAGCACCTATAACCTACAAAAAACCTTATAAAAGTAGGGTAGCATAGAGTTACATTTCTTCTGGTGAGTTGAGTTGGATTTTATGGAGCTTTACGTGAAGGGAGATAGGGCATCATACGAATAGAGGAGGTCGTGGCTTAGTCAGTGGTCGGCATTTGAGTCGATCGCTAGTTTTAGTAGGTCTTAATGGACCGAATGATAGATGGGTGACCCATTCTAATACAGATTTCTATTCCATATTCGACCTCCTCCATGCTTCGGAAGGCACGTAAAACAGTGGGACCCAATCAATGTCGCTGATTGGTATTAGTCATGAGGTTGCAAAGATCGTGGGGATTCCGAGTATGAAGTCAGGTGGTTCTCGTTCATCTTCACTCGCCCCACAGCCACATCCTCTGCAATCCATGCGGACCCTGGTACCAAACCGGGATAACGCTAGGAAAAAGAAGAAGAAGAAGGAGATAGGGAGTCACGCGAATATTACTTCTCGACGGCTATTGCTGCAATCTACCAGGTATAACTTATGGCTATTACCTACCGTAGTTATATAAAAAAGGATATCGTCATATATATATATATATATATATATTTGCATATTCCGACGGCTTAACTAATTTTAAATGTTGTTTGAAACATAATATAAGTTTATTTAGTATGTACGCTACATTGGAGTCATTTTATCTATCAGTGATTGAATATGATACTCGTAATGCAGACAATTGGAACCAAAATATGAAGAAACCATATAAGTCATCAAAAATTCATATTCTACATTTAAAGATTATGTCTTGTGAAGATAACTCGAGGTTACAAGAAAATTCGTTGAATATAAAATCGATTAATAAACAAGAAGGGCAACATTGATGATGCGCTTCGAGGGTCATTTTAAATTCACCTTCAGGCACCATATTTTTGCAATTTATTTTCATCTCAGAAGTAGAAATGTTCCTCAAGTTTAATGGACAGAAAAGATCATAGAATAAGAATTTTTTTACAATGAAATAAAAATATCAAACAACATTGAAACGATACTTTCGATCGATCGGGCAATTAGTGTTGCCTCGTTTTGGGATTCGAAAATATAAAGCCTAACCACATGGTCAAATATACCTACAGTTGGTCATTGAAACGCCAAAAAGAAATATGGTGTATTACGAACAGGACTATGTTTGAGCAAAATTAAGGCAATTATATCTATTTGATACGAACCGACTATATAACTTAACTGGCAGTGGATTATAGGGATAGATAGAGCATCAGATTATTATTTAGTCTGTCTCTATTCTCGAAATATATATAATCTTATATACGTCGTAATGGAAAAGAGGCATACAAAAAAAAATAAGTACCTAGTTCTGTCTATACAAGTCTTTGCGTGGCGTCTATAACAAAACATAATTAATCTATGGTTTCGTTTTTGATAAAAAGAATATAGAGGAAACGACGCTATCCTTGTCGTTTTCTGTTATTTTTTTCCACCATTTTTATTTTGATCATTCTGAAAAGGCATTAAAATGTGCAGGAATTAAAAATTCATACCGTACTCAATAGTTTCATTGAAACCACATCTCGGCTTTATATACAAGTGATAGTTCTACAAAAAGAAAATTTCCAATTAATCATAATGCAAACGCACCTAACATTGCTTTTTTTATGTAACAATGTTCTTTTTTTATATATCTGTAAGCCACATGTTTTATACGTAACATATTATTAACACAGCTTAGATAAAATACATTTTGTACAAAAGGAGGTCAAATATCAGTCGTTCACTCTAATAGGCTTAACATCTGTGTTAAAGTTAATGGACCGATTAAAAACCTTGAAAACTTTATTGCTAAAATTTTAAATACCTTTATTTCAAGTCTTAGATCAAAAATGTTTCTTTTTCATGAATCCTCAAATATGGATTATATTAATATTATTTAATTTACAGAAAAATATATTAGTCCTTTGGCAAAGCTCATTTCGAATACCTGAAAAAATATGAAAGAATTCAAAATATTTTTTATTGTGGTTTTCATTAGTTATATAAATGAGGCAATATTTTTTGCGGCAATTTTTTTTTAAGATTCACTCATTTTAGCGGATATAAAAATTATAGAAAATTGAGGGAAAACTGTTTTATTTTATTTTGTATTTTATTGTATGTAGTGCCTTCCCTTTACTAACGTATAATAATAAAACATGGTCCTAAAATTTAAAAGTGGACACATAATGTCTCCACTTTTAAATTTAATTATGATTAATATTTACATATAGGTAAATTTCACTTAGATTCGAGTCATAGTAAGTAAATACATATGTTTGACGAAAAAAAATAAAAATCCCTTTATTTTTTTGCAATGCTTATGTCGTTTTTTTTTTTAAATAACACGCCAGAAATAGGTAATTACGTAACATCGATAAAAAAGTAAATCCAGCAAAAGAGAGATTCGCATACGGCAAAATGGTCATCGTGTTAACAATAAAAACCTATTATTATCTGTGCACGCGATTACATTAATTATACACATTTTTATATGTCCGTCACTGTCTAGTTCATACTGTACGGTATATCTGTCCTTGTCGGAATGAACAAAGTCTGTTATCGCGAAAGCGGTCGCGTGCGCGCGGTGAAAGAGTCGATGACCGGCGCGGGAGCAACGAACGTCTTTGCAGCGCCCCCTACCCCGGACCGCACGCATGAAACCACATAGAGTTGATGATACGGGAACGATCGCCATCAAACTTTCTTTTGACCTATTACATCATTTGATGTAACAAATAGTATTTTTTTCGTAGAACACATAATTTATACGTTTACATGTCAACGATAAGCGAGTGGACTCAGTTTATAACTGCTCTTAAGTTCACAATATTAAACAAAATATTTTAAAATCAATGAACGTATATATTACAAAAGAGAAATAAAAATGAATTAATAAAAACAATGTTAGCATAGGACAAGTTACAAAATGTTCTAGACTTTTTGGTTTATTTTAAGATTTCTATTATTACTTGACTCATTATGTGGTTTAAGAAGAAAGTATGAGGTAATAAACTAGAGAGATCATATATTCTTGTGTTTTTTTACAAATATTCACCATAAAACAGATTTTTAAATGTGCACAAAATGGAGAATTTGCTTGGTTGACTAACTGGTAAAAAAATTGTAAGTAAAATTGTCAAACACAACTAACACCGCGCAGCTCTTCATGATTCCTAATATTCTCAATATTTAATAACTTTCGCCGTACATTACAAGCCGCAATCGGAAATCCCTTGAAGACTCAATTTAAAAATTTTGGTAGAAATACTGGTTGCCTAAAGTTAGTGATATTTTTTTATTGCAGCGGTTATTATGATATTTCTTTAATCGCGATTATTATAATATTATTAAATTGTTATTAAACTCTCTACATCACGACTAGTATTTAAGTCTTTAAGTGTCCAGTTATTTTGTCAATTGAAATTGTAAATTTGTTTCATGATGGTACTATAAGAAGTACAAAATGATATGTATAACTACTATATTTAAAAAAAATAACAAGTATCGCTGAAAGTGCTAAAATTAAAATTAAAGCAAAGCCAGCTCTATATGATATAATCTAGCGATGCATTAGACCCACACATACGCACGATGCAATCTCTCGCACACAAACGACAGCTTCTAATAGATGTGCAAGGATGCTTTCATAATGGACACTCGTCTAGCATTTGATTTAATTTAATTACAAAGAGTTATGTATGTGGAATGTGCATATCAGATTTTTATTTTCTTTTCTGAAATATTAAATTATCCAGGCTTAATTTAAGTTCTTGTAGACGTTAAGTAAATATTTCACAATACTGTATGTATATTTCACAGCATTCGTCATTATGGTATTAAAAGGACTTCGTGGATATAATCATCGGTATATGCAGAGGAAAATGAATGGTAGAAATAGTTTACTTAAGAACTTTACAATTTATACTTAAGACTTTTAACACTATCATAATTTATTAGCGACTTCGAGAACTAACTTTACAATTCTTCTCCATCTTTGATATCCGGGTCAGACAGAATCTGTAGGTATTGGATTCATTGCCTTGCTGAGGAAAAAACCAAGATAGTGCTTAGGACTCGTGACTAAGGTGTAGGTTTAAGAGATCTCTATGGAGTGACCACCAACACTCATCTTTACTGCCCACGTTATCTAAAAGAAGTAAGTCCTTCTTTTAGCCTTCATCGCGATTATGGTGATGATCAATCTTTATTTCTTCGATTATTATTGCAGGTCTTGAGTAAGTGGGCGTATAGAAATAGGGAGTGGATAATAAGTGTTTAGATATCAATAGATATTATGAAGGTACCATCAGTTGCTACAAGCTAATAATATTAAAACCAAAGAAATTAGAATTGTTCTACTCGTAATTCAACCAATTTTGTTTGATAATATGCTAACAAGCTCCATTGTAGTCTCCCTCCGATATATATATTATGTAATATGCTATTATAGTAAAAACAGTATAAGTATATGATCTCAGTTTGACAAGAGATATGGGCGATTGCTCAGTCGAGTGGGGCAGTCACCACGCTGTTATCACATAGAGGCGACGCATGCCGTGGCGACGTTTACTACGCCAACAGATATTTGACCCGCTGTATTAGATATTTCAAATTAAAGTAGTTCTTTTTATATGGATCAAAATAAATGTCGTCGATGATTTTGATCGATGTTAGTATAAATACAGCCTATGAATAGTTCGCCAAGTGAAAGTGAGCGTGTGTTAGTGTGAATAACGTGCAGCACGCACACTGATGCACTCCGAACGCATAGGTACAAGCTAGTGTTCGAAAAGCATTGGAGATCAAAACTCTTTGCTTGCATAAATTTGGGTGTACTTTTGTTGTTTATGGGAATTAATCTTTATAAAGTAAAAAACAAAATGGCTTTCCAAAATTGTACCCTTAGATCTTTTAATCTACGCAACCTACATTAATGGAATGTTAAACAAAAATACACTGATTTAAGAGGAAGGTTTATATATGAGATCGCCCGCTGGTCGAAATTCACCCACAAACAGATTGACTCTACAAAAGTTTGACCTTACGAATAACCTTTGTAAAGTCTATCTCCTGATGATGCTTCGGTGTCGAAGCAAAACGTGCGTTGAGGCACATCGGAAAGTCAGTGTGGTGCTATTCTTTGGCCGATTTTTCCTCGTGTTCATTCGCGGATTTAAGCAAAGTAGTTTAATAAGTTCATAGACATTACACATATAATATGCCTAATAATTATGCATTCCATGGGTCTTGGGCCTACCACAAAATTTCTTATGCCGAGTACAATAAGTTACTAATGTTAACAATTCTTTCAACTTCATTTTTTAACGACTCTATATACTTATAGCCGGCCCATCGTTTGCAAACTTTACAAGGTTCAAGTTAGACGTCATATAGGGTACTACTTTGGGAATTTTTTACCATATAGCCGTAGGTCAAAATATAGTATGGTACTTACCAAAATGTATAAAGACACAATTAGATGAATTTGAACAGAAAAAATAAAATATTTACCTCTTTGGTTGACTACAGATCTCTTATGAAAATCACAACACTTCTTTATTCTTATAAAACCAAGCGACGCCGCGAGCATACACGGTGCGTATTAATAAATAATTTATGAACTTGTGAGAGGAAGCGGTAGCTTTGTTATGGAAAATATTGCCACCGGGATCGTCCCGGAAGATACTTGTTTGAACTCACTATGGGCTTGTTTTTATTATACTTTTGGCATTTGGCAATAACAAGAGGCAATTGGGCCTACATACTTGTTTATTATATGCTTTACCAGATGGCTTTTAGATGCATAGCTGGCTTCCACGTTTAGATGAGTTAGTTGTTTTCTTGAAGCCGTATGTTGTCGAAAAGGTTCCACGGATAAATAATACGAAGCAGTATTTATTTATTTATGTATTTTATATTTGTAATTTAAATCTAAGCGAACGATATGCTGTAAAATTCTGAATGTTATCAATTAGTTCGTTTTTTATGGTTATAATATACACACGTTTTTGTGATATTAGTGAAATTTTTATAAATACTTTTTATCACTTAGTATAGATTAAATACAGGTACCTATTACGCACAAAAATTTAAAAAAAAAACTAACTCATGTCAGTGTCCATTACATTAAATTACTTTTATATTTGATGAGATATTTTAAAAACGATTTAACTATTTATTTTAATTGTTTCTAGTTTTATATCATTTCATAAAAATTAACAATGATATCGCATTTGCGGAACAAAAAGGTGTCTTCTAAGATACATCGGCGGTATAAAATTTTCTCTAGCTATATGCAAAGCATTAAAAATATAGACTTGCAATATCTCTTACAATTAAGCTTAATCCATTATGTCATTGTGTGAGTGCGGTGCAGCGATGCATTGCCCCCTCCCCCCTCTTCCACCAGAGTGAATGCACTCTCGCTGGATGTTATGTAAGCTTGCTCTCGCGCACGGTCGCGTGTGTGTGAAAAAATGCATTAGTGTTTGATGTATTAGCAGTGTTTATTATGTTGCGAGAAGATGAGACACACATTCATATAAGTCCATTAAAACCATCGTCCGTAAACGTTCTGATTGCAAAACTTATGACGACCTCCCTGATGTGAAGGCGCCTTACAAGAGGCCGTAGGGGCTGCGTAGGAGTTTAGTTCGTTCCTAGCAGAATCTGGTTGATGAATAATAACGTTGAATAATATTCTTTAGGGTTTTTGAAGAACTATAATTCTCTAGTACATTTTGACGTTTAAAGTCCGGTTACTATCCTTCAGAACGACCAAACCACCACTATTATTGTATTATATATCACGGATTTACTCCTTGAAGAAGTAATTTGTCCACGTTTTATATAAAACACTTTAACATTTTGCAAATGAATCGAAATCTTGCCTTTTTATCTCCGTGATACATAAATGGTGCAGCCGAGGTTAACATGGGGCGAGTAAATTACGGTTTATATATATGCACATTTCCAATGAAACTTCCGTGTGTGACGTCATGTATGACATTTTTAACATAGCCATATAAATATGTTTTTGATTTTTTTTATATCGAAATGAAATTCATTAATTTTAACCGTAGCAAAAACTGCGATTCTAAATTCTTAGTCGAAATTTCGTTTGATTTTTATGCACCAAATTCGATGGAGCTGTGTCATCACTTGAAAAGCTTATGATTTTTTTTTTTGGAACTGAAACTTATAGGGTACTTCTCGTTGACCTTGGATCATAAAATTTGGCAAGAAGCTATATCTTCAAGTTTCTTATTCTATAATTATGTCTTCTATATTTTTTCCTATACCAGTTTTATAGGAAAAAAACCGACAACCGTAAATTAGTGAAAAAAAATTGCAGTGACTTTGTCAAATTGAAAGGTATCTTATAAAAAAAAAACTCAAAATACCCTGGTAAAGTATTATGTGACGGTACGGAACCCTTAGTCCGCGAGTTTTACTCGCACTTGTCCGTTTTTTGCCCTTAACATCCATAATATTCGGTAATAAATTAAGTGGAATTTCATTATTTTACATGTATGTGCACAGTGTCTTAACATATGTAGTGCTTTTATATTTTTATAATCTGCCAAATGAAAATTGCCAGACAAGAGATACAGTGCGATACGCAGCATGCAACAGTAATAAGACACCATATTGATATCTAGTACAATTTGGATACACAATACCTTTTCGGATCATATAAAACGTTTCCGCCAAACCACAAGCGGTTAGTGTTAATGATCTAATGCACTGATGTCGAAAGTAACAGCAAGAACTTCAGAAGATTTATTTTTTTAGAATTAAACGATAAATATAAGTGACCAAAATTTAGTGAAAATAATATGAACAACTTAAAAGAAGTCCTAACGTGGTGGAAACATCCTAACTCGTCATTGGTACCTGGGAACATATAAAGCAAAGCAAAGCGCCTATCTAGCATTAAGCAATATAAATATTTTCGATGCGCCTCGTACCAACGCAAACTGAACATACTGGGGTAAAGAGTAATAATAATATGACTTACAAATTAAGCACTTCACGAAACTCAATCCGTATTATATACTTTGCTCAGTACCAAGAGACTCTTAAGGTACTTAAAAAACTCTTTTCTAATACAACTATGGAGAAATTTATTTAATAAATTTTTTCTTTGTAACAAGCGGGCAAACGAGCAGGCAGCAGGCGCCGAAATGCCTACCGGCGCCCATGGACATCTGCACGACCAGAATGCCAGCAGATGCGGCCTTTAATGACGAGTTTAGGCCACCGGGAAGTCTCACAAACCGAACGAAACGCGACATCAACACCATCACTAGACGTGACTATCAAAAAAATTTTTGAATTTAATTTTGTTCAAATTTATATTTTCTGAACTTCTTAACAATTTCTTTAATATTTGATATTTCTGTCATGCCATTAAATATTCAAGGTAGAGAGTATAAATATTTTATATTTGACATCTACACAAACAAACATTTTAATTCTATGTTGATAAAATATTTATAAAGAAAATATACGTATTTTGGGCTATTACTTTCTTTGCTATTAGTATCTTAGATACTGCACCCGATTGGGCTCTTTTGATGGATACGTATAAAAGACATTATAAAATCCCAGAGGATTTTGTTGTCTCGTCATCCAGGCCGGACATATTCCTTTACTCAAAGACGCTAAAGCGAGTAGTACTTGTAGAACTTACACGCTATTGTTACATTTGTATGATAAAAAAGGAATGGCAAAGCAAAAGCGAAAAGGTAATGGAACAGAATGGGAATGAGGATTATTGTTATAAGATAAAATAATGTAGTAAATAATAAGTAACTCAACGTTTGGGCAGCACTTCTGCCAGGTTTTGGTTTTATTTATGTATCAAAATTTGTTTTCCTGTAGAATTTAAGTTTCTTATACAGACAATTTGTATTCTTTAGGTATAAATTTATTTGTCTGATAACTTAGAATAAATATGCACTCAAAATAGTGTAACCATTAATGTTGTGCCAGTGTAAATTTAACTTATTTTTAGCAGTAAATATATTCACTTACCAAGAAATGTTCTGAAAATGTCGCAGAATGTCCATAAATTCAAGAACATTTCTTGTGTTAGGTGTTCCTAAAATGATATACGCATTCACAATATTGCGTTTCACAAAAATTAATAAAATTTATTTATTGCAAAAAAAACGAATTACACAGAAGATGTACATAGCTTCTGTTACCTATATTTCAGGAGCTCTTAAATTATAACAAATTTTTTTGATATAATTGTATCTCACAGCAATATTCAAAAAAGTAAACTAAATGCTAAAAATGCTATGTATTCAAATTTCTTTCAAAATGTTAAACCGGACTCTGGCCGAACATAAAAAAGTAAAGGAAGAAAACGCAAAAACGGGCGAGCAAAAGTTTTAAAATAAAAATATCTGTTACAGAAGCCGAGGAGTTTATGTACTTAACGCAACTGGCGCGTCGTTGCATAAAGCTGTTCGTGATACTGAATGTACTGTCGTGAATAAAATTGAACAAATAATGCTCGAATCTTCCAGATAGTAGAGTTAAGGGACGAGTTGGAGCTAAATACTCAACCGCCTTAAAAAAGGTCTAAGATTTGTTGGGATTTATTAATAGTATATTATAATAGCTATATTATAATATAATATAGCTATTATATAACAATAGAAATACTTTTTAAATATGTTTAATACTTTTGTTGTGCACTCACTCTTACAAATAACGGAACAGCTCTTTTGCAAACATCATATCTGTTACTATATATGCTACATTTTACGATGATTGGTTGAGTAAATTAAGGAATAAAAGCAGTAATACATTCGCCAAGCAGTTCCTTTCTGACTCGTCTTGTCAACCCAAAAAACCCTTTCAACAATCTTCCACCCATAGATTAGAGTATGAATGCTTTAAGCTCTAAGCTCATTAAAATTCATTGTCGCGACAAAAAGTAACTCCAAGGAAATTCATTAAAATCCGTTCAACGGTCTAAGCGTGAAAACGTAACATACAGAGTTACTTTCATATTTATTGTAATAGGAAGGCTATTATTGTATAAGTAAGACTATTCAGTGGATTTAAACCCGGTGGTGGACTAGGTCTAACTTTAAGTCATTGTCATATATAAACACACACACTTTTTATATGTAGTAATTAAGGATTATTCTCTTTTTGTTTATTTTAAAATTTTGTCTTGGGAAGAATCACAGTACTAATTTTTCTTATCGCAATATAGTTTGATATAAATAATTAGTCAAATTTTTGAAATATTTTTGTGACGTATATTCAAAGGAGGTAATATATAAGTACTCCTATTTAATCTTTAACCAAAAGTTGTACTGTAATGTTGTTCTACATAGAAATGCTCTAAAAAACATCAACAACAACACCAAAAACATCAACAACAACATCAACAACATCAAAAACATCAACAACAACATCAACAACATCAAAAACATCAACAACAACCTGAACAAAAAACATTTTTTTATTACATTATATGAATTTTTTTGCAACGAAGTTGGAGTTTGGAAGTTTTCTTAAAAAGTATGTTTTTAATAAATAGATACTAGGTAGATGATTACAAAAAAGGAAATTATTATTTATTTCAATATTTTAAAGTACACTATGATGTATGAAAAAAAAAATAGATGTCATAAGATGTTTATAATTACATAATCACATTATTAAAAAGTAATCTAATATTTTTCTAAATATTAACGAAAAAAAAATATCTTTTTAATTTTCTGACTAAAACTTATGCAGGGCGGAAATATAAAAGAAAAAATCGATTTAACAAGATGATTATCGTACTGAATATTTAATCATGAGAATTTACTATACATTAGAGGTCATCCATTGACAATGATTGATCGATGGCATTGCGTGACAACGGGCAGGGGATCATAATATATTATATATGATCCCCTATAGATATAACTGTGTGATGTTACATATAGAGTAGTACGTAATCCTTCTTTTTAAAAAACTTCCAAAAAGGAGGCTGTTCTCAATTCGTCAGAATTTCTTTTTATAATATACGTATCTTCACTGATGATTCGGAGACGGCTGAACTGATTTGGAATTTTTGTCCGTGTCAAAAAATATACTTATCATGTAGTTTCATGTAAATCTTATCAAAATCGGTCGAGCGCTTTTCTTCGAGTACATTCTTTGGGAAAAATCATTTGACATTTAAAATCGATTTCAAAGACATGACAGTACGATATTGGTAGGAGTCAATAAGCGATAAAAATATCTCCGGAACGATTTTCCCTTTTTCAAGGAAACAATAATGGAATGGAATGGGGAACAATGGGAAATCCGATATAAGTGGACCGACGTATGTTATTTTAGATGTCTCGCTCTATTTATTTTAGTTCACTTACTTTCTCGGGATGAGAGGTTTGGGATGATCTTCGAAAGGAAATGATAGAAATGGTGAAAAATGATACGAATTTCAACTAAATGCTTGCAAGCTGCTATAAAACGAAAAAAAAAAAAACCTACTTAAATCTTAAGATAATATTTGAGATCTGTCTAGAAAAGTAAAACACTCAAAATTTTATAATATATTTGACCCATACATTCGTTCATCCGTGTGAGGGGAAAAGCTAGTTTATAATATTATTAGGGACTTGGTGACTCGTATGTCACCCCATTGTAACTTGATTTTTTTTATAAAAGTCAAAAGAGTCACTTGTGAATAACAGGCACTATATCTTAGATGGTTAATCCAGCTTTTGATCTTCGATTACCCAGGAAAAACTTCTATGTTAGAACCCTCTTTTAAAAGGATCAAAGATTGTAGAAGTGTACATCATAATGATCATCTACATCAGTATATCTATGTAGTTTATTAGTATATGTCATTACTTTAGATCGTCTACATAGTTTATAGCACATGTCATTATTTTGCACACCTCATAATACCAAGCGCAAAACTTTATAATATTATGTGCTATATAAGTTTACATATCAACGTAAAGGTTAAGTAAACGATAAAGTTAAGCCTTATGTTATTGCTTCAAGAACAGAAATAGAACAGAATAAGTTTATTGTAATTGTTATTTCTGCAATTAAAAATGGTAAGAAATTATATGAAATCTTTATTAAACAATAATATAAATAAAATGTGCCCAAGAGCGTGTGAAGACACGCTTATGTAGAAGGGTTCCGTATCTGATACGCTATAAAGATGTTTGTTGAATATTTAAAAGTGTTTGTCTAATTTCGTCCAAAATAATTTTAGGAGTGACATTTTAGCGTGTCCTATCAACATGTCTCTACGTCTAATATTATAGTTTGAAATCATGGGGGGGGGGGGCACTTGCGAGTACACAGACGGACGGACGGACCGAGCGAAACTATATGGGTTCTTTATAGTGCTACGGAACCCTAAAAAGCAAGCTTAACAGTTATCGAATGACTGGTAGCTTACGTGACAAAACAGCTTTAACAGTTTGTTTACAATTGTAATAAATGCAAAGCATTCACATTGGTTTGATATGTTATTACAAATACAAAATGTGTAAAAGTGCATAGTATAAATATCACTACAGTTAAATTATCTCTATTATTTTATATTTGTACTGTAATTTGGGAAGAGCGAGGACTTCTGGCACAGATTTTATACTGAATAGAAGGCATTCACCCTTTCGAATATTTTCATTTTTCATTATTTCATTTAATTCCGTTTCATTTCGATTCTTTTGGTTTCGTTTCGTTGCGTTGCGTTTCGTTGCGTTGCGTTTCGTTTCTTTGCGTTGCGTTGTGTTGTGTTTCGTTCCGTTGCGTTTCGTTACTTTTTGTTTCGTTTCATTTTACTTCCACTAGTGTTTTTCCGCGACCATGAAATGTTGTAAAGCTTCAAAAAGCTTTACAGCAAAAGAGATTGCATTTCAATTTGTACATTAGGATAAGAATTCGGCTTCGTAGGCCTGTCGAAAAATCTATGTCTACAAACTATAAACTACGTCCCTGCCTATTTTTATCATTGTACGTCCCGCGGCTTTCGAGATTACGTGTCATGTATATATTACATAACATAATTTCTTGATAATAACATTATATTATAATCTTTCTGTTATTCTTCTTCCATAGTTGCGATTAAACATAGTTTTATTTAAAATAATTATTTTGTTTAGTTTATTAATATCATCGTTATATATTTGAGTAAGACATTAACTATTATATATTTGAAAATTGTAATTTAAAGATTAAACAGGCAAATGCGAGTCAGACTCGCGCACTTAGGGTTCAGTACCATCACGTAACACTTTACCAGGTTATATTAAGATTTATATTTTCATAAGATTTTTTTTTGACGAAGTCACTACAATTTTCTAATGTAACTACAAATTTACGATTTTTAGACTGACAGACAGACCAAGTGATCCTTTTCTTAAAGGTACGGAACCCTAAAAAGTAATAAAATAAATATACTACGTGCATTTTATTTGCATATTGAATAATACACCTCACTTTTTCGAAGTCGGTATCAAAGCGGATGTATCAAATTCCCTGCCTATATCGGCGTTAATATCCGGCGAAGGCCAAACAAAGGGATTTAAATGCGGTTAATACGTTCTAAAATTGCCCCTAACTGCCATGGGTACATTTTAAACGATCCCTATGAAATTTTAATTAAAATATTTGTATATATTCCTATTAGGTGGGGTGTTTATAGACATTAATATAGTTTGTTACCTATACTAGTATTATAAAGGCAGGCGTCCACATGTCCGCATCGTATGGATCGGACGCATCGTAACAAAGGGATTGTAGTATTCTTTATATTGAAAGCTATACAAGTGCATTCAGTTATCCGCATCGTACGGATAGCACCAATTTATCCATCAGCAAGGCCGATGCCGCGATGCGTGTCGATGACGTCATACGGGATGAAAATCTCAATGGAGTGGCGTCAGCAATCCGATCACTGCTGATATTGTGGACGCGCTGTTAAAAGATCCGTTTGATACGATCCGATGCGTACGATGCGGATATGTGGACGCTTGCCTTGAAGAGGATTTGATAATGTTTGCATTGAAGTGGCTCCGAAGCCACTACATTGATTTGAAACATTGCATTCCAATCCATTGTCCAATACATTATCCCAGATAAACTAAGGCATATCTACAAAAAAGTTAGGGATTCCTAAGAAAACTTCGATAAAGTAAATGTTCGAGCGAAGGCGGAGCGGGCCGCTAGTCAATATGACATACAATAGGTTAAACATACTCTATCCTATAGACATATACACTTAAATATTTTAAATTTTAATAAATACTATTTTATATAACAAAGAAAAAACCAGCAGGCGATTCACTTATGTGACCACAGGACAAACTTTCGTAGTTTTTTATAATGCTTTTATTTATTGTTTGCAAATGTATTTTATATTGATAATTTTTTTATTTTATTATATAATTATGTATTGTAGTATATCGTTATGTATGTAGTGTTTTTACTTCATTATATCCTATAACTTTATTATATTTACTGTACCTACACCCCTTCTCTTCGCATTAATCTCCTACTATTTAAGAGTTTCTGGAAGAAATCTCTTTTAAGAGATAAGTTATCCTTGGTTAACAAAATTCTTTGTTACATACTTTAAATTTGTTATGTTGGTACATTAATTGTAAATAAATCGAGACATGGGGAAAATCGAAGAAAATTGAAGTCAAAATCTTCTTCTTCCTAGCGTTATCCCGGTAATAATAATACCATCCTGGCCGATTTCGGCTACGGCGACCGCTTCAAAAGAAAAACTCCGTTATTGGTGCACTCGTCCCCTAATACAAGCGTTCAATTTAAGCTTAGTAGAAGGGGAAAAGGAAATATTAGTCATACCTAAAAAGTATAAATATTCTTTTAAGCAAAAAAAAACTAAAAGATATTTGCCCGTATGTATTACTATTTTTGCACTTTGCACTAATGAGTGATCGAGGTGACGTAATTACCTTTAAAGTAGTAACATCACCAATTTTTGTATGTGTGGATTAAATAAAGTAAATAAAAATCTATGTATAAATATATATTTGTAAGTTGCAAATGCAAAAAAAGGCAACTCACGAATTTAATTTGATAAAGAGACATATTTTAATATCACGTCAATTTTCTCAAATCTTCTAAATCATTATTAAAATTCACAAAGTGAGGTTTAATACGTTAGCCTACCTTGGTAAATGGGCTATCTAACACTGAAAGAATTTTTCAAATCGGACCAGTAGTTCCTAAGATTAGAGCGTTTAAGCAAACAAACAAATTTTTCAGCTTTATATATTAGTATAGATCTATTGTACTAAAACAACAAGGAACAAAAACACTTATTGATAAACAATAGGTGAAAAGGGCGGCCTTATCGCTATATCGCTAGAGATTCAATTCCATAAGAGAAATTCGGCACACAAAGCTCTAGCATTGCAAACCCTATTCTTACCATATTTAAAACTGCACAATTTTTTTTTATCTTAGTCCAACGACATTTGACAATTTAATCACAATAAATATCACGTTTAACTAAATACATTGTTAATTTGTGACTCTCCGACACAATTAGTATTTTAAGAGATTTAGCAAGAAAATGTGCCAAAATAAGGTATTACCATTTATTTTGTTGTATTAAACGTTAAATTGTTATTATTTCTAATTATAGAGTATATTTCTTTAGAGACAATGTCTATTGATTCAAATAATTATAATAAATTTATTAAGCAAGCACATCAGTGAACGAATGAACGAACAAAATTCTAAGACTGAAGCACGGGCATTCATTAGAGTTTTAACTTGCTAAAATTGCTCTATCGGCCAAAAGAGTCATGAGTGGACTCAGCACTGATTACTTTGGATTTGGCCTCTAGTGGAGGGGGGGGGGGGGGGGGTTCCCGCCCCGATTGGGAGGGGCCCCCGCTTGAACCCCCTCTTGTGTATTTCACCTTTGCAAGTTAGCTGTAAATAGAGGAGGGTGTGCAAATGTTAATTTTTTTGTAAAATTGCATTATTAACACATTAAGTTATTAAAATATAACCTCACACACACCAATGCCAATTGATTTATATACACATGTATACATTACTTATAGTAAATATAGTAAATATAACATTACTTATAGTAAATATAAGATTGTGTTAAAGTGTTGTCATGATTTTCAAATATGTGTAACAATATCGTTGTACAAATAAATCGAATTTTGTATAAATTATTTTGCATAAGTCCTTATTTAAAGCTTAGCTTTAACTAAATTCTTTTTTCTTTAACTAAATTCACGACGATCTCATGTGAGATAGAGGTACTGGATGTGACCACAGCAGCTAGTAGTCCGGGTAGCCGTAGTTGAATAAACCAGTGATCGGACAGATAAAAAGGAAGATCCACCCCCTGAAGATAAAGCAGGAGAAGTTGTGACTTTAAGTAAATAAGATGTAGTAGCTCAGTTTTAGCAATAAGGAAACAAACTAAAGAACAGAAGGAAACAAACGAAGGAAAACACCAAACTATTCAATATGGTAAGCAAATAAAATGTTAGATTAATCTAGAATTAAAATGATTGTTCCTCTTACAATTTGCTGTATTTTTCCTTGGTAAAAGAAAGAACCTACTTTAAGAACCGCCGTGGGAAATTTACTTTCAACATTATAGCTGTCTCGAAATGAGCTAACTTCCACCTTCAGTGACTTAATGAAGAGTTTAGGCCAGCGGGAACCGGGGCGTGAGTGTGTTCGGGCACGAAATTGCTCCCAATATTTTGTTCACAAACATAACTAAGTGCTTTTAATGTTATTTTTAGTCGAATTTGTAGAGACGTAACGTTTTACAATAAATCTATACTAATATTTAAAACTGAAGAGTTTGTTTGTTTGTTTGCACGCGCTAATCTCAGGAAGTAGAGATTCGATTTGAAAAATTCTTTCAGTGTTACATTGGTCATTTATCGAGGAAGGTTATAGGCTATATATGATCACGCTAAGTCCAAAAGGAGCGGAGCACCAATGAAGAATCTTTCAAAATCGGGGATTCTTTTTCCCATTTGAGAGCTTCCGCTGCGTGCGCTAAATAAATAAAACTTAGCGGAACAGCTTTAATTACGATGGATATGTATAAAAAAAGATTGGATGGTAGTGGAACAGGACAGATATTGATGGAGGAAATAGTGTGATACCCTTGAACAGCTGTGGGCAATAAAAATGGCCAAAAACTGCTAGTTAGACCTCTTTACACAAAAATATAAATTTTTGGACAAATAAATCTTTATTATTTTGGCGACTAAAAGCTAGCGCATCGCATTTTTCGATTTTATTTAGTTTTGATTTACAAACAGTTACATTTAAATAAAAAAATGATAAATATTTCTTAAATCGAATTGTCACAGTGTACAATTAAATGCAGTTATAATTTTTAACAATAGCATGTAACTTTTATGCACTAATTTTTTATTGAAAAGCCATTAAGGAGATTGGTTGATGTATGTAAATTTACATGTAAATAATAGTTTGTTAGAATACAATTTAAGTTATTATATTAAGACTTATCCATAATAACCTTTCGTTTGCGGAGAAACCGCCTTAATTTTTTTTTAACTATATATCTAAGATTTTATTATACAGGAGTATGATATCTAAGGATAATATATCACTCTGAATGATTGTAAAATACAATTATTAAAATACAAAATTGAAATTTCTGACGCCCAAAAATTTTTTTTTTATGTTTCAAGGGGGCAGACGAGCAGCAGCAGGCACCGAAGTACCTACCGGCGCCCATGGACATCTGCACGACCAGAAGGCCAGCAGATGCGCTGCCGGCCCCTGTTCCTAAGGTAGACAACTTAATGCCTGTGTTATAGGTAACAGACGCCTGTTATACACAAATATTTTTTTAGAAACATATGAATACACACTCATAAATATTACACACATACTCGAGGCGGGAATCGAACCTACAACTCCCAGAGTGGAAGGCAGGGTCACTGCCAATTGCGCCAACGGGCAAGTTAAAATAAGAAAATTTATTATAGACGCATATAAATAAATACATACAAATATTTTGTATTACACATGGAAATAAGTAAAATTGTACTGTTTGTAACGTCGAACTAAAATTACTAAATGTGTTGGGGATCGGTGCCTTGACTGAGTTATATTGACGGGGCAATAAAACACCGACCTTTTCTTATCTTCATAGATCATTACAGAAACGAATAAAGATAAATATGTCCAGTTATATAAGGTCATTAAAGTAAATTAGGAAAAAAAAGGGATCCCTCTTAGCTTTAATGTCTTGTATTTCAGTACCAGTCGTCTCTACATTGACTTAGCTCTATATTAAACAGACGCTTAGAATACATACATATTTAAAAAGATCGTAGCGAGGTGAGGTATTCAAATCACTGCGAATTCGCCTCGGTGCACGTATTTGAGTTACTTGACTCTTGGTCTATAAACTTTGTGTTAGGAATTTTAAATTTCAACAATTTATTGTTGATTTATATCCATGATCTGATTGCAGTACGATGTTAATGTTACGGTCCGTAACATATATAATATTGAGTGATAATTGTATATTAACGAACCGAAAAAAGTGTGAATAAATTTAATGAAAAACAATGTTTTCTTTTCCTTCTTTAGGATCACAAACTGTCTCTACCTTGAAATAGCGTCCCTAATCATTAAGGGCAGATAATGCTATTCAGCGAGATTTACAGTAGTTTCTATCAAAATCTATCTGTGTACGTTAAAGATTTCTATGACATCATCAAAATTTTTATTCATTAGGTATGAAAAAAATTGTATTGTAAATAAGAATTAGGAGGCTGCCTATTCTTAAGAATGGGCGTCTATAGACTGAAACTACTGGTTACCTTTACCTACTTCGGAGGGGTAGAATTCATTATTAAATATAAAATTTTAATTAAAAGATTAATTTAAAAACACAATGTAGTGGTTATACACTCTGCATTAATGCGACCTATTTAGCAGCGTACGCCTGACGTCTGCGCGCAAGAAAAATAAAATAATATTTAAATTGAGATCTGTTAATAGCTAATATGTATAAATACTAATAGTCCGGTAATTTATTTCCAAATATAATATATTATTATTCAACAAAAGATGCTCTATAATAATAAAAAAAAAGCGGAAAAAAAATGGCGCCGATGCCAATGTGGAAAAAGCTTATAGATTAATTTAATTTGCATATGGATAGTTCTTGGTGTTTTGGAAGGCACGTAAAACAGTGGGTTGATAATTAATTAATGATTCATGTCTGTAAACCAAATATTATGTTATTATGTAATCAACAATGTACGGATTTGTTTGCCAAACATCGGTTTGTTATTCTATGTTGGTATTTCCGATTTAGTGATGCTATGGTCGTGATGTTAACGGATACCGGTTTTTTGGAGTTGTGAGTCATTTATTTATCTGTACATATAAATAAAATTGTAGTGGCTGTTTGTAGCTTAGAAATTATTACTATATATAGGATACATATAGCAAAAATGCATGTTAAAATATGTTTGTATGTCAATCTGTTTGTTCCGGGTGATCTCCGAAACGGCTGGACCGATTTCGATGGGACTTTCACTGGCAGGTTGCTGATGTTGCTAGGAGTAACATAGGCTATTTCAGTTTTAGAAATATAATTAAGGTTCCGCATAAAAAATGAGAACCCCCAAACTCTAACAAAATAACTAAAATCAAGCGGCCTAAGCTGCAGAATACAGCTAGTACATCAATAAAATTTAAGTGTATGGCTGTCTAACTACAATAAAATTTATTTAAGGTTTTTAAGTCTTTTTTAAATATATTTGTGTCCTTTTCTCTACGTACATATAGCACCGAAAATATTTATTTAGATTTAAGCGTACTAAGACTATAAATAATATTTATAGTTTTACTAGTGAACTTACCTGACGTTGCCCGAACGTAGATTTGCTTACAACTCAATTCATGCTATTATAGTTTAATAGATATTTAATTTTTAAAAATCAGGATAACTATGCTGTTAAATTATTGTATGTTTAATTATTATTATTTTTATTGTATTGTTTACTCTTTCTGTGTGTGCAATAAAGTATAAAGTAAAGTAAAGTATGCTATCTCTTAAGTTGCTAAGTTGGTACCAGTACCTCTTTCTCACATAAGATCGGCGTGAAGTGGTGGTAATGATGTCACTTTAACGTTCAAGTTTTTAAACCCATAAGTGATAAAAGTGGTCCACGCGGTGGAAGTCGCGGGGTACGTCTAGTTTTGATATAAGCATTATTTTTGTTGTATATAAATCTAGTACAAATACTGACAAACATATTTATATTATGTCCTACTTTATATCTTCTTCCAGTTTATAGTATAGTCAATGGCGACTTTCATTCCTCGCAATTTGCACTGCCAACGAACCATTAACGACAATTCTGCGTGTTGAAAATTTAATCTAATCTCAACACGACTTAGATTGATTCTATGATAATTTGAGAGAGTCAACATTGTAGAGAAATCGACGTTAATCTTATATTTAAATAGACGCTCTGATATTTTGATATCTTTCAACAACAATGTTGTAATACGCGGAAATTAGAAATTGCACGTACAGAAATATGACGTAAGTCAAAATTTTAGAAATCTATCTATACATATAAAGGCAAAAGGTCACCTAATTTTATTTTATTTTTTCACCCTCATCACCTCGATGTCCTAAAGTCCACAACTGTACGCTTTACTAGAAACTTTTTGCCTCGCACAATTTTTCTGTAGAATCCGTTGGCAGCTTCGGTATTTTCGCACGGATACGACGTAGGAACCTTCAAGAAAAGAGCATACTCATTTCTCAAAGGCCGGCTACGCATCTGCGAACATTCTGTTGTTGCAGTTGTCCATGGGCAACGGTAGTCACTTAAGTCAACGGCCGGCCCGTTTGCCCCTCGTCTTATAAAAAAAAAATGGCGCGAAATATCGAAAACCGCGGGACGTACAAAGATAAAATTTGGCAAGGAAGTAGTTTATAGTTAGTACACATTATACCGCTAAGAACGGATTTGTTGAAGGACGGACTGAAGTCAATTTGAAAATTCAATCAAAATAAGCCATTTCGAAATCTATTATCTATTTCGAAATTGTTTTGCCACGCTAAGGTCGAATGTCATTCGCACGTTAATTACTTATAAAGCTCAATTTTGCATATTATGCATTATGTTAATTTCTAACAATAAGCCTTAGTAAAATTTTCTTTAATTAGGAGCTGTCATCCAAAATGGTAAAGCACTTTCTTGGTCGACTGTACATAGACCTACAGATTTTTAAACATCTGTATCCATTTTTTTCTTACCTAGGTGGTGGAGGCGGCGGATCCCTAGACCGTCTCGGCATCAGACGGGGGCTGTTCGGAGTGCTCGCAGACTGGCCCGCCCCGCTGTGATCCGTGAACCTCGACAGCGGGTCGAAGATCTGCGACAAACGCCGCGACCGCTCCTCCGACATCGTAACACAACACTGCACAACACTAGCACACAATCACATCACTAGCCAACGTCACTCGAGCACAGATTATTTAGAATTTAAACTATAGCTGTTAACGCGCATTGACAGATCGACGCGTCTTGCGTTTTTGCGCGCCATCCTCGCCGCCATCTTGTTTTTTCGTTTCATACAACGACTTGACACCAGGTGGCGTAATGATATATAGCCTTCCTCGATAAATGGGTTATCTAACACGGAAAGAATTTCCCAAAACGAACCAGTAGATCCTGAGATTAGCGCGTTCAAGCAAACAAACAAACTCTTCATCTATATATATTAGTATAGATCAAGCATTTGGCCAGTATCAGGTTTTATGGAGAAGACATAAACGAGATTCATTGTCTAATAAAAAAAACTAGCCTAAATTTGGACAAGACAACGTCTGTCTGGTCCACTAGTAATGTATAATAACTATGCTGAACCTATTTTTATGCATAATATTTCGTGTGCGGCGCCTTCTATATATATTCGTCTTATTACGTAAATGCAAATGCAACATGCATTTACGCGAGCCTGATAGAAAGCAAATGCGACCTGCGACAAGGCATCTGAAAATTCAGTCTAGTCTAATGCTGCTGTGGTTCATGGCCGTCGGTAGCCTTTAGGTGAACCGGCTGCCCATTTGCCGCTTATAATATATTTATTTATTTATTTTTACATCACATCAGTACGGTGTGAACCAGTTACACTGACAGATAAAATAGAGTAAAATCTAACATTATTAAAAATTAGGTATAACAATATTTTAAATCTATATGAAATTAAACAAAATTAAATTAAAATAAAGATAAAGTTATCACAAAGAGAAAAATAATATAAATATTATTCACAGAATTTCAGGATCTGCTGTACAAGATCCGTCCATTCGCCTGCAAGTATGCCACAGTCTAGTAAACAAAGAACAGAGTTAAAGAGAATTTCATTTCTTTGAACTAAGTTCTTGATCGAGTGTCTCAGAGACATGTTCTAGCCATATAAACAAGTGAGAGTAAACGTATGTTTGGTGCAGATATATGATCGATATTTCTTAAAAAGAGCTACGGAGATGGAAAGAAAAAGAGTTAAGCAATATAACAAAAGAAAGTTCATCCTCTCTAGAATATACGATTCTTGGACTTTAATTTTTTTTTTTAATTTAACTAGACGTTTTGCAAATTAAGCACGATTTTTAGAGTTCCGTACTACAAGGAACCCTTATAATTTCGCTCTGTCCGTACGTCTGTTTGTATGTCTTTCTATAAAGTGGTCCCCCCTAGCATTTTCAAACATTTGAGTTCCTTCTTTCGTGAAATCTCTTCCTAGTAAAAGCAGGCTGCTAATTCTTATATTTTTAGGTGGAAGAATCCCCTGGCGAATGAGATATGAGTATACTAAAGAATTTTTGCTAGCTAATTTGTAAATAACAGCAAAAAGTCGTTATAAATTTTTCTATTATAAAGATTCAACTTTGTACTTAATTTGAGGAAAAATGGGAACATTAGACATTTGTAAACTTATTAGTGTCTTTTTTTCAAAAAAAAAAAGAAGGCACGTTTATTCGAAGGATTCCGTGTATGATATATTAGCTGTGCTCGCCACTTCGTCCGCGTAAAATTTGGTAGAAAAAATAGATTTAATTTTAACGTGACGATATCTAACACTGATTCTACTAAATACATATCCACATATAATTATGGTACATATAACGAAAACTGTTTGTTTCGACCCATTAAAAAAAAATTAAATACGACAGCGTGTCTGAATTCAAAGCACATGAAGTCTCAGATTTTTTAAAGTTATGGTTTTGATAAATACTTCTTTATTTCAGTCCGATGACGTTCGCTGCAAGAGTAACCTCCTCCATAGAGTTTCACAGAGTTCGAGAATGCGCGGCAGACATCTACTTTTTAAGTAATCCTTAGTTTAACTACAGAACAAACATCCCTATTCACCATATTGAATCTTTTTTCACTCAGACAAATTACTTAGCGAGATAATAAAACCCAACAGATTAAGGTTTTACTTGATGGCACTTACGCGGGAGCAAACGATTGTAACAGGATAGCTACGAAGTGTTTATTTTCGTAATGAAATAAAATAAATAGGTAAATAAAAATAATATGCTTAAGTCCTGCTTTCAATATAGTCAGCTACTTAAATAAATAAATAAATATGTACTGGACTATATATATATGACACACGGACGTCTGTTCCTAAGGTAGACAACTTAATGCCTGTGTTATAGGTAACAGACGTTGTTATACTCAAATATTTTTTTTAGAAATATATTAAAACATACATATATATAATACACCCAGACTCGAGGTGGGAATCGAACCCACGACCCCCGGAGCAGATGGCAGGGTCACTGCCCACTGAGCCAACGGGCCAGCCAAATGAATTTTATATCCCTGATCGGTTTGTGTAAAAAGTTCCAGACTGCTTATTTAAACAGCTACGTTAAATATTAGTTTTAGGCACTAAAGTTTTTTTTTTATCTAATTACAATTTGTAACAACTAGTTATATAATATTAGTCATTAAGTCATATTGTGTGATTGACTCAGTCGAACCTTATACTCCTCTCCTCAATATAACGACTTCCTCGATTTAATAAATTCTTAGTAATGACCTTGAATTGTCCATAAGAACCTCTTTATAACGAGTATTCATACCTCTAATTAACGAATTTTGTCAACCCAAAACCTTCTCTTATATCAACTCTTAATCTTATAGTATATGATTCATGTCGCGACATGTTTCGACACGCTTTTGTTCGTAAAACTATTCTTTTACAGCGTGCTAAGTTTGCGTGAGACGCAAAACAAAAACACGACACTGATTTTCAGCTGTGACCCAAGCTACGAGCGACGTTTACAGTAATACCTTTTAATATAGTTAAGAAATTAATGTTTTCCATACATATTTTAGTGTTCATTAGTGTGATTAATCACAGTATTGTGTTCATAAGAGCTAAAGGAGCTTGCACCTTAATCAGTGGCAGATATCATAGTCGATCAGTAGGTTAAGCAGTTTGTACCATGTCCGGGTTATAGGTGGGTAGCTCATTCCAATACTGGCGTTGAAATATCCGAGCTCCTCCGTGTTTCGGAAGTCACTTAAAACTGTGGGTCCCGTTTAAAGTCTCTGAGTGATATTAGTCGTGCGATTCTGAATAGAAACTTGGGAATCCATATGTCCTATTTCAACGTTTTTTTAACGCGCGGTTATAAAAGCTCTCGTGCGCTAGAGGGCTTAGTATTATTTCTAGTAAAAACCAATTTTGAAGTCCTCTTTTTTTTTTTGGTTTAATGGTAAAGAAACACCATCATAGACTATGCAACGCGCATAGATTATATAGCGTACGTTGAAATTGCGTGCCTCAAGTGTTTTCGTGTTGCTAAACAGCATAATATTAATAGAACAGTAATAATAAAATTAACATAAATTATTAACGACTACGCCATATTTATTGCGTACAAATTAAGCCTGTTTTACCACCCGATAGACTGAAAAATAAAGAAAATATTTAACCCCCCTATAACACTGTGCAACAAGTTAGCTCCGTGAAGAACTATCGAAATGAGCGACCAACATCCTAACCTAACGATAAAACTGCGCAGTTTAAGCTGCACTGTTAAATCGCAACAATTTATCGATACATGTGTAGCGGCTACAAGACTATGAACAATAGATATGAGCACTAATTGGACAAATGTGATTAAATAACAAGTCTATAGGTCTCCTATCCAACACGCTATTCTCGGTTAACCCCATCTATTGAATCATTATGGATCTAACATCATTGGCCTAACTCGCTGATGGTCTACCTTTAGGGCGTTTGCTTCAATGAGTTCGTCAGCCTGTAAGGCACTTCTCCACCTGCCATGTACTCGTAACTAATTAATTACCAATATTTCTATTGTGAAGTAGCCTATGTTGTTCCTTGTATAATAAGCTATATATCAGTGAAAGTCCCGTCGTAATGGGTTCATCCTTTTCGGAGATTACCCGGAGCGGACAGACAGACAGACAGACAAAAATGTCTTAACGTGCGCTTTTGCTATATCCATCTATACAGGCTTACTGATGAGACACTTAATGAGGGTACTCGGTAATTGATATAATTATGGTATAAAATAGGTACTTAATTTTTGACCAAATTTCCATAAAATTACATAAAGTGTGGCCTTACGTTCTGTGGTTAATTTGCCTGTCGAAAAAGTTAGTTCTTAAACGCAATCTCCCAATGTAAAAAAAACTGGTCAGTTATAAAAAGATTTAATGACTGCTGTCAGTCGGAACTAAACGCGATATCAATCTATATATATATAAAAATGAATCGCAAAATGTGTTGGTAAGCGCATAACTCAACAACGCCTGGACCAATTTGACCAATATTTTTTTTTAAATGTTCGTTGAAGTCCAAGGATGGTTTTTACGGCGAGAAAAAATCGAATAACTGCCGGGAAACCCCTAAAAACAGCCCTTTTGTTTTTCCCATACAAACGTTTTATATGTAAAATGTAGAGTCAATTTGAACTTATACGGGGACGGGAACGGCGATGATATAGGATAATAGAAGTAAATAATAAGTAGTCCAACGTTCGTTCGGGCAGAACATAGTCTGCCGGGTCCGCTAGTTATAAATAAAATGAATTCAGTTAATTTTCGGCTTTATTTTTTAAATAGATAAGTGATTAGAATGAGTGAAATTGCCTGCCCTAAGCCAGGACTAAAGTGTGAAGGGAAAACGGACCATCGCGGTCACCACGGTCCACGCTAGTGATTCCACGCGTTCCGTAAATAATTAGTTAACTTTCTCTTAATCTCACATAGTAGTTAATTTATGTTTACATTAAATCTTAATTTATATCGTACTGATTATGCAGTTTAATAGCTTTTCGCAAAAGTGCATATGTTTAATTTTTTAAATAAGAATTTTGTGCACAAAAGAAACAAAGGTATGCATTTTTGTGAAAAGCCCTCAAGCTGCTTAATTACCAATTCGTCACATACGATTATCATATATCAGATCCTCGAGTATTGTAAGTATCTCACCAGCCTACAACCTGTGTATAGTAAAAAAATAATGTCGACGTTACAAACAGACTCTTCAATTTTATTTATATGTATAGATGGAGAATTATAAAAAAAATTAACATATTGTAAATTTTCCAGTTATAGGCATAAAACGGTTAAAGCAGATAGAGACTATGTTCGTGTCCCGACGGCTTCAAGGTCCAAGGACGCAGGGTCTGAGCGTGGAGACGTTGTTGGACATGCTGCTGGTGCTATACGATGAATGCTGCAATAGTAGCTTGAGAAGAGAGAAAGCGATAGCTGACTTCATACAATATGGTAAGATTATTTTTTATTCTACCCTCCATACTATCATCGAATAAATTGATCTTGTAACAATATATGTCCTTTTTATAAGTAATTCGGGAGCCTCTGTCTACAAGCCTACATTAGTACTCTATATGACATCGTGCTCGCGTCCTATGCTGTTGCAAGCGATCGATGGGTCGGTACGGAGTACCGCGCCACCTTACTTTAATACTGGAGCCAGACATAGCTTCATTTGAATGATCATTTAATGATCATGTAGTGTGGTCGGGGACTTTGTGTAGCTGCGCAAAGTTTTGTAGATCTTTGTAGACTTCAAGGACAAAAGACAAAAATATACGCGAATGCCCGATGCGAGCGAACTTAGTTCTGACGTACGTTTGATCGAAACATAAGTCTCTAAGAAGTATCCTAACTGTATTCGCACGATCGCTTCGTCTTCAATTTCAACACTTTTTGATAACAATACGTTTGATGGCACGTTCGTACGAACTAAGTTTGCTCGCATCGGGCATTCGTGTCGTATTAGACGGACTCCTCAAAGCTTATTGGAAGGTTATTTGACTTTCTCTTAACATTAACACTATATGGTGGTGACAAATTGTGATAGAATTGAGGTACTGATGTTACTTCAACACAAACTCTCCAATAGATGTCATGGGCCTCATTCGAACCGTTCGTCAGGCGTTTATCGAAGACGTCATTAATGTTAACAATTGAATTTCACAGTGAAACCAGTAGCGACAGCGTTGAAGCGGCTGAGGCTGTCGAGGGACGACTTTGAGCTGGTGAAGGTGATAGGGCGCGGCGCCTTCGGGGAGGTGTGCGTCGTGAGGGCCTCGTTCATGCAGGTACTAGACCAGGCTTCGTACGGGTATATACATTATCGTAGTTTTCATACGGATCCCTAAGTTTTTTGGAAATAATCTATCATCTATGTTCCTTAGGGAAAATGTAGGATTCAAATGGTGAAAGAATTTTTAAAATCGGTCCAGTAGTTCCACAGCTTATTCAATTTTTAAAATCCGCACCGCGATATTTATTCGTATATATATAGTGATCGTAAGCGGAAACTTCGCTTGCGTGAGTGAAATCGTATGGTGCGATTCAGCGCCCATACAGCGTCCGCACAGCGCCATCTCGTATAGTAAATGTATAACCTTTCCACTCGAAATAATCGCCATCTCGCGTTGTGGCGCTACAACTACTTAACGACATTCGCATTTAATTGTAGATGTCGATGCAGCAGTTTAGTTAGTTTTTTATTTGAGTGTATATTGAGACGGTTCATTCACTATTATTATTTATTTAAGGAGAATCGACAGTAGGTACATACAAAAAAAAACATAAAATACAATTAAGAAAACAAAATATATACAATCAAAACAGCTTGATTATAGGAAAAGTATAAAAGTCATTACAATACAATAGTAAAAACGAAGTTGGATGTCTGTACAGTTAAATTATATTTACAAATGGATAATGTCATAAAGGCCGTAAATTATAACTAATCTGAATTAAATGCCTATTGTCATAACATAAAAATAAATTGGAATTTATAAAAATATATAATAATTAATTAATAGTTTTTTTTAATGACTCCATGGCAGGGGTCTGGGTATGTTATTTAACATTTTTGTCTACTATAATTAAAATAATAATTTACAGGGCACAGACGGTGGGGCAAACAGCACCGGGGGCACGGTGACCGCAGGCGCCGGGGACAGGGTGTACGCTATGAAGATACTCAACAAGTGGGAAATGCTCAAGGTATGTTTTGAGACTTGACCAGAAGGCAAGCAGAAGCGTTGCCTGCCTTTAATGCCGAATTAGGCCACCGTGAAGTCTCACAAACCGAACGAAACGTGACAACAATACCATCACTTGACGTGACAGCATTGCGGCCACTTCACGCCAATCTTAATATCTTGGGTATATCTATATATTTTGGGTATATATAATAAAATAATAATAATAATAATAAAACTATTTATTTGGTAAGTAACCCTAACACAGACATTAATAAACTAAAAATAACTAACCTACCTCGACCCGAAGGCCTCCAGGAGTCACAGAGTAAATATTTTAAACATATTATATTAAGCAAGGCTCCGCCACCGATTTTCAAATGCGATCTTTTTACTTTGTTTACAAAAGTATTCTATATATTCCCAAATAACAGACACAAGAACTATTTTATTTTTTTAAAGAATATTAGGAATACTTTTAGGTATGTCTAATTTTCCCTATTTCCTCTCCTACTAAGCTTAAATTAAAAGGTTGTATTAGGAGTTGGTGCAACAATTATTAAAGCTATGGTTTGTATTTTTATCAAGTTCAGATGTATCATATTCTCAGTATCAAACGCGGTTTCCACAATCTGCGCAACAATGGGCAATTTATCACTTACTCTGACATATTAACCATTACCTTCACTCTACTAGAAATATTTATGGAAAATACCCAAACCGGTCTAACTATTCCAACGTGATATGCCTATTAAAAAAAAAACAACTTGTGACGAAATGAAGCACCAAATTTTTTATTTACCATTAATCCGATTTCGGTTCAATTGTAACTAGTTTAAGAAATATTCACGATACTTTTTTTTGTAATAAAGAATATTAGGAAAACTTTTTAAGTATGTCTAATATTCCCTTTTTCCCCTCCTACTAAGCTTAAATTGAAAGCTTGTATTAGGATTGGGCGCGACAATAGCCCAACGGCGGTGGGGTTTGAACCGGGTACCTTGCGGATTTCAGTCCATACCTTATACCGTTGAGCTATTGAGGCTCAAATAGCGTAAAATAGCAAAAATCTATAAATTATCTCTTGGCCATTTAATTTAGTAAAATTGACAAACCGCGTACATCACTTAAGTCAGTTGTCAAACAAAAAATACATCACATCATAAACGGTCAGTTCCTTTATGAGCTACAGTAACCACAAACGGACACACAGACAGGTGAAACTTATAACACCCCCCATTTTTATCTGAGATGAGAGGATAAACGTCTAGTGAATTTAGTTATTTACACACAAATAAATCCTGAACCTTTGAACTAAATACTAGTGTCCCGAAAAATATTTTGAAAAACATCAAAATAGGTCTATTCAAATTTTTGTATATATACATATTTTTTTTTCTTTTATATGTAGTTAAGAATATTTATTTGTTACAATAGTAAAGCATAAAGCGTTTATTCTTACAACTAGTTAATTTAATAGACCCTTTGCATTCAATTTCATTCTCTCACAAGATTTCTGATTAGAAACATACAAACATGAATTAACATTTATACAAATACTTTATAGTTTTTAGTTTTATTTTTAAAAACTTTATTTTATTAATTAAATACAGTACCTACAACTGGTGTGTTAAAAAAAGATTTTCTGTATCATAAAAATTATATATTCAGATATTTAAATGCTGCTTGTCTTTACTTAAAACATCATCTCACAAATCAACATGTTTTTTTTTTCGAAACTTATGCATCAGAAGGATACAAACTTAAAGACTTTTTAAAAATTATCAATATTATTCTATATGCCAGTACCCTACCTAAATCTAGAAACAAGCTACCATTATATTCATATAAGATATATATATATATATATATATATTTATGTTACAAGGGGGCAGACGAGCAGGCAGCAGGCACCGAAGTGCCTACCGACGCCCATAGACATCTACACGACCAGAAGGCCAGCAGATGCGCTGCCGGCCCTTAATGAATATATGTTAATTTAAGAAGAAAAAATGTTAATAATAACACAAGGTAAATGTGTGATGTATGCATGTGTGCGTATTTGTAGTTTGTGGCTTTGCATAAATATTCTCATCGTGCATAAATAACAGCAGTTTTTTAATAGTATATTTCGATGGAAAAATTTATCTATTTTTCTTTTTCTACTTGGTTAAAAACTACTTAGTGCCATTCGAAACAGAGTCGCCCTAGTCCCGTAATGACCCGTAAAAGCCGCCATGACGTACCTCAACTGTGTCTTACTCAAACCTGACAGGCTTTTGTAGAAACTACTCCCTTATTTACTCATAAACAACTTCGAGTGTCTGAGTCCTTTTAATCCACTTTTAATTTTTACTGTATTTAGTTTCATTAAAAATTACTAATAATGTCAAAAAAGTGTTAGTCGAAACAAATATGTGCTCGAATTTTTCAATAAACATTTTTTTTCCTAAAATAAATAAGTCTGCGATTTCTAACCGATTTATAAAAGATGGTCGTACTTAAATTAGTTCTTAAAGAAAGTTTCCGAGTCAAAAACTGACCCTACAATACTTCGAATATTTAAAGTGGCCCCAAATATTTGTTTTGAATTGTGTGAATCTAATATTATAAATGTGAACGTAACCACGTTTTCACACCTAAACCGCTTAACCAATTTTGTTGAAATTTTTTTTATGTATACTAATAAACATAGCTGAAGAGTTTGTTTGTTTGTTTGTTTGCTGAAACGCGCTTATCTCAAGAACTATTAGTGCGGTCTGAAAAATTCATTCAGTGTTAGAGAGCCCATTCATCGAGAATGGCTATTTTTTTTTTTTTTTTTTTTTTTTTTTTTTTTTTTTTTTTTTTTTTTTTTTAACTGGTAAACTCTCAAAAATTTTTTTTTTTAAAAAAAAAAAAAAAAAAAAAAAGAGAAACTAATATTTTTTTTGCGGCTGTTACCTATAACACAGGCATTAAGTTGTCTACCTTAGGAACAGACGTCCGTGTGTCATATAGTCCTATATAATTATTATTTATTTATAGGCTTCGGTAGTCACTCAAGTGAATGCCGCCAGCTCGTTTGCCTTTGTTATATATATAAAAGAAATGATTCTATAGTTTCGGGCCAGTCTTTTGCGTGTTAAATTTAGCAGCCTTTCTCCAGACCAGTCCAACTTTTTTCGCGGTAGCGTGTTCAGTAAATAAGTGTTTGAAAGCCTGTGTCGGCAAATGGTATTAAAAATGTACGTTATATACAGGGTGTATCTGACATCGTACCGGATACGCATCCCATGGGTTCAGTACATGATTCTAGACTCCCCAGTGAGAAGCGTAGCCACGATTACTGCTGGCCACTCATTTGGCACCGCAGATATCCATGGCTACGAAGCCGGCGACGTCGCCATGGCGTCTCGTTGAGGTAGGAGCCCTATGAAAACAGACTAAAAGACATCCAGACAGTGAACTCATGGTTTTGACTGCAATTAGCTTAATATATTATAAATATATATTGAGCTACTGATTTCGATCGCAATTTAACCAGTTATTCCTTTCTGAGCATGATAAAGTACCTTTTTTAAAAAAAAAATAATACGATTAATGAATGTTTTCTTTTTATATGAATATGAACCGTTGCGTGATGACAAAGCACGACAATTACTGCCAGTTCCTGATGCGAGGAAATGAGTTCGAAGAACAGAGAACATGTAGTGTGACCGGGGACTTTGTGTAACTGCGCAAAGTTTTATAGAACTTTGTACGCTTCAAGGTCAAAAATGTACACTTTGAGCTATATCTGGCTCCGGTATAGTACATAGCAATTCGATAAAGTTAGAAACTCATAATAAGTTTATTGGACCACATGAATGAACTCGCGGGCTTTAGTTATTTTATAAGCTGCAACTGTGCGAATCGCTCTTAAATATACATTTTAAAATTTAAGTACAAATTCCAAATATTCTTCAACATTTACCATCAGTTATTTGATTATGGATTTCACTTTCTTCTGATAATTCTGTTCTTCTGAACATACTATAATAAAGTCCTTTGCTGTCGAGAAGTTCCTTATGGCTACCTTTTTTTCAAATTACCGATAAGTTCGGAAACGACTGCTTGCTTTGCGGTTGAATTGAACGCTTTATATATATGCGGTGTACGTATAAAGATACTCTGTGATTTAGTTTAGCTAGAAATGTTCTTAACTTGAAATATTACACAGAATCGTTGGGTAACAACTGTTTAAACAAAGAGTAAATTTATAATTTAACGATTTATTTAAAGATTTACTAAATTGTAAATAAGAAAAGACATATTTTTAAAAGCTAAAATTTACTTACGATAATTAGTATTTACAAAAAACCGTAAATTGTACGTTTTTTAATATGAATAGCATAGATTTATAATTATTTATGCAAAAATTTACACTGTAAAAACTACTTTCATCTGTAACTTATTCGTAATATTGAATATTATAATATTATTATTGAATATACGATAATATTATTTTGTAGTCTTCTCTAGACTTTGGCTCGACCAAGTCGGTTTATCAAAATGTCGTTGATTTTTCTTCCCTTACGTATAAGTATTCTATTTTCGAATATTGTAATTTTGCTATTTAATAACGTAGATAAATTATACATGACAGTTTTATTACTTAATTTGGTATTTTTATTTATTTTTAGTACTTGTTTGAAGGAAAAGACTTTATTTTAAAATATGTTCGGTATCGTAGAGTATGTTTATGTAACTTGGTGTGTCCTTTAATACCTATTTAGTTTAAGACTGTATTAAAGAGAAAATGCTTGCAATTAGGTTATTTCAATTTTGCTGTTTACAGTTGTTTCGTAAGCGGTAAAGATTAGTGTGTGTTGGGAAAGGAATTATACTCTTATTATTGCTTACAAAAGAGTATGTTACGCAGGCAGAGCCGGTGTACATTGCTAGTATAGTAAAAGCGACGGACTTGCACCGGCCTGCACTAAGTCACGAGGCACAATCTCCCTATAAGAATTGGATGTAAAATTTTACTCTATAAGAAATATATGATTTTTCTCACGAATTCGGAACATGGGTCGACCGAGTTCAGACTTATATGTAACTTAAGTTAAAATTAAACTCATATTTAGTTAATATGATGTTTTTCAATTCCTACGATTGCGTACATCATAGTTTGTAATTCAAGTTAATTTTAAAGTTTTCGCTTCCGTCGGTACTTCATTTTTATTTTTTTGTGCGGAATCCTAAATATTTAGCTGAAAGCAAAGTAGCCTATGTTATACCTTGTACAACCAGCTATCTACCGGTGAAAGTCCCGTCCAAATCGGTCAATCCGTTGCGGAGATTACCCGGAACAAATAGGCAGAATGACAGACAGACGGACAGACAGACTTTTCTTTTTCTATTTGTGTTTTCTCTGTTGGTACATATCGTATATAGCAGAAAGGATAATTTCGACTTTACAAACAGACCCTACAAGTTAATTTATAAGTATATACCATAAATTAAAAAATTTGGTTATCACAGTGAAATATATGTCCTCGGCGTCCGCGTCGTTAAGGGAGGCAACAGTAACAAATAAACAAAAATACGCATTTATAATAATTCAGTAATCCCCCCTGTAACACGGTACTCCCATAACGCGTTTTCATATACCGTTATTCCTCCATATAACGCGTGGATTTCCCTAGTTATATTTCTAAATAAATTAAATTATTTTCAAGTTACATATGCATAAGTTTTGAACTTAATTTGATTTTAATAAAACACGCATATTTCGTTCACGACATAGTTCTTTCTTAATATTCGATTTAAACTTCCTTTAACGAGTAAAAATAAACGTGAATCATTTGTACATAACGCGTTATATGAGGTAGTACAAGCGCGTTGTACGATAATACTCATACAACGCGTTTCTCTATAACGCGGAAGAAATCTACCCTGTTATAAGATTGACGTCTTATATACGCATGAGAGGTCGTTTACAATAACAATAATGCAATCTATCCCCAATATAAATTATAATAACATCTGTTGCCCACTACACATAAAGGCTTCCACCCACCAACAAGGTGTTAAAGATAATGAAATATAATGCTCACCGCAAAAAAGCCTCCATAAACACGGACGAACTCATAATAGACATAAAAACCATAAAGGTACAAATCTCCCCGAAAAAACAACCCCTTGCCACCCCAAAAAACACATCACCTTGTAACATATTTAAAAAAAAATCTCATTTATCCCTCTCAACCAAAAACAAAAAATTAAGTACAGTGTCACGATGTTAAATAACTGTTCGTACCATTTAAACAACCACTTTATCATTTTCATATCAGTGGCCCAATTCTTAAGAAAATTGCTAACTCTAGTACCAGTTCTACGAATTGCCAGAACAATGGTACTAGTAGGCAATTTACCGGCAAAGTACTTATTCTTTGTCTCTGACGTGATATATTTTGATTACTAGAGTAATATACACCGGTAAATTAACCACACACAATGCTCTAGATACGCCCTCGATTATAACCCTGCTAAATAAATAGCCAAACAATCTAAGAGACAAGCCATGAAATAAACTGTTATTAAATTTTGTCAGACATTCGCTGTTAGTACTTGGACAAGGTCTACCATTCACTCTCGTCTCGTAAAATTAAGGCGACCGTCCATTACACATGTTCACAAATAAAAAAATTAGAAAATTAATTATATCATTCGAACAAATTGAAGTTTTTGTTAAAAATGTATTTTGGTCAGAGTTATGTACCGCTTTCTCACATAGGATCAGCGTGTAGAGGCGGCAATGTGACGGTATTGTTGTCCCGTTTCGTTCGGTTTATGAGACTTTCCGGTGGACTAAACCTCTCTTTAAACCGGCAACGCATTTGCGAACCTTCTGGTAGTGCAGATGCGTATTGGAGTCGTTAGTCACTTAGGTAAGCCGCCAGCCCGTTTATTCCTTGTAACATTAAAAAACATAAGAGCAATATTTGTTCAAATTGCTAGTAGGTAGTATTTTGAACGGTCATCGAACTCCGCCCTTGACCAGGATGGATATTAACCCCCTCCTCGAAACGCCGGATAATTTCTACACAGCTGTTAAATATGTATTTAAGAATAATGTATGTGTACATATTTAATTGTACGGAACAGTGTACTCTAGTGAGGAAAGTTTACATACCTCAGACTTAAATTCCAAACTGAAGCAACTAAAACAGATTTAAAGATTTTCAGAGTAGGTAAAAGAACATAGATCAGACTTAATATCTGATTCTCATGAATAAACTTTTTTTTATTAATTATGTATTTACATTGTCGAGTTGAAGATGTTTTATAAAAACACCTTCACGAATAATATATTATTTTAGAACAAATTTGTTTAGCACAAAAAGGTTATAGTGAGCCAACCTCCTAAAATGTCGCGGACTTTTATTTAGAACTTTTAAAGGGGAACTTTTTGCGAAACTCTAACCCTTTACGCAGCGCACGCAACGGAAGTCCTCAAAAGGGAAAAAAGGCGTCTAATTAGAAAGACAGGCGTAAAGGAATGACCAAAAAAAAACAATAGTTTTTAGAAAAGTCAACTCTGTTACGGATAGGTTAGTTGAGTTTGCTTGCCCTTTTTAAAAGTTCACACGCCACCATACTATTACTTCAGATGTTTTTTACTCATAAAGAATGTAAAAACAATAAAAATTAGCACAATTGTAAGTGGAGCCCTTATTCCGAATATTTGCCTTAGCTTAATTTTGAAAATTATTATATTACGTTTTTTTATTCATAGACAAGTTGAGTCAAAGAAGTTTCAAATGCAAACTATCCTTAACTGCATCATAGATACGTCTGGATTTTTTTAAATACCAACACATCGCACATGCGATCCCTAATATATGAAACTACAAGTACTCGTCTGACCCTGGCCGTGTCCACGTCGTTTAATAAACATTCCAATATTCTTTATAAAAATTTTGAATTTGACATTTAAGCACACGGCAGATAAATCATGTATCGGTAGATAGATAGATCACAAGGATTATTCCCCTTTATATAAATATTATTATATTTAATTTATTATTACACAGGAACTTCGTTAAATGCATCATATACTTGTAAACTTGTGCCGACTCGCTTCCATACTTTTATTTAACATAAAGAACAAAAAAACTAAAATGCTTTCATTACTCAAAGTAGAACATAAACAATATTACAATATTTACTTAAATTCCTCTTATTTCATTGACCATCCGTCAAATCCATCTCCTCTTTGAACACCTCCATTTTTGGCGGGAACTTTCTTAAGCGATTACTTAAATACTAATATTGGAGACATAATAGATGATAATATGTAGGTCTATAACAAATGTACCTATAGCATTGTTATAAAATTTCATCCAAACACGATAGAAGAACAAAAAAAATTAATTTTTTTTTTTAAGATTAAGATTTTATTTATATATCAATGATATAGTGATATAATTAACAAAAAGAAAGATATCATCAATCTTTTTTAATATAATTATATATTTTTTCTTAGGTGGAGGTGTTGACGACGAAATAATAGAGGTGGTAGAGAAGACTATTCCCGAAATAGAAGAAATGGTGAACTCGCCCGGGCCCATATCGAGTCCGCCCAGCTGTCTCTTCGCCCTCATGTGGTTTTTACACTATAAAGCGGACAATAACTAACGCACTGTGGTACGTTTAGCGTCGGCTTTCATAGTATTTAGTACCGATAATTATAATTATCGTAAAACATAGAATATAATTTCAATTTAGTTAATTCTACGTTATTATCTAAAACTGAAACGAATACAAGAGTTTCGTTGACATGTAATGACTATATTGTGCTCTTTGTTGTTTGTTTACATTTTACTCTTTGGTTCTTTGGTTTAAGTTTTACTCTTTTTTTATTACTGCCATCTACGCTATTTCTATTTATTATGCAGCTGCTATTTGCAAATTATTAAGTATTAAAAACGTACCGTTTACTTACAGATTTATTTCTATATACATACGCACCATATGTTAATTGTAATATGTAATATAAATAAAAGAAGATTAAAGCAAAGTAGTTTAGTTTCTCATGCATGTCATGGATTTCCGCAAAGTAACGCCTGATTCTATCAATTACATGCTAAAAACTCATTAGCAAAATTATTCTGAACGAAATCGGACAACAACTTTTGAAGTTATTTAACAAAAATGCTTATACTGTATCATATACGGTACCCTTCTATATAAACATTTCTTGACAAGCTCTTGGCCACATTTTATTCTTCCTCCGTTATCTACTAACCTGTAATAACAAGAATATACATAAATATATTTTTTTTGATAAATTGTAATGTAGATCTCAAGTGCATTCTTGTTGAGGTTACAATTATGAAGAAATAGATAACCTCATGCAACGTAGGAATTATGTTTCGCCAATTTGCGGTGGGGTTTGAACCGGGTACCTTGCGGATTTCAGTCCATACCTTATACCGTTGAGCTATTGAGGCTCTAAAAAATTATTCAATCATCCAGAAATCAATATATAACCAGTTAAATTATTAGCATCGATTGCGTCCTTAACGACCTTTGTCGTTTGCGCATAATTAATATGGTAATTAATTTTAGTATCAACGCTTTATGTATTTGGGGAGGTCAAATCTTTCGCTCTAGGACGTACTGAACTTGTATGTAATACAATCGCTTAATATTATTTAATCTCTCTTCTTCTTCTTCCTAGCTTTATCCCGGTCTAGTAGTGCCAGGGTCCGCTTAGATTGCAGAGGATTTGGCTGTGGGGTGAGTTAAGATGACCGATTTGTTCATATTGCTCTATGGCTAAATTAGACTTGGTTTGTGTAGCATCGCTATGAGTACAAGGATGTTAATTTTGTCCCTCCTTCATTAATATGAAATTACAATGGAAATATGTATATTCGTAGAAACAGTTTTTTAGATTTTAATCTAAATTCTAAACTAATCTTTTTGTTCATGTATAATTCTTCTATACACACGTGTATAGACGAATAGTCTATACTATATTAGGTTAAGGGACATCTAAATGGCTGCTCATTAGATTTCGGTACGTAGCGCTACGCAACGCATAGAGTTCCAAAGATGGGTACAGGCGGCGCAGCGTTACATCACCCGCAGCGGAAATGTTACGGGAAGTGAATGTTTTGTGAGTAAAAAGTGAGCTAAATAAAAAACAAAAGAGTTCGGGAAAAGTGGAAAGAGAAATTAACAAAAACGTAAGTATGCTGTAATAATAGTTTATTACTACTTATAAAATAATGAGGCAATTACTGGTAGTAAAAAATGATAAATGTAAGTATTTTTAGGAGAAAAACTGATTTTCTTTATTTTAAATAGGAGGAGTAGAAAAGCATGGATTATTGGCTTCTATTCAAAACTATGTGCAAGCTTTAAAATTCCATTATGGGGTTCAGTACTCTGATTTTATGTTGTGCATACACCTAAAATAAATAGACAAAGATGATCCTTGATTTTTTTCATGTTAAAGTGCTCTATTTGTTTCGAGTTCATTAACGAAAAATATTAATTAGGTTTTAATCCCGGTCCGTTATCGGCTGGCTACTCGTTCCACAGAAATGTATATCTATTATATGGTTAATATACACATAGTCTTTAGGTGGTAAACCATAATCTGCCGATGCTATTCCGCGTACTGGTATCCCGCATTATTGTGTACTACCACACCTTGCACAGGCTTGTGGATGGCCGCACTCTCCAAACACAAACCACGCTCAAATTAAGGGACACGTGTGTTAATAGTATCTATATATTATTATTATAGAGATTGACTGGTGAGACACTCGAGGACCTGAGATTTGATGATCATATTATATAAACAAATAAATATATACAGGACTATATGACACACGGACGCCTGTTCCTAAGGTAGACAACTTAATGCCTGTGTTATAGGTTAAAGTAACGAGAAATGTTAACTCGGACACTTTCCGTTTTAAGTCGGAATAATAAAAAGAGCTATAAGACAGTAAACTTTTTTTTACCAGTTATCTCTCTCTAAGAAATGATTTTCAAAAAGAAAAAACTAGTGCTCCATGTCGCTCCCAAGGACAAGGAAGTAATTCCCTCAAAAAACCTTTAAGAAAAGAATGAAAATCCGTTTACAGCAAACATACTAAAACAAATATAAACCATCGCTTCGCAGAGCTATCTTCAAGCCAGGAAACAAATGAATTACTAATATAATATAACTTAATCGAAGTAATTCTTAACGTATCAACGTAAACACGAGACTGACGTGCTCTTGAACGTAATAAAGTCAAGCCGACAAGCCATGATAAAATTTGTTTTATTTACACATTTGAATCATAATCATTATGAGATTAGATAACAAATTAGGATAAGATCAAAATTAATTCCTTTGTCAAAATTTAATGTGAAAAATAGAAATTATCTGTTATAATTTTATTAGTGTCTGATTAAAATTACTTGATGCCTTATGTAATCTACATATATAAACAAAATTGAAGGGTCTGTAACATTTTTTTTTTTTTATAAATTATGACTTATACAATGCTTACGACAAAAAGCGCGTCAAATATATTTGATCAATTTAAAACGAGTATGTACCACGATAATTAATTTTGATTTGTCCATATTTCGTTTTAGAAGAAAATTTAGGGTCGCACAGAAAAATAAAAACTCAAAATTTAACCAACTCACTAATGTCACGCGGACGGACGCAACGCACTAAAGTCGCAGTATACAGCTAGTCTAAAATAAATTTGTAAACCTAAATTCAGGACAATAATATCACATACTAAATTTAGTTTTTAAATTGTATAGGAATGTTTATTGTTACATTGGAATGCAGTAAAATAAATGTTTGTTTAGAATAATAATGAATTCTCCTATACAGTTTTTTATACTATTTAAGACTGTAAAATAACAGTTAGCGTTTGTATCAGCTGCTATCCGCCACTTCGACTGAGTTGCATCCAAAGTTTTTTTAAAATTTCGATTGCTTTAGTTTCTTTGTACGGAACCTTAATTCTTTGGTCAAGTAGCCTTGTTATATCAGCTATCTCACAGTGAAAGTATAGTCTGATTCTTTTCGGAGATTACACGTAACAAACACTGATAATCAACACATTTAGTTAAATAATTTTATTTCGATTTTGATTGGCAAGGAATAGGGGGGAGTGGCAGAAGCAAAGGACAGCCTATGCCCAGCTGTGGGTTATCTAGGTCTCACAATGATGATTTCGATTCTACAGACAGAAGATTCAAACTTTTTGGTACAAATTACATTAAACATTAATTAAAAACATAAAAAAATGTAATCGAAAATGTTTATGAACGTATGTTTGACTAATCAGCAGGGAAGCACAAAAGGATATTGCCCACATATGCGTTTGTTCTATTTTATATGTGCTAGCTTAACGAAACCTTCGCTATCTCATTATCGCCTTATTAGCTATCCTAGCAAAGTTTACTTGGGCTGTACTAAGTCGTACCTTTGTTTAAGAATAGATTTTTATTTGAATAAAGTTTGATAGTCTTTGGCAAACTTTAATGCTACCGCTGCCCAGTAAACGTTTTGCCTAAATGGTTGTAACTTTAATATATATTCGAAATTGATCTAAATGTACGCTAATGAGATAGGAAATTAAATAATACATGAGATAGGAAATTAAATAATACTCGTGTATTAAATGAAACCAGATGGATTTGATAAAATTGCTATTCCTTCATTATTCCATTTTTATTCAAGGGCATCATACTATAGCTTCAAATATTTGAACACTTGTTTGATCACTGTATGCAGTGGGACACAGTTCCGTGACGTGAAGTCCAGCGCCATGCACAGTGATCAAATATTTGAAGCTATAGTTGTGGCGCCGGCTTTATATATACAATGTTTGCCTTTATGTATTGTGATTGTTTATTTGTTTAATATATTTAGTGATAGTAATAAATTCCAAGTTTTTTAGTATAATAACATGTTTTATTTGTAATATGTCTTACACCCATGAAAATGGTGATACAAAAAATTACTCGACTGAGTTTATTGCGGCCTCTTCTCAGTGCAAGGCGCGAGGAACCCTTGTAAACTTTGCTTTTAAATTGTAAATTTCTTCACCAAATTATTAAATGATTTTAAAAAGAAGTAGTTCATATTATTCATATGACCTTCAATAAGTGCTTTCTAAAAAAGTCTATATGAATAAACGTCTTTGACCTATAAAAACAAATATTGATATTTTATGGAAAATGTCCTTATTCTAACCTAAAATTTGTTCTTGTATTATGGGGAGTTATAAAAAAACTGTTGAAACCTTTTTGTTGGTTAATTTCGATTAGTATGGTTGTCTTCGTTGTTCATTTGTCTCGGCTTAAGTCCTTTTTGGAACTTAAAAACTTCATTTGCGGGCCGCGCTCTTGGGCCAGGTCCTTTCGCTGGCCCACCGTGAATCGCGCTATGGATTAGGCGGTGACTCTTCTGATAGTGCGTGATGTTGAAGAAGTTAGAGGCTAAGAGAGCTTGGGTGAGCCGTTAGTGCACTCTCCTCGTCAAAGAACGGATGATGGACGGCGCTCTGCGCATGGCAGCTATCTCCCTAAAGGGACTGACAATGACCGATACGGGCCGTCAGTCGCGTTCACGTTGAAGTTCCGTTTCGTTAAAATAGCTTGTATTAAGATTAAACCTCGTTCGTCAGATAAACCATGAAAACCATTTGAACCCCTTTCTCCAAGATGGCGGCCGTGTTACAAGAGTTGCAACCCCACAAACTTGGATTTAACTTTAAAACAAACCCTCCTAGATACTTAAAAAATAAAATTGCGTCCTCTAACAAATCATAGTGACCTATTAAAAAAAGCAGATTTTTGGTAAATCACAAAAAACGTTTTGTCATTTACGATTTATTCCACTTATAATAACAAATAATGTGTTTTAACAATAGTTAACGAAACCATTAATGATATTTAAATGTTATTTTAGTCATATTTTATTATTTGTTTTTCTTAACAGATTAAAAAAATATATATATTTTAGTTAAAAAGGCAAATTGCTGTTTACAGTGTTGAATAGTTATCGAAGTAATTCGTAGATTGGCAGATAAAGGGCATTGAAACGAAGCTGCTGTATTATTAACTCACTGTAGACCTAAACATAATCTGTCAGTATATGATTAAGGGTGCCAAATGCAACCCAAAATGTAACTTTTCAATAGAATAATATATATTAAAATTATTCAAACACAATATAAATGATAATTCAAAAGACGTTTGTATAATTTATTACTTTTAATGCCAATTATCCTAGCAGGAAAGAAAGACGAGTTGTTTCGTTTTCAAATGTTATTTAACATAATTCTAATTATAAATCATACTAGAATGTTATAATTCCAAAAAATATAAAATTGGGAATGTGTATTATGTTCAATTAAATATCTATCGTTACGACTAGAAAATATATAGTTAAAGATATAATATATCTTTCTATGTTAACACTTACATCTAATGGGTAATCTTATTAGTGTTACGGAAATACAAATCGATGGCTCGTATGTAAAGTATTGGAAGCCACATTTTGCTATGTTTAATTTCACATTTTCTACATGAACTTGATGAATTCAACTATAATTATTTCAAAGAAAAATACTTTAACTGTATTTATTTCAAAGTGTAAAGTTAATTTTGGAAATGTAAAAAGTGAACATGGAAAAATGTGACTTACAATCTTAGAATATGGAGATAATGACCGTCTAGGTAGCCTAAGCAAATCGTTCGGTCATAAAAGTATAGATAAATCAGACTACCGAATTTCGATTTAAGAAGGTTACAACATTAGCAACGTAATTGGCTTTGGACGACACCTTTGATATTTTTTGCCTCATACTTTATATTCTTTATTTTAAAATATAGAATTGAACTAACATGGCGGTCCTGTTGTTAAAATGATGAAATTTCAACCATCAGTGAGGCATGGGAAATATACTATCCATCCGCTCTACTTCTCTTGCAGCCGTTCGGTCGCATTTGAAATATATATAAAATAAAAAAATTGCTTATAGCATTCCGGGATAATATAGCTTTCTAACGGTAAAATGATTTTAAAATTGGATCAGTAGTACCGGAGATTGTCCGAAACACATAAACTCATAAAAAATTAAGATCCGCCCCCTGAACTTAAAAATTTAATTAAGTTATAACCATCTAGTGATACAGAAGGCCTTAATTTCACTTTTTTACAGCTGATAAGTTGATTAGTACCTTATTTTTAAATAGATAATAATAATACTTTTTTTGTTTCCTTTTGTTTCGTTTACTCTTCTCTAGCAATGAAAAAAGCCTTTATACAAATTTGATAGACCTAACGTAACAATTACGGTAGCAATAAATTATCTTTTATTTATATTATTTATTTAAAAGCGAGAGGTCACCTAACACGAAATCACGAAAACCACGGGACGTACAGTTATGAAATTTGACAAGCAGGTAGTTTATGGTTAGTAGACATCCACTAAGAGGGGTTGTTTTCTTGTACCCTTGGACCCCTACGGTAAGAACAAAATACTTTTTTCAACCCTATCAGACACCGATACGATTCTGGAAGAATCGTTTAAATGCAAATGAACCAATGATAATAACATAAGACAGTTACTACATTGCACATCATCTTAAGATCACTAGAATCCGTGATCTGATTAAGTGACTTTATTACTTTGAATCAAAATATTTATATTGTTAGTAAAGGCCTTGAAGACTTTACAGGCGAACACTGGTATCCGTCTGTCTAATGCATAATTAATAAATTTGTTTCAACATTTAAAAAAAATTAAACCTTAATAAATTGATCTTGGATACAATATTCGCGTTGTCTGCACAGCGTGCGAGGCAACTGTGGTGCGCAGTTTCCCATAATACGGACAGCGCTATATATTAAAATAAGCTAACTTTTAGAACATCTCTTTCCGCCATTATTACTCACACACGTACACTTCACGTCAAGACATAAACACAGCTTGCTGCTGCTGCTGCGAAAGCGCAATAATGATCCTACAAGATGAAATATAAACATATTAAATTTTTTATTTCATACCGATTTTGTTAATTGCGCAAACCGCTCATATTACGTCATCATTAGCCTATTCGAAAACTCCATTCTTTGTTGAATAGAATAGTTTAGTCTTACACTCTCAACTACTCGTTAAATTTTCTTAGCATTACATGGATTCACAATTCGGGAAGGAACCATATTAGTGTTCGGGACTTGTGACTCAGGTGTTGGTTTAAGAGTTGGTACAGTTAGAAATTTATCCCGAGCGAAATAAATTGAAACGTTATTTGTACCCAAAACCTCAGATAGCACTTTTGTGCTCTAATCCTAAGTTTTTAAAACGGTTAATGCAAGAGTTATTTTTCATCTTTCCCTTTTTCGGGTTACGCTGTCCTACGAGGAACCGTTGTCGATATTCACTTAGGTGATGAACCGCCTCCTCGTTTTTCCCTTGTAATACATAAAAAAGAACGTATTTCTTTAAACAGCATTTCTTAATTTATCACTGTCTTTTGAAAAATATTTTGAAGCACAGACAAATGGCCGTCGGCGACCATGTTTTGCATTAAAATTTAATATTAACATTAAATACGATGATTGTTTTCTTTTGAGCCGCTACCAGTCATAATCAATAGCTCCTACGTTAAAGTGTCGTAAGCCACATTCTTGCCATTTTCCCTTTTTTACGTTTTCTAAATGAACTTAATGAAATACTTTAAAATACTTTACTTTAAAATTAATACCGTTAATGGAATTCATCCAGTTCATTTAGAAAAAGTGAAAGAGTTACGGCAAGAATGTGGCATGCGATACTTTACGTGGGAGCCATCGAAATATTTGTAATGTAACTCTATTCAACAAGTAAAAAAGTAAAGAATAGAGTATATTTTTAGTTCTAGAATAGTGAAAGAGGACCTAAATGACCCAAGAATATATATTAAGTCTTCACTTACTTTTGGCTATTTCCCCTGGGCCAAGGGAACCAGCTCCAAAATCGAGCGTTTTCCTGAACCAAACTTTATTGTATGGCACTTGTTGATAAATATAAATACACACAGATTAAGTTAAGAGAAAAGTTTTTTTTTAACATTTTTGATACTTCGGAAAGATATTTATTTTATTTAGTAAAAGAAAAACTAATTAAAAAATATAAATCCGTGGAAGTACGTATGAATGTCTGTGTGGATCTAGCACGACACGTTCAAAACCGTCAACATATCACGTAATTTTTTTATTAGATTGAAATATACGGCGCGCTGTTTCCTATTGAAAATGGGTGTGAAATTCAGTATCATTTATTTATAATTAATGAAAAACTAAATCTCATAGGTTGACGTTATGAGGCGTGCATTTTAGATTTTCAACACTTCAAAAATCCCATTATAATGTAAAGGATTATTTAAATGATGAACACCAGAATATAAAACATTAAAAACAAAATAATACGCTAAAAATGCTGCAATATATAAATATCAAATATAAACCGATGCTAGAATGGGTCGCCATCTATCACCCGGTCGCACCCAGAGCAACTTAACTTAGCGTTCGACTCAAATGCAGACCACTGATTTAGCCACAACCTCCTCTTTTCGAATAGAGAATATTAAAAGCTTTTGCAACATATATTTGTTCGGTTAGACTCTTACTTTATACCTCTACACATCTCTGAGAAAAGGGTCTTGACAGGCAGACTTATAAAATATTGAGTTCTATAGGGGTTGCTTTTTACCTTTAATGGTAAAGAACAGGCATTAAGTTGTCTACCTTAGGAACAGACGTCCGTGTGTCATATAGTCCTATATATTTATATTTATTTATTATTCAAGTAATTAAGAAAAAAAAAGATGTATGTTATCGCGTCCCTATTCTTTGTAAACTCGATCCTTCCTTTTCGACTCGAACCTTTGTGTTATATGAATTAAAGAATGTGAAATCCGATAGAATCAGGCGTTACTTTGCAGAAATCCACGATATGCTCTACAAAGGTTATTTGTAAATTCACTTTACGAATAACCTTTTAATCAGAGGTAGCGCCACGCTTGTACCCGAATTGGGCCGGCGCGTCCGGGTACCGGTACCTCTTTCTCACATGAGATCGGCGTGAAGTGGCGGCAATGCTGTCTGAGAATCGAATGTTTATTAGCTTATCTCGTATGAATTTAGATGATAATTTGAAATGCCTTTATTGAGTGAAGGTTCCATATTTGTTGATAATAATATAGTTTTAGATTAGGACGAAATATAATTCTTTATGAAGTTATATTTATATAATTGATTATTATGTACAGAAAAGAGTCAAGAGTGAGTGAGAATAAATAATAAAATGTTTTGTCACGCTCTTGGCCTATTTCATTTGTGTATATAAAGCCGATCTGATTATTAACTACTATTGTTTTCCAAACAGCATCTGGGTTTTTATAAAGTTATTCCTTTTACCACTATTATCCTACATTCGTAGACTATAGAAATCCATCTCTGACGTCTAAGCAGCTTACATACACCATCACTAGACGTGACAGCATTGCCGCCACTTCACGCCGATCTCATATGAGAAAGAGGTACTGGTACCCGGACGCGCCGGCCCAATTCGGCTACAAGCATGGCGCTACCTCTAATTATATGTATTATGTCTTTCTCCATAAAACTGTAGACGTAAAACTTAAGTTGTAAATAAATGTTTATTTATTTTTATAAATTTTCCTTGGTCGTAATGGATTTCAATAATGTTCCATCTAAACCTTACAGACTGTATCGAATGTTGCATAATGGCCCAGTCAAGATTTCTAGGACGATCGAGAAAAGGAAAGCTTTTAGTACTTTTGTACTTAAAGTTATTTTGTATGGAAAAAGTTGAACAACTCCAATAAAGCCGCTATTAGTGTGCTATTTTAAAAATAAAGTCCTAAAGAAATCCGTATTGCAAAAGACATTGAAAGATGTATTTTGGAGGCTAAATTTTATTTATGTTACAAGCGGCAAACAAGCACGTTCACGTAAGTGACAACCGACGTACATGAACATCTGCGCCACCAGGAGGCTAGAAGATGTGTTGCAAGCCTTTAATGACGTAATTTGGTCACCGAGAATTCTCACAAACCGAACGCAACCAGACAATAATGCTATCACTTTACATAACATCACCACTGTCACTTCTCGCCGATTTTATACGAGAAAGAGGTACTAACTAACCAAGATACGCCTTCCCAATTCGGCTGCAGGCCAAATGGATTGCAAGCGTGACGCTACCTCTAATTAAATTATTGTAATGAAATAGCACAATAAACCTGTAAAATGTCCAACAACTCACAACTGTACGCTTTTTAAATAATTTCCTACCTCGCATAACATCTCTGTGAAACCAGCTGCCACCATATCTGGACTGACACGACTAAGCGATCGTTATGAATTATATTCATGTCTCAAAGCCCGGACAATTCTGGTTTGTTCTGAAATTTCTATTGGTGTTTTTAGTTAGAGACAGCGCTACACTTGCAGTCCTTTAGATCTGCAGCCGAATTGTGCTGGTGCGTCCGGGTATCGGTATCTCTTTCTCAGATTCAATCAGCGTGAAGTGGCGGCAATTCCGACTCGTCAAGTAGTGGTATTGTTGTCGCGTTTCGTTTGGTTTGTAAAAGTTTTCGGCCCCTTTTCTTCTTCTTTAGACCCCTACTTCGCCGAGACGCCATGACGTCGTCGCCGGTTACGTATCCAAACGAATCATAATTAAATTTAGGACAGGTAACTCACTTAGCGAAGGTTTGGCGACGTCTTTAAATTAAGAAGCGTAGCCACGATTACTACTGGCTTCCATTTGGTAAACGCAGATATCCATGGCTACATAGCCGAAGACATCGTCATATTAGAAGCGTAGCCACAGTTGCTCCTGGCTACTCATTTGGCAACCGTATATATCCATGGCAACGTAGCCGAAGACGCCGCCAAATTAGAAACGTAGCCATGATTACTACTGGGTATTAATTTGGCAAACGCAGATATCCATGGCTACGTAGCCGACGATGTCGCCAAAATAGAAGCATAGCCACTATTATTACTGGCTACTCATTTGGTATCCGCAGATATCCATCCATGGCTCCATAGCCACGGCGTCTCGGTGTGGTAGGAGTCTAAAGGCCGGCGAGGCATCTGCGAGTGCGGTGGTGCAGATTTCCATTGGCATCACTTAAGTAAACGGCCTGTCCGTTTGTCCCTTGTAATTTTAAAAAAAATCGATTAAAATAATTTTAAATTTTTCTAGAAAGTCTGGGAAGTTATTAAACTCGTAAGAGCTATAAGACCTCTTAACTCTCCGGACATCGCGAGTGCTTCAAAAACGGCGATACTTCAGTTAAGTTTCAAGATTTTTCACGACAAGATCTACCCTGTAAGTACAAGATTCGCTTGATAAGATTGTTCGAAACAAACTATTCTTATAAAGCTGAGAATAATGTGGATTGTTAAAATTTATTATATTTTTATACCTACACGTTTCATCCCTATACTTTATTTTATTTTTTTAATCTATATCCTTTTTATTATTATTCACCCTATTTTATTGCCTATAACCTTTAGTCTAGTATACTCTAATATTACAGAAATAATATTAATTATAATTCTAACTCACCACACTAGTGTATGCACACGTCATATACACTTTGCGTCAAAGCACAATATGCTTAGATAGTAGTTATCAAGGCAACGATTGCAACACGACTGCCCCGTTAGACCTGTGCGTTAGTATATTTATACCGTTATGAACAACTACCCTCTTTTATCTATAGATATCTATCGATAGTATATATATTTTACTTAGGTTCTGAGCAGCAGCTCATGTGCTTATTAATACCTGCATACTTGTGAAGTTGTAATTCAAAAATTATTTATTCAACCATGACAATGAACACAAAAGCACTACGTATGTATTGCAGAATATATGTATGTGTTAAAATAATTTTTGTTTAAGCGTCTCACACTTTTATATTACTTCAGAGTAATATTCTAAAATATATACATGTAAAAAAGCCATATAAAATTAAATTAAATAGCTTTTATCTTTAGTCACTTTTCTCACCTGGTCACGAGTCACAGTGACAACTACACATGTATAAATATATTTATAAGTGCATGAGACACTACTCAGAACCTAAGGTTTCCTCCTTCAGAAAATAAGTTATTTTTTACGGCCCTGAGATCTCCATCTATTGCCTAAAGAAGTTTTACTTTGCTAAAAGTATGTATTAAAAATTTAATACAAATATCCTCAAGAGCATTTCTTATTTATTCACTTCAACTGCAAAATGAATCAATTTTATAAACCAAGTGTTATAAAAGGGTATTTCTATTTTGCAGAGCGACTTTAAAACGTTGAAGTCACGTAACCAGAAAATAGTATTTGTGCTTCAAACACGTTCACAATAAATTGTTAACTTCGATACATTTGGACACGATACGCGGTGTCTCTGATTGTCTTGGAGTTTGGTAAGACTTTTCTCGCTAATTATATTTTTATTGACTAGGTAGATAATAATCGGTAAACATTACAGTAGATACACAATGATAACAGCTTAATCATTTGATTTACATTGTTATGACTTAAGCTTTGTATTTAAACATACACGAACTATAGCATTTTGGAAGTGATATTTTATACTTATAGACATGTTTAGATGGGTAGTAAAATTATGTAAGTCCTGACATGACCTGGCTGATGGCAAGCAGATGAGGAAGAAGGCGGGGAAGAAGGTGAAGAAGCAGATGGGAAGCAGGTGGTAAAGAAGGTGTGAACGCAGGTGACGTAAGAGGTGGCCATTCGGCGAATGAATGATCCGCATCAGTAGACGTTTTAATATTTGCTATGAATCGTGTATAGTTCAATGCTTACTTAATACATTATATTTAATTTTAAAAATAGTGTCTAAAAAGTGTTAAGTAATTAAGAAAAAATATAATTAAACTGTGGGAATTGACGAAAGCGTGTATAATTTGGATGCAAATTGTCTATCCTCCATTTTCTAAGTGTTAAGTATTAAAATTTTGGCATCTCACGGTGGATTATGTTATTAACTAGTTATTTCCCGCGATTTTGTCCGAGAATTGCGAGAGCCCACAGTCACACCCACTTCTAGAAAAAGGTATACATTTTTTGTAAATTTATTTATATTTGTAAATTACTAAAAATCGCTGGCTGGTCGAAATCCGGCCACAAATCTTTAACGTTACTACTATATGCTTATTTAAAGCTATATACGCAATTTTATTTATCTGTATAACGAAATTTCTGAGGAGGTCGTGGCCTAATCAGTGATCGGCATTTGAGTCGATCGCTAAGTTAAGTTGCTCTGGGAGCTTAGAGGGGCCGTACTGCGAAATGTGCGACGTTCGGTTCATCTCAGAAGAAGCCCATTCCAGACACCTCAAGCTGTCTTCCAGACACAGCAGTGATAACGATCCGTAAGCAATGTTTTTTTTTTTTATTACTTGCATAACAATATTTTTTATTACTTGCATAATAATGAGGAAAGTATAATAGGAGTCGTAAGATAATGAGGAGGTCGTGGCCTAATCAGTGGTCGTCATTTGAGTCGATCGCTAAGTTAAGTTGTCCTGGCTGCGACCTGGTGATAGATGGGTGACCCATTCTAACACTGGTTTATAATTGATATCCGACCTCCTCCGTGTTTCGGAAGGCACGTAAAACAGTGGGACCCGATTAATGTCACATTCCCCACTAAATCGATGCACATGGTCGAAATCATCATCAATGTATATGTATATAATTTTTTAGAATGTTGTTGATTTCACAAAAATCGCTCTAGCGATTTTGATCAAATGTATACGCCACCACCTCTGAAGTATGGTGTACCAAAGAAAAAAAGAATCATCGAAATCGGTTCATAAATGGCGGAGTAATCGCGTTACATACATTAAAAAAAAAATTAAAAAATGCACTCGAATTGAGAACGTCGTCCTTTTTTTGAATGCGGTTAAAAAATACTTAACTCGTCATCATCATCAATGCTAGTAGTAAAGTCTACTCGTCGACTTACTTCGGTTCGAGAAGTTTGTTCCAGGCCCTCTGATCGGTCTCGTCGATTATATTAATGCTTCTGAATAATTTAGCGCGTTCCTTTTAATACCAATGAAATATACACTTCACAAAGAAGCTTAAACATTGTAATACGTATAACATCTGTATCGGCTTATAAAATGAATAAGTACGAGTATTATAAATACACACAGAAGTATTTAATAAGGATTTTATAGTATAATTTTATAAAGTTTACTGCGAATTTTATTAGTTTCTCAAATGTTATACCTTATAATCAACATTTCCAATACAAAAACGTCCGAAAACCATTTAATGCTTGTGAATAATTTAGTGCGTTTCTTTTAATATCAATGAAATATACACTTCACAAAGAAGCTTAAACATTCTAAAATGTATATAATTTGTGTCTATTTATAAAATGAACAAATACGTTCAATGATATTCATCCGTAGTTTTGAGGTTAAATGTTGTGCTAAGATAAATTTGAATGTATTCAGTGAATGCATGCTTTTTATTTGTAAAGGAACTTTATTATAAAGTTATTCCCCTTTGAAAGTTAGCGTTTAGCATTAGTTTATTTCATAAATACTTTAAACATCTTTCACAAACATATTTTGTCTAATTCATTCTTATTTTTATAGCAACTCGTACTTCTATACCAATGTATCGCTTATATCTAGATTGAGATATGTTTCACAGAAAAATGACCCCTATTACAATGTAACTCTGCTCCTGAATAGCGTATCGATATTTCATTGACGGGTGGCGTTGTACTCGTAAACTATCTATCGCATTGCTGTTATACCGTTCTTGCGTTACTGAAGGCACTTATATACTATTAATACTTAATCTATAGAAATATATAAAGCTGAAGAGTTTTTTTATTGTTTGTTTGCTTGAAATAATCTCAAGAACCGCTGTTCCGGTTTGAAAAATTCTTTCAGTGTTTATAAGTTTTATAAGGGAAGGCTATAGGCTATATTATCACGCTAAAGTTGAATTTATTTTTAAAATTAATTTTACGTTGTTGAAGTCGCGAGCACAGCTAGTCTAAGATGTGTGTGTGTGTGTGTGTCCCGGCCGATTTCGGCCATGGCGACCACTTCAAATTCCTTGTAGCTGACGACGACGGTGTGCTCGCATGTGGCTTATGTAACCAATTTTCTTTTGGAAGGTCTTGAACGTTATGTTTACGTCTGCTTGCGATTTATTTGGGCCAAGATTGCGGCAGTCTACGTAGAGCATAGATTTTCGACTCGTCAAAACTATTTCAACGATAAGTTATTATTTTTATCATTTTTCCTTTTATTGCCCTGCAATCATGACCAAGATCTATTTATTTTTAATCAAATACAAAAAAAGGTTCCGAATTCGAAACTAGGTTTTTTTTTTCTTTTTTTGTATGTATGTTACGCGATTAGTCCACCATTTATTAACCAATTTCGGTGATTCTTTTTTTATTAAGTAGAAAATACTTACTGGTACCCGGACGCGCCGGCCCAATTCGGCTACAAGCATGGCGCTACCTCTAATATCGCTAGTCCGTGATCGGACACAAAAGTGCGTATGCTATGGGTGTAATAATATTTAATAAATTATCTAAACGTTTTCCAAATATTTCTTTAAATTTACTTAGGAAAAATTTACACAGATGGCTTTTGGATCAATGTCATTAAGATATCGAAGACTTTTTTATATAAAATATGGGAAGCTCGTGATAACATTCTGACTTTTTTTTCTTTTCCATTTATAATCTTTAAGTGTATGTGATTGTAATTTTTCATTATTGTGTATATAATTGTGTAAAACTATTCAGGTTTCTCATTTTATTTTTATGTGAATATTTTTACATTACTTTTTGCATACTATTAATTTAGTCGGATATTTTACAAATAACCTGTAACATTCTTTCAAAATAAATTATTCTTATTCTAGAAAATCCAAGAGTAATAAATAAAGTGGACTAAAAATATTTCAATACTAAAATACAGAAAATAATAACTAAATATATATACGACTATATTACACGGACGTCTGTTCCTAAGGTAGACAACTTAATGCCTGTGTTATAGGTAACAACCGCCTGTTTTACACAAATATTTTTTTTTGGAATATATAAATACAAACATATAATACACTCAGACTCGAGGCGGGAGTCGATCACGCGACCCCCGTAGCGGAAGGCAGGGTTACTGCCCACTGCGCCAACGGTAAATACTGCTATTATATGAAAAATATGTATCTTTCTTTAGCATTGTTTCTCAAGACGTTCATTTCCATTCCCTTACTGACTCCGATAGAACTACGATTTTACATAGCAAATACTCAATCAATAATAATAACCATAAAGTAGATTCAATCAACAAAGACTTATTTTGGTTTGTTTGGCAGACTGTAGAGTTGCTTACTAGATGACTCCCATATTGATAATGAGATAGATAACAGCAAAGTTACTGAGAAAATTCTGGAGGCTGCAGAATCGATTGAAATTCTGCAAGGTCGAGATTTTTTGACATTATCTTTTGTGGTTTAAATTAAGTTAATTTCCATATAGAATAGACGTAATTTGAAGGACATGTGTTGTTCTTGTTATCCATTTATTCATAATATATTCCTTTACACGCTGCTATTTCGAAGGATATACAGCATTTATCGAGATGGATATTATACGCTTTGGTAAGAATTATTTCACATCTTCTTCGCTTTAGTAGAGGGAAATGAAAATGTTATAATATCATGCTAACAGTTTAAATAAAAATACAAATTTTGTCAAATATAACGATGAAGTAAACTCACCCTAAGCCCGTAAACGGTGTTTATATAGTCACATTGCTCCAGTAAAAGCAAATAACATCTACTGAGGCACATCACGACATTTCCACGGTTGCTAAAGCCAACTATTTTTAAAGCATTTAAACGATTTGATCTCTCTCTATCTTCTATTTCGATATTTATTTCCTTTAGCATATCATCCAAATTTATAATATCGGAATACAGATTCTCTAATGATATTCTTATGGCTTTAAGTCTGTATTTTATTTGTGTGTACTGTGTAATTATATCAAGGACAGAGAGCATACGTAATCCTATATACAAGAAGTTAATAGAACAAATTATGGTTACTATCCAGCCATAACTCATGATTGATGAGCAATAATCACACGCGGTGTTTATGATTCCAATGGTAATGAAGAAAGCAGACATTTTTCTGATGCTCTTCCTTATTTCTTTATATTGCGGGATCCCAATGAATCCATCGATGTGATTAAAAAGGGAATAATAATTAAGGGTGTAATCGCCGTACTTATAAACGAAGAAAATATCAATAACGTATTGAATGTAACTGAGCAAGTAAACCATACGAACGAAATCAATGAAGTCAATCATTAAGGGATTCTCGTTGTGTATGATCATGAAGTAGATATTGTACGCATTGACTGATAAGCAAATAATATTAATCAAAGACACTTTCCACAATGGGCAAGAGTATTTTAACTGTTCACCGTCCCTATAGAGTCCAGAGATTGAAAATATTTTTAAAACTTTGTTCAAATTTTCTGTAGGCGAAAATACATCGAGTACATCTTCGCCCATTTTGATGTCCGTATATTTCTAATGCAATTGAAATTATAATTGGCGAGCGTTATTGCCTTCCACTAAATGTCGTTTTTAATTATTTTACTCGCCATAGTAATTTAGTAACATCAATTTAACCTTTAATCGCTTATTGTTCTGTATCTATACACGGGATCTATCGAAAAACCAACATTTCATGGAAACTTGCAAATTAGTGTACATTTTATATGTAGTTTAATTTGATTGGCTGGTCCGTTGGCACAGTTGGCAGTGTCATTGTTTTCTATTCTGGGGCTGTGAGTTAAATTCCCACCTATGTTTTATATATTTAGTAAAAGAAATATATAAGCTTCTAAATGACTAATCCAAGAATGGGTTTTGATTGGAAGATTATGGGTTCTGTGTGTGGGATATATCTAAAAGACCGTTCCATGTAGACCGTTGAATTTAGTTGGCAATACGATGATAAAAATCAGATTTGAATCACGTGAAACCGTGTGTATTTTACGACACAAAATATGTTTTCTTATAAATGTAAACGGACAAACAAACAATCTGAAACTTAGCCATACGTTTGCTTGCAGCATTTTGAAAACAGTGAACTGCACTCAAAATCTTTCCAACTCGGAAAAGACAATCTGAGAAAATAAAAGACAATCTGAACATCAGTAGAAAACGGCGGAAGGGGGGTTTGTGGAGGCAATGTTAAAATTCTACTTAATTACGCATCACAAGTTTCCTTCTGAACGCAGTATTCTCTTAACGTCTCATGAAATAAATGTGGAATTAAGTGATTGTGTGCGAGATATAATTTCAAAGATATTATGCGAAGACGAAATTTTCCTTCTTTTAAAGAATACAAGGAAGGTTATAAAAGTTCCACACAATTCGTCCCGACAATAAAGTCCCGCCCTCATTCGTGCACTTAACACAATATATTCTAAGGAATAACTACAACCGCCATTATCCGTGTCCGATATTTAATCGGATCGCCCACAAATCTTGTAAGAAGGTTGGATACAGAGACTAGGAGTTAAGAATCAATATAATAAATTGGATAAGACATTTGGATATGATTTCGTATATTGTCTATGCATTGTAAACATTTCGATACCTCCCACGTAAATTGTTGCAACACTAAATTCCCAGCTTTACAGAAGAGCGTTACATTGTAATAACATAACAGTCACTTTTTGATCTTCTATTATAAATAATACGTAAGGAATCGTCATTACTGAATATATAAATGTATATACAAATGTGTTATATAATAACAATTTTATTTCAATTAACATGTTTATAATGCTTTAATATTAAGTTGGAAATTTGGAGTTACCACAATTTACGTTGGAGGTATTGATTTGTGTGTCTCGTGACAGTTGAGGTTCACATTTTAAATATTAATTACATATATAATAAAAAAGTTACCTTTTTATTCCTAGAAAGCTTAAAAATATAAGTATAGCAACTCTCTTCTTACTCTTCTGCTCTCTCTTTTTCTTCCTTTCCTTATTGACAAAGCCGTAAATAGAGCTGTAATGTCACATAAATGAAGTTTGCAACTATCTGCTGTCTTATTATTTTCAAGCAGTCGTATCTTGTTTGGCTCAAATAAATCTCGGAGTAATCTCTTGTAGGAGTAAGTCTATCCGTGATTTACTTTCCTTTTTTATCATCTCTGTATAAATATACATAGCTAGCACTGGCAGACCCGGCCACGCATTGCTGCAGGTGAATGATTTTGGAAGAATTTAAAAGAAAAACTAAAAAAGGGCCATTGCACGGAATAAAAGTTATCCATCCCTCAATCATCAAGTTCAATCAATCATCAGGTTCAAACAATCAATCATCCGGTCATCAAGTTTGACCAAAGTACAGGTAAATTCAAAGTTTCATGAACATAGGTTGACTTAGTAAGGAGTTCACATAGTGACACTGGATATACGAGGGCTATGTAGGATTTATATATTGAGATTGGTCATTTTCTGTAAGTATCCAATCGCATTTTTGCTGTTTAGCCTTTGTTTAAACAAGGCGGGAACCGCGCGGTTTCAAAATCGCGTGCGAACCGCGCGGTTCTTAATTATATAGACAGCTTAATAATTGCCGGCGTCTGAACACTCACGATTTTGCGATGTGAAACTATTACAAATCTTGCGGTTCCCGCCGTGTATGAACAAAGGCTTAAATATCATATTTTACCATATCTAAGTCTAAATAAGCGATACCGTTTCGTAGTTCCATGGTAGTCCAATCTACAGACACATTAATCCACAACCATGTTTGCATTGTATATTTTATTATTGTGCGGCGTCCTTGGGGGCTCGAGTACTTATCTTGAACAGAATATTCGGGTTAGATTTTATGAATAATAAATAATATCTTCTAAATAATGAAAATTAACTGCGACATAAAATGATTTTTGTTTCTGTTTAACTCGGAAATACGCTACTCTTCTCTCCCCGTAGATATCGAAAAATAGATAACTAAAGAGATGGAGGAGGTCGTGGCCTAATCAATGGTCGGCATTTAAATCGATCGCTAGGTTAAGTAGCTCTTGCTGCGACCGGGTGAACAATCACCAGAATCGCACGACTAATATCATTCAGTGACATTAATCGGACCTACGGTTTTTTGTCAATATTTGAAAACCAATGTTAGAATGGGTCACCCGTCTATCAGCCAGCAGCGGTAAGAACTGCTTAACCTAGCGATCGACCCAAATATCGACCACTGATTGAGCTATAACCTCCTCAGCTAGTAACATATAATATGAACAAAATGATATAGTGATTTATGATTTATCGTGGTTTAAGTTTGTGCGTTCGCAATTTGATAGCGAAATATTTTTTACGCTGCAAATTATTTATAATGAATATGCTTACGTCAACGGCTTCCATTTGTTATTTTGTTCCATAAAACAGGAATTTGTTTGAGTAATGAAATAAATGTAGATATCAGTCTATCCCTACTATCGTGAATCCATTGAACTCCTATTTTAAATTCGTCTGTTCAAACGTTTGAAATTGCAACGTCAATTAATCTGAAGCGCAGTACTTTGAAGTGGGATCAAACAATTTGTGTTCACTAAACTTAGTGCAGACACGCGACAGTTTTGTAGTCACTGCGACATGCATAACCAGACAAATAATACCACTTATGTACGATTCGTCCCTTCAAACGAATGAAATATGCGTCGTCAATTAAACTGAAGCGCAGCGTTTTGAAGAGGGCTCAAGCAATTTGTGATCACAAAACTTGCTAGTTGACCGCGCGCAGACGGACGACGAGACGCGACTTTTTTAAGTCGCTGCGATAAAGTTAACTATTTTTATATGACTAGCTGTGCCCGCGTTTCGTCCGCGTAAAATTAGGTAAGAAAATTGGTTCAATTTTAGCGTGATGTTATATAGCCTTCCTCGATACTTGGGCTATCTAACACAGAGAATTTTTAGGATCGGACCAGTTGTTCTTGATATTAGCGCATTCAAGCAAAGAAACAAACTCTTCGGTTTTATCTATTAGTATAAACTGGCAGTTACGCGCGACTTTGTTCGCATAAAATTAAACTTCCGCTAGACCTTAGGCCTCCTTAACCTGGCTCTATCCAAAATTCCGTGCTTAGCGGATGGTTACTAACTATAAAGTAGCTCCTTGCCAAATTTCATCTTTGTATGTCTCGCGGTTTACGAGATTTCATGATAGGTGCTTGTTACGATAACAAGCACTCCTAAAATAAACCTTTTAAATTGATTGGAGGGGTTACTAGAATATTAAGCGAACCTACAGTATTCCTAGCATTCGTAAAAGAAAAAAATTTACTAGATATTTATTTTAGTAATAGATTTTTAATAATCTTTATTTACTTAAGAAAAAACACTGACTTAAAATTGTCAGAACTGGACTAAATTGAATTGAGACCACACAGGAAGCATTAGCTTTCAAATGAAAAAAAAAAATCATATAAATCGATTCACTTAGTCGAAAGCTCTGAGGTATCGCAAAAAATACAGTCAAATTGAGGACCTCCTTTTTTGTAGTCGGTTAAAATGGAAGATAACAGGACATCGCCTGTATGTTTGCATCATTGAATGTCCCGCGATTTTCCAAATTTCGTGTTAGGGGACCTTTCGCTTTTATGTGTAAAGATCGTCTACGCTCTTCTTATAAAAGTACTAGCGGACCCGGCAGACGTCGTCCTGCCCGAACGTTGTCTTACTCTTATTATTGATATTGAATATCTAATAACATATCAGTCATTTACGCGCTTTTTAATTCTCTCATATATTCAGAAATATACAATGTACAATGCTATGCTGTAGAGGGCAATTCTGATCTGCTTAAAATGTTGAAAGTATCTAGCGTATTTAATTGGATAAGGGTTAATACGGTATTCTTTAAAATAGCTTTACGAAACTATTCTATAGAATATTACTAGTTGTACGCGGCCGTAGTCGCGAAAAATTCACCACAAATGACGATAAAATTTTAAAATGCAAAAATATGCTGTGCGCATAGTACATTTACAACATACGCGAGATTAAACTAAACAGCAGTTTTTATGAAGATTGAAGAGATTTATCTTTTCATTTGTTTGAGCCTGTAATCGTTTGTGGTTTTTGTGTAAATCATCAAAACTTGTATAGGAGTACTGGTTATAAAATGTTCATTTTCTAAGATACGGTTTATCTAATAACTATATTCTTTTAAATGTTTTTATATAAATCTATCTTAATTTAACTTCCAGCCATTTTATTCTTTTCGCCTAAAAATAGCTGACCTTTGTATATTGGAGCCAAATAAAGACTGTTTTCTTTTATAGGAAAGCAGTTTATTTAGAATTCTTTTAAATACTTTACTTTCAAATTAGTACAGTTATTAAAACTCGTCAAGTTCATTTAGAATACTTAAAAATTGAGAATGGCAAGTGTAGTATTAACGGACTGTATTTCATGAATAAAAATCCTTTTGTAAGTTACTAAATTTATTTAATGTTTCCGTTAGTACAATTTTTGCAAAATATTAAAAAACATTCATTAGTTTACTCTCTGTTGACATTCTAAATATTTGAAAAATATATGAATTTTCTAATACAAAATTGTATCATGATTTAAGGTTGTATACGTATAAACATAACGCCCACCAAAGGAGCATTATGATAGTTATTTTTTTTAAATACTGACAAATTAAGAATGTATACAACAAAAAAAAAATTTAAAAAGAAAATTTAATGTATTGAGTAAATTAGTCTATGTACAATTCCAGTTAGCCATACGTGAAGCCAAAACCTTCGGTACCATTTTACCAAAATTGCGCGGACTGAGGTGTATGAAATTTGGCACAATCAAAGTTTTTATTAAAAAAAGTGTGCAAATGCTAATATTTTTATAAAATATGCATTATTAATACATTAAATTAATAAAATAGAACTTCACGCGCGCCAATGCTAAATGATTTACACACACATGTATACCTTTTACTATAAGATGACAAAGCGTAGTCATGGCGACGGTAAAAAAAAATTATTGTCAATTACAATACAGTGTCGTTGAACAAAGCATTGACATTTTGTGTATAGTTTTATACAAGTAGTTTCTGAGATTAACGCGTTCAAGCAAACAAACAAAAGCTTTGTTTGCTTGAACAGCTTTATATATTAGTATAGATAAGCACGTGGTTGGCATATCTAAAGATTTACGGCCGAATTTCGACCAGTCGGCGATCTCTAGTATCTATTATCAAATCAGCTTAATACTGTCGTATATTTAAGCATTTCATTTTACGAGTATTTTCCGATAAAATTTTTGTCCACGACTACTCTATGTTTTTTTATGTGAGGTTGCATATTGCCTACAATTGGATCTCAATCGTGAACGACATTTTGTGATATGCTATAAAAACTCAAGCTGCTGTGTCTATACTGAAAAACTGTTACTAGGATCTACCAAAGGTCTATCCTATTCTACCAGTCGCGAGCTCTCAGCTCGAGCTGGACAGAGGCGAGTGACGTGCGTGAGTGGACCCTCACCAGGAACAAGGACAATTTCCTGCAGCTCGACGAAATGCTGCACAGGTCAGTGTCTCTACTTATTTATTATTCTACTAGCTATATCCCGCGACTTCCTCCGCCTGATTTCAGTGATTTTGTTAAATTTTGGGGCTTTTTCTCTTTTTGTGCAGAACACTAATTACTTTTCTAAAACTGAGCTAATGTTACTCCTTGCATCATCAGCTATCTGTCAGTGAAAGTCTCGTCGAAATCGGTTGAACCTTTTCGGAGATTACCCGAAACAAAAAGACAGACTAACAAAAAGTTTTTTAATTGTGATTTTGTTATAGGTGTCAGGGAGATCCACCCTCTGGGAGTCCTATTATTGCTTAGGTTATGTCTCGTATGTTTTATGATGCCCACAAAAAACACTAGGAAGTAAAGATTATAATAACTGCCTCTCACAAACATAGATGTAATATTATAACTGTAATCTAATATTATAATATTATTATAGCTACCTTTAGGTAGCCTAACAAAAGATACCCAATTAAGCCATTATTTTGTAACTCACTGCACCATTCCTCACAATTAGGTGCTTTTTGCGACACGCATTTTTATAGCTATGTATCAAAAGTCACGCAAATAAGCACTCAATACGTTTTAATGACCCCACATACGCAACATAGACTTACAGGGTTAGGGGACCACGAGAAACTAGCTAAGTAATGGTTAAGTTCTACCAATATGTATCTTTGTATGTATATATGTATAGGGAAAGGGGAGAAAACTGCAAAGTCAATGCGAAATATAGTGGCTCAATTTCTGCCAAGACACTGTTATATAGAAGGGTTCCGTAACTTATACGCGATTAAGGTATTTATTAATTAACTTCAAAAATTGTTGTTGAATTTCGCGCAATAATATTCCTAATGATATTTTAGCATGTACTATCAACATGGAAAATTTCAAGTCTCTACATCTAATAGGTTGGAAAACCCCAAAGGAGATAATTCTGCGGGGGAAAAGACGGACAGAGCGAAACTATTAGGGTTCTTAGAAGGTCTAGGGAACCCTTAATAAGGCTGTCTGGAAGCCGAAATTGTATAAACAATTTATATTATTTCATATCTAAATCATTATTACAAAAATCTACAGTCCATAGGATAATGCAACTAGAAGCATCAAGATTTTATCGATGGTTGTTCATAGTTTAAGAAATAATTCGAATTATAAAAAACTTCAATTCTCAAATGAAATTGATCGAAAATCTATTGAATCCAATCTTGGATTAAAGAAAACCTCAGCCGGCGTGTCAGAAAAATACGCGCCAACCAAATGGCCTTCGTTTGCCATGACAATGTTGAGCAAGATGACATGAATTTTCCAGACTCACTTGGGACATAAAATTAATTGAAGAGAGATCTATTAATCAAAGTAATTCCAAATATATTCCAGAATTCGTACAAATCTGTTATAATTAATCAGTTTTTGAAACTTTGTCTACGTAATCAAACTTTATGTGTTCCTAATTTGTGGCTCCTAAAAGGTGTTTGCTTTATGATTCAAGCAAAAACTTAAAATTACCCTTATATAAAATTTAGTTGGCTACTAGCAGATAGAAATCCCACTAATATTATAAACACGAAAGTTTGTAAACAAGGATGTCTGGATGTATGTTTGACGCTATTCACGAAAAAGTCATATAATGGATTTTATTAAAACTTTAATATTTATCATCATATTTTGTCCAAAATATGATGATAAATATCAAGTAAGTAGGAGAAAATTCTGCCATCTGCAAGATATTCTGGCTCGCGCTGCAAAAACTGTTAGAGTTACACTTATATAGTGTATGAAAGAAAGGTTTATCTTAAATAGTTCGACAAAAAAGCCCGCCACAGCATCTATCTATCTTTCATGTTTAGGTATTAACGGCAAAATAGTGAATCATTATGGGGCGGGAACGGATACTGGGACAATATTACAGGATAATAGAATGTCGTAATAATATTATGTAATAGTTAAGTTTGGGCAAAGCAGCGTCTGTCAGGTCCCCTAGTACTTTATAAAAACACACACACTTATATCAACACACAAACATAAATCAGACCGTTTTATTATTAAGAAGTTAAAAGTCATTTATTACTGACAATATATCTTAATAAACGCAAGGAAACTTCCTCCATTAATACTTGTAATCGTGCATCGAGTTATAAATTTAAATGGATATGTTATCCGTAATTTATTCAAGTCCGTTATTAAATGCTACAAATAACGACGCCCTTTTCGTGTAATCAAAATTATACAACAAATATGTAACAAAAAATCAATGGAACCGTAATATAAACATCAGCAGAAATCGTTTGATGAATGGCGTCATAGACGTGGCACCCACGCGAACGTACCATTTTAATCAGAATGAGGATCTTACAACCTCACGCGACCGCAGCCCCCCAATAAGGACATATCTACACAAATCAAACGATGCGATAAATAAACAGTTTCTGGAACTAGTATTTTTTCTTGAATCCAATCATCATTTCCATGCTTTAAATTCCATTTCAATTGGGGTAAATTTATCTTGAACCTCATATCTTATAAATATTAATATTTCAATGGATTTAAAAACTGAAATATTTAAAAAGATCAAAACACTCTTTTCTATGCACCGATAATAATGAGACGCAACTCTTTTTTTTATTTTCTTTGTGATTTTATTATTAACATTAATCATTCGGCTAGAATTATTTACAGATATCAAAACAACTTGAAAAAGTGAAACCTTTATATATATAATTCTACACTACGTGTGTATGTCACTGAACTCTTCCTTCGCGGCTGGACCGATTTGAATGAATTTTTTGCATGCGTTTGGGGGGGCGTCCTGGGTGGCATAGATTCACAAATCAGCCCGGGAGATGACGCTGCAGTCGGTATTTAGGTTATCTTTTTATCGCTTTTTACGTTCGTGCAGGGCAACGTCTGCCGGGTCCGCTGGTATTAATATATAAACCTTTAAATATAACAAAATTATATTATAGCATCGCAGTGTCATGTATACAGGCATAAGTTTCGCAAAAGGAGCTCCACGTGACATGATGAACATTTCCTGAAAAGAACATTGGTTTTGATATTATTAGAATCGTATATTATTGAAGAACAATATTGTTACTAGGAAAAACAGTAATTACAATCCACACTAGTAAATGACTCTATACATATAGTCAACTAGCTGTAACCTGCGGGTTCGTTCGCGGGAATTCATTGATTTTGTTATGCGAACATTCATTTTCACAACAAAAATCCTGTTTGTTGTACTTTTCCAGGGCCTAATCTTTCTCTGTACCAACATTCATCGAAATGCTTCAGCGGTTTTGGTGTGAAAATGTAACAGACAGAGTTACATTCTCATTTATAATAATAAATAGTATATCGTAAAGGTGAATATGAGAGCCAATGTCCTCACAATACTGGACGTACCAGATCCGGCAAAGTGGAGGCGTAAGATTGGTGAAACGGACCTTGTTCATCTAATGGGACAACGTAGAAGAAGACAGTAAATACAGTGTTACTTAAATATAACGAGCCTCAATATAACGAATTTCTTGATTTGACGATTTTTATCAAAATCACCTTAAACTGTCCATAAGAGCTAATACAAAATATATTATATTTACTTTACGAATATATTTATCAAATCCTTTTTATAAGGAATGCATAATATACATTGAAAGCGTCTATTTTATTTTATTTATTAGGTTTCCAACAGAACAATTACTAAAACATACACAAATTCACACTAAAGAAATAAGATTCAACCAATAACAGTTCTCGAGGTATAAAATAGATTTTAAATATATAAGTTAATAAACACAAAAACTAATTTTAAGTTATACAAACACTCAACTTTGATATTTGAAGTACCAAAGAAAGCAGATTTTTTTAAATTTTTCGGATAAAGAATACACTACAAATACAATACATATACACTAAAAACTTATTCGACAAAAATGTTTAATGATTGAACAAAACTTTAACCCACCAGTTATTAAATTTATTTTCTACTAACTGTGCCCGCGAATAATAGATTCAATTTTAGCGTGATACCTATAGCCTACCTCGATAAATGGGCCATCTAACACTGAAAGAATTTTTCAAACCGGACCAGTAGTTCCTGAGTGTAGCGCGTTCATTTGTAAATTTACGCATGTATAAATGCTAGATGTACCCCGCGACTTAGTCCGCGTGGGCCACCCTTATCACTTAGGAGTATAAAAAATAGATAGTAGCCGATTCTCAGATCTACTGAATAAGCATGTAAAATTTCATAAAAATCGGTCAAGCCGTTTCGGAGGAGTACGGTAACTAACATTGTGACGCAAGAATTTTATGTATAAGATGACATGGAAAAAGTGTTAAATGTAGTTATATGGATTTATTAAAAATATCGCAGAAACAGAATCTAACAATGAAACGATTAATTTCCAAAAACGAGAGAATACTCAATACATATACACAAAAGCTCTAGAGCTTTTAAGTAGAATATCTATGTAGTCGCGGCCTAGTTTACATTAAACATTCTTACAGGTTCTCTTATTTGTAGAAATTGATAGTATTTTCAAAAACCCTACAAGGCCCTTATCGATTCGTAACCTGGAATAGAAGTTATTCGAGGTCAAAGGTCACGAAAATGCGTGTTTCGCGATTTTCAGCTAAACGGTTACACAGTTTTATTTTAAAGTATTTAAGTTAACAATTGTAGATCACATATCTATAATTTTAATATATAAAACTGAAGAGTTTGTTTGTTTACTTGAACGCGCTAATCTCAGGAACTACCGGCCCGATTTGAAAAATTCCTAAAGTGTTAGATAGCCCATTTATCGAACAAGGCTATATATCATCACGGTAAAATTGAATCTTATTTTATTTTATTTTTTTATTTTATATGCTGTAAAGGACAATTTTAATCTACATAAAATGTACAAAGTATATAGTGTATTTAAATGGATTAGGATTAATACGGTATTCTTTAAAATAGCTTCGTAAGAAGTTCATTATTTTTTTGTAATATATAAAAGAGAAAAATGGATCCTGTGGGTTATACTTAGGAGATAGACATATGCCATCACGGACTTTATTATAGATCTTTTTGAGATGTACAATTCCGTAGTACATTATTTTGTTCGATCTCGTAAGGGTTAGCGCACGCGACGTAAGCGCACAAAAATACGTTTTTTACGTCATCTCGTTTGAAAGCATTGAAATTCTCGGCTTTTATCTTCTACAACATAAATGTTATATTGATATAAACCTACTTCTAAAATATTGGCATTCGCAAACCATCCGCACTACCTATATTGATATATAAAGCTGAAGAGTTTGTTTGTTTGCTTGAACGCGCTAATCTCAGGGAATACTGGTCCGGTTTGAAAAATTATTTCGGTGTTAGATAGCCCATTTATCCATAAAGGCTATATATGAACACTCAAAAATTGAATCTAGTTTTCTTACATACTTTTAAGTCGCGGACACAGCGAGTAAAATATAATTGTACCAAATTTTATACTCCGTCGGCGCAATTTTCGTAAAGCGGTACCGAAAGTTTTCGCTTCAAGTATTAATATATACATTTGGCGAATAAAATATATCACCTATTTTGATATCTCGTACATCGATATAATAAATATAAATAATAATTTCACGTTCCATTGTATAATAGCGTAGGGTCGTGACTTTGGTCACGCATATATTTCTAATGACAAAATAATGTTCTAATATTAGTCTTGACCAGGTCTAATGGCGACAACTAAAGTGGTCAGACATAATCGATATTTATATGAAATCTATATATATTAAAGCGAAATGTTACCTAACAAGAAATCTCGAAAACCGCGCGACTTACAAAGATGAAATTTGGCATCCTGTAGTTTATAGTTAGTAGACGGAAAGGATTTTTCGATAGGACCAGATTAAGGAGGCCCAAGGGTTCTCGCTATTTTACGTAGATAAAGACGCGGGGAACAGCTAGTTTTTATATAAAGTTATCAAACGTTACCGACACTGCTAATAGCACCGTTCGCTTCCGATTATAGTTTTGCTTAGAATTTATTTACTATGTGTGGTACTAGTTAATTTAGCGTGGTTATTTGAGTTCAACTTTATAAATGATACATGATAATTGAATACAACGCTAATTTCTTAATTTTTGTCCGTTGGTTCGAAAAATAATAAGCACAAAGTAAAATCAACCTTATGCGCCTCTGCTATACGTCACTCTTAACAGAAAATACTGTAGGATATGCGCTTAACGTACCGCTTTTAAGTCAATATTTATATAAAAAATAAATGATTTCGTTAAATTTACAGAATTTAACCCCACAACATTTTTTAGGACTAGCTGGAATACCCCGACGTTACTCTGATTATCCAGATAGTTTTTTATCTTGAAATATAGAAGAAATGGATTTAATTCCATAAGTTTAAACTCCCCGCCTGGGAAATGGCTGCCCCAAAGAAGCCCGAAAAACAGACTGGAACTGTAGAAGAATAAGTTAATCGAAGATTTAAAAAAAAAGGTAAAAAAAAGACGAAAAAGATAACAATGGCACGGGTTTTTAGTTCGTGGAGTATACGGTGACGATTAAAAAAATAAAATTAAAAAAATAAAACCCCGGAGGGCTATTGTCGCACCATCTAACACAAGATTTTATACAAACCATGTAATGAAGGCGATATAAAAATATTAAACAAACCTAAAAAGCATGCCGATTATTATTTTCTAAAAAAACAGACGTCAAAGAGCGTGTCAACACACGCTTATATATAAGGACGTGATCAACTGTCGACTGACGTCATTCCGGAACCCCATCAATATCTACAATTTCAAAACTAATATCACTTAGTGATTTTAATAGGGACCCACTGTTTTACGTGCCTTCCAAAACATGGAGGAGGTCAGAGGGCCTAACACGAACATTCTCGATAGTTTTACTTTATTTTACGTTCGAAACCGAACGTCCAACAAAACATTAACGCTACTGTTTTACACAACTTACTTGCCAAATATTGTTAGCACAAATGACATCATTACTCGCTCGTATCGAATCCTCGACATTATGACCATATAAGTCGTGTAAAATGGAAGCACGAACCATCATTTGCCGTTTCGTTTTAAACGTAAGAGTTAAGTAAAACTATCGAGAATGAAACAAATAGCCAATATATTCTTGTAAGTTGTCAAATAATAGATTCCGTATTCCACTTGTGTCGTTTGATTTCTATAACTTGTAAAACTTTATGTGCGCTTTCTTTGTATCCCAAATCTACCGAAACATCATTATTTTAAGATAACATCTTTGTAGATTAGAAGTTTTCTTTGTATGAATCTTAAACAGCATATCGTATTAATCTTTTACAATATATAAAATTGTGTAATATGGTAATAGTTATTAAATAAATAAAAGTTTTTTTCATATACACTAAAGCCTATAAACAAACTACTACTAGTAGTAGAATCCATCTCTACTAAGTAACTTTTACTGTTAGAAGCACTCTGCATGATAAAACCGTTTTATGTGCTTAGTGTGGCGGCTTTATAGCAATACAACGAAACTGCGTAGAAACTTTGCTAGTGCAATCTGCACTAGCTGTGACTCGCGATTTCGTTTGGATGAATTCAATTCAATGATAAAAAAAAGATATAAAGATGCTTTATTCAGGTATCAAAAAACGGTTTTGTTCAAAGTGACTTTTTATATGTAGTATGTTGAAAAATGTTTAATTTTGAAATTTAAAAGACGTCTGAAATCGATGCCAATTAAGGAGGTTATGAATTCGACTGTATTTTTTTTGTTTTATGCTTGTTGCCTGAGAAATTTTGACGGGGTGAACCGTTTTTGATGATTTTTTCTTATTTGACAGCTAGTGTTTTTCCTTGTGGTCACATTTCAATTTGTTCCAGCTCTAAGACTTCCTATATTTGATCTTACCGAAAAATCTGTTCTTAGCAGATGTCTACAAACTACAACCAACTCCTTTCTAAATTGCATCTTTGTACGTCCCGCGGTTTTCGAGATTTCTTTATAGCTGACCTCTCGCTTTTATATATAGATCGCACGCCTAATCTGAAAGTGACCTAAGTAAAAAAAGCAGATTTTTGGGAAATTGCATCATTGCAAAAACGTTTTGTGATTTACGACTTGTGCCGTTTGTAATTCGATAAAAACGACGTATTTTCATAATGGTTAATGACGTGATTAATGATATTGAAATGTTATTTTATTGATATTTTGTTAGTTGTTTGTCTTTTAAACTAAAAACTTATTTTAGTTAAAAGACGGGTTGTTCTTCGTTCTTTTACATTTTGACTTTAGCGTTCATTGTCAAAAACTGTCTTTCCCTTTTGCGAGCTGAGCAGTTTCTTTGCTATTGTCCTTACTAAACGCTGCTTATAATTAACCTCTCTCCCTCACATCAATAAATAAAGGTGCCTTATTAATGCATCACACCTGTTTCACTACGTTCTTGTACTTTTGATATTTGAACGACCAAAGTACGCTTTAACATGATCGTTCACTTTATTACTTTTGTGTGCACCTTCTATTTCTTGGCACGTGCGTACACACAGTACTGCATTTTCCTCTTGGTGAGTAACCGACTTTTCTTCTCCGTGCAGCGACTCAACATATTCATTTTCCTTTCCGGTATGTAGAAGAAATATTTTCTGAAAAGCATTTAACGTTGATATTGTTCTGAAATCCACAAATTTCGGGACATAAATAGTAGATTATTGCACCGAGCACAAAGTGAGTCATTAATGCACGAGTGTCATTTTGGTCATTGGCACTAAATTATTTATCAAGGTGCGTAATACACATTTCGTTCGCATCGCTGTCTATTACCATTTTTAAACTTTTTTTCCTAAATATGAAGTGCATGAGAAGCTAAACTACTTTGCTTTAATCCGTGAATGAATACGAGGGAAATCGTAAAGACTTTACGAATAACCTTTGTAGATTTTCACTCGTATTCATTCGCGGATTAAAGCAAAGTAGTTTAGCTTCTCATGCATGTCATGGATTTCCGCAAAGTGAATGTTAATTTTTTAATAATAGTTTCATCATAAAAACAGTAATTTTCAATTAAGCACTGTTCTTTGTATTCTGTGTAACTGAAATGAATTGCTAACAAGTCCCTGTTGATATTAAGTTTCCAGTATTTATTTAAAAATTAATTGTTTTGTTCTGAGCGAGTTAAAAACTCACAATTGCCGGTTTTTATTACTGTTTGTTATATTCTCGACGTCGACTTATAATTTTAGCCACTCTAACGCTTGCGTATATCACATTACATTATATTACATTACGTTACATTACATTACATTACGTTACATTACATTACATTATAATATAAGAAATGATAGGAAGAATATTTTAAATTACATATTTTTTTTAACACCATTAATCTTGACATTTATTTCTTTTTATTGAAAAAATTTATGTATCTGTGACTACAATGTCAAAGCCGTAAGCCTTATGTTATTTTTGACATATTTATTTAAAATAAACTGTATTCTACACTTTTTTTCTATTAAACAGGTGTTACACACGTTTCGATAAATCGTTGCGAAAAAACTGCACAGTTTAAACTGAGCCGTTTTATCGATACGTGTGTACGAAAAATCGTTGTCGATTTAACTGCGCAGTTTTTTCCCAACGATTTAACTGTACAGTTTTTTTCGCAACGATTTTTTTTTTTTTTTTTTTTTTTTTTTTTTTTTTATTAGTCCGCAAAACTGACAACAATTGCTTAAAAATAGTTCACTTAAAATAAAAATCTTACAAGTAGCGGGCGTAACTTACATGTTTGCTAAGTCTATTAACTGTAAATTGCTCTATTTAACGCTATTTATAACAAGACAATAAAAAAAATATTTATCTCTAGTCATAAAAAGGGAGCGGCTTTTCTTTAAGATGAACTTTGCCAAGTCTGGAACCACTAACGAAAAAAATACAGTTTTCTAAATCACACCATATCTGGAGAACGGTTGGATCAATATTTTCTTTATATTGCTTAAAGTCTAGGGGGCTATAATTCAACTGCTCCTTGTCTCTTAAGAAATGTGATTGTGACCTTATTATAAAATCAGCCAAATCTGCTATTAAAAATCTCGTAGAAATCAGTTTAGGTGATGTAGTCCGAGATTATCAGTAACAAATAAAAGACGGTCCTATTCCATATATTTTCTTAAAACTAAGCTTCAGTGACGCAAGTACTGCCTGCCTGATGCTATCATCAACTCAAACTACTACCATAGTTTATAGTATTTCCCGTCCCAAAGAGCTCTGACAAAAGAAAGAAGGAAAGGAAATATATTTATTCCAAAAAGATAGCATAGACAGTACAGGAGTTTTATAAATAATAATATAGATATGAAAAACAGTAAGTAAACAAGATTATTCTCTTGTATTGTATTGTATTGCATTGCATTGCGTTGCATTGTATTGTATTCAATACAACACTTAAAGGTACCTCAGCATTTACCGCCTAGCTCAATAGCAGAGCGTCTAGACATCTCCAGTGATATAAGGTCCTTCTTGCTTGCAATCCTTACAGTTCTAGATAAATAATCTAAACTCAGGTGCAATGAATTTCATGACAACACTTTTTGTAAAATATTGTTATTGTTTTTCTATTTAAATTATTTTTTTAAATATGAGATTAAAGATCATTTCATGCAAAGTATTGAAAAGGCCTTTAATCCGACTTAAAAAAAATATGTATTTTTTATTATAAAATAAGAATATATTACAAAAAAATGTTCTCACGTGCGATTATGTCACCTTACAGTTAATAATAAAAACAGACTAACACACGGACGGACAACGAAGCGATCCTATGAGGGGTATGATTGAACGTTTATATTTTATTGCTACATTTACATATCATTATAAAAGATTAATTACTGTGATTACATTATCAGACAGTGCTTGTTGTTCAATATCGTCCTGTTCGTGATGATGAACTGGTAAAGCTTGATGCCGTTGTTTTCAAGCATCGGCATCGGTGTGTACTTGTAATATAGTAACCTCTGTTCAAGAAGGTCATATATGAGAGTAAGCTCTTGAAGTATTTTGGCTGCTTAGTTTGGTGCATATACTTAGTATTGGCAAGAGCAAAACAACCTGAAACCATGTCTGCATGACTTACCAGGATGACAACAAGCTCCAGAAATGTCAATAGTGCCATCCTTTAGAATGTATTTTCGGTTATTAGGTGATTATTAATATTATTACACTGAGAATACGTGTAACTTAATAATGGTTAAAATATGTTGTGATGTAAGTTATTATTATATTAGATTAGCGTACGCTGCAAGGTGCAATCGTTGCCTTTTTAGAATATAAATAAGTAATCAATAAATCCCGATGCTAAATATCATACCACCTACTGTTTATTTTATGAAAGTATTTATCTTTACATTTATGAAGAAAATAAAGCGAGTTTACAAAGATTAAGTTTATAAAGGCTCCAATCATCGAAATCTAATAATCAGATAAAAATTAGTCTCATGAGAACATTACAACATTTGTTTTTTTATCGAATTTCACCTTAACTTTATGATCAATACCACTTTAATTCGTAAAATTCAATTTGAACTGGTTATGATCCATAGAAAGCATTACTTGTGTCGTTGCTAATAGAAATGCAGATAAAAACAACCACAACATCATCAATGTAGTGTTATATCCTTTTTTTGATTACATTGACAAATGTCAACAAGATTGTTGACATGCAATTGAGTGAATATTTCTACACGATTTCTACTCTTAGTCGCTGACATATTTTTTATAACGACACTTTATCTCTTAATGATTATTCTTGCTTCCAACGATTTTTAGATTAGACGTAGCACTATGTTTATAAATAATAATTAAAAGAAATCTACTTAAAAAACCTTAAAAGAAATGTTTGAATTGAATTCGTTTTGTATCGTTTTGACATATTTTAAAGACTAAATTAATATTCATCGTTATACCTGCCATCGTTTGATAACATCATATAATTATTTATTGACATATCAATATCATAAAAACATCAGTATGAATCAGCCAAATATCTGTTTTTTTTATAATTATTTTTGTGACGTAACCTGTTTGAATGTTGTCACGCGTTATTTATGCTCTACGATTTATTATTATTGTTTAGCTCATGGATGTCGTATAAGACGACTAAGGGGTCATCAATGACTACGTCACAGGAATTTTACAATTTTAACCCCCCCTCCCCCCTCTTTCTTGTCACAGGCTGTCATATTTTCGAAACCACCAGGGGTTCTTGGAATGACATCACATACTTTTGTACAGTTTTAATTTTATTTAAATATTCTTCATTTTGACATGAGACGTCGTAAAACATTTGACACCCCTGCCGGTTGTCACATTTTGCTGATAACCAGTCCTCCCTTAGGCCCTTTAACGTATGACGACATTCATGGATTACCCTCAAGGGAATTCAAATAACAAGGATATCAAATTTTTTAAGTGTGTACAATTTCTTATTCTTTGATCTCGCAAAGATAAATCAGTTAAAGATAATCGATGAAAAAACTATTATATATATCCCTGAACATAATCAAATTACTTTCCTATATTAAGACGTGTAATGTGCGCAGGTGGCTAGACGCTGGGGCATCCGCAAGAACAAGCCGAAGATGAACTACGAGAAGCTGTCGCGGGGCCTGCGCTACTACTACGACAAGAACATCATCCACAAGACGGCCGGCAAGCGATACGTCTACCGCTTCGTGTGTGACCTGCAGAGTTTGCTCGGGTAAGCTATACTTGTACTATGATTATTGTCCATAGTAACGCCGATGTAAAATGCGATGATCCCTTTACCAACTAGACTGGGATTCTCAAAATAGGTTCATCAGGGTTCAGCCAAAATTATTTGTTATTAGCTCTTAAATAATAAAATATTACCAGAAAATAGGATGCTACCACAGATATATCTACAGATATAATTGATGTGCAAAACTATAAAACAATTATTCATAATACATTATAACATTTTCATTTCGCTTACTTCATTCACTTAACCTTAAGTTAAGAATTATGTGTTGCAATTATATTACACATTTCTTTAAAAAAATGTTCATATATTTCCAGTGTTGATTTGTAATAAATTTATACGAGGCTCCTTTAAATAATAGGTATTATTTGTGTTCCGTAAAATTTATAATTTAGGAACTCTTGAATTAGATAATTTAGGTCTAGAATGATATTGATGTATAATATAGAGAAAACCCAGTTACACATTACGATTAAAAAGACCTTACACTCCCGTCTGCAAATGTAATAGAATCCACTAGCAAACCGGGCGCGTAAAAGCATTTGCTAACGAAAAGAAATGGACGGCCCTCATTCATTTTTTTTAAGTAATTTTAATTTTTTGTTGCAGCATTTCACCCGAACAGCTTCACGCAATGTACGAACCCAAAATGGAGAAAAAGGACGACGACTGAACCCGATCCTGCACGACCACGTCTCACCAATACATTTACTGCTAGTAAATAAATAATATACTCTTTGGAAGAACTCGCTTTTACCAACCCTTACTATTTTCATAAATATACAAGAAGCCATACGCGTACATATTTTTAATTTATTACCATGAATATGCTATCGTATTTCTTTTTTTAAATTATTAATAAATAAAAAAACGACGAGTATTGTCGTTATTTATAACGATGACGCAGAAGTAATCTTCATTGTTCCCAAAAATGTTTCTCTGTGACATCTATTTAGTTTTTCTCTATGGTCAAAGATTAATAATCTGTTTTTTTTTTAATTTTAGAATGAATAGGTAGCTTGAACGATATACAGAAAATAGATATGTTACGTAAGCATTCAAAATGCGGTAACCGAAATAGGAAAGTTCTTTTTTAAAGAAACGTATATGGTTTAAGTAACGAAAATCAAGAATTTTTCTATACTGAATCTAATAGTCGAGAGAAACCATTAGATCTGAAAATTAGAAATTCATCTCAGATTATACTATAACAGTTCCTTAGGCTAACCGACCCTGGTGAGGCCGGGTGGATCCGCTAGCATTATTAAAACAGTCATTACTTTTGTATATTTATTAAAAACGTAACATATCTATTTGTATAAAATATTGGGTAGCGTATAAAGGCAACATCTAAAAAGTCATAATTTTAAAATATTTCTGCTTTGTAGTTTCTGTACGGCGCTGGTCTATTTGTGAAAGAAAAAATCATCGAAAAAATGTCAAAAAATATGGACTTTCAATAACGCTATAACGTCATTTTAAGCGCCATTTCCTCTTTTTTTTTAACGTAGATTTTCGGAATTGATCTCATGCACATCCCTGTGGAAATCACCTATGAATTTTTTTTAACTACTAATGAGGTTACGACTGCATGGTTCATACACGCGTTCAACAATACATATAATTAAGTACCAGAATTAACCAACGGTGCCTTAACACAATCAGACTGTTGTTGATTTTGTATTTTTAAATAATAATAATATTGAACCAACGCGACTGTGCGCGCCATTTTGAAGGCGCCACGTCGATATTGTTTAAAAACATTTTTAATGTATTTTATATTGTATTTTTCGTGATATTGTGACTATGTATAATCATTTTACGTCAAAGGGTCCACTTCTATATAAATCGTCTTTACGAACATCAAAATTCTTCCGATACCAGATAAAAATCGTCAAAAATTATGTTTTCGCTTAAATGCTGCGTCTAGGCTTTTTTTTAAAAAGCTTCAGAATTATTTAATGCACTATCGCCGTCTCTTTCTAACAAGACGTGCCTATCTCGCTCGCTATGTTACGTACTAGTGCCAGCCAGGATCAGACCGTCCGACGGCGTCCACGATCGAAGACGCCGCCATACCATTCTTGTATCATCTGTCCGTAACAATATAACTAGCTGTTTCTCGTGACTTCATCTCCGTAACATGTGAGGCATATTAGATCTTTTTAATCTAGTCCTATCGAAAAATCCGTACTTAGCAGATGTCTACTAACTATAAACTACCTCCCGGCCAAATTTCATCTTTATACGTCCAGCTGTTTTCAAGATTTCGTGACAGGTGACCTTTCGGTTATATGTATATATTTATTACAAGCGGACCCGGCAGACTTTGGTTTGCACGTACGTTGGGTTACTCACTATTTATTACATTCTATTATCCTACAATTTTTTCCCCAATTCCGTACCCATTTCCGTTGTCGGAAGCGCTAAGGTAACATTAGAATTAATTTGATTTGCTGGTAAAGCATTTTTAAGTTTTCTAATATCCCGCTCAATTTTCTTAATTTTTTTCTTTCATAACAACCTTCTCCTGATAATAACAAAAAAAAAAGGAAATAGCCAAAATAGTCTAGCTGTTCATGCGAGATGCCTTAACCAAGAATAAATAGGGATTCATTTTTAAAGAATAGATACATATAAATACACATTGCATAAATTAATAGCAAAATAGTAGTAAATTTAAAATTTGTGCTAGTCACAATTTATAGCTTTTAATAAGACAAAAATAATATTTTGTATCCATTGTCAGACTTAATCCAGCGCCCATACAAAAATTGATTGTAATGGCTTTTCCGAATTTTTCCATTTCATACGTTTTTTGCCAAAAGCCTTTATAGTAGGAAATATAATCCACAAAGGTTTTAAGTAAAATTATTTACGAACTGCCTTTGTAAATCATTTTTTCATTCATAGTTATTTCATTTTTACCTCTTTGTAATGGATTTCTACAAAAGAAAGCCTACTTTTATTAATCCTGTATCGGTATTTAAAATATTTCATTGATTTTATTATATTAAAAAGATACGTTTAAGTACACAGTTCCGTCTGACGCGCCATTACAGATGTATACAAAATTTATTTATCGTATTATTATTATTGCTTTTATGTGTCCTTGCGTGCAATAAAGTTTATTCTATGTATCTATCTAACATTAATTTGAAAAAAATTAATGAGATTGATGAAAAAAAAACTTATACCATATAACAAGAATAATGAGGATACATGAAGAAATATTTAAACGAAAAGAGTATTCGCTCTTTAACAATGACTAAACAACTGTTAAGAAATTGTAAGTAATCTTTAAAGGAAAGAATATCTACAAATATCACATTAAACTTTAATAAAAGTCTACATTCATTTGTTCAAAGGATTGGTCATTGGTCCGATTTAGATTAAATGTATAGCATATAGCGTATTTAGTGACGGTTGTTGGAACGATAATGTTAAAATTTTGAACAATATTAGTATAAATTATCTGCCCATGTAGGATTTTATAAAACATTTTCATGTCAGTAATTTTGCGTCGCATTTCTAGGGAATTACGCTTAAAATAGATCAATCTAATATTGTAATATGTACAATAGGGGTGATGACTATCTTTATAGGCCAAAAACCGGTGAAACTATGCTGAACTCATTAAAGTCTCTCGATATGCAGCTTATAAAAGAAATTCCAAATACACGATACATTCTCAAGAGTATTACGAACAAGAGATTTGTATAAAGCTAGAACAGATTTTTAAAATCTTTACATATCCTCTTTACTCTATATGTTCCACGAAACTGACATTGACACGTTCCGATGTTGGTTAGGCGAGAGTGATTGTTGATTAAATAGCTAGAAGAGTTAGCAATTTCTTTTTTCGTAAACTTAATGTGGATGCATTTTGTAGAATTAATGTCATTTTTTTTTACCGTATATCAATGGGAGATTGAATTTAGATAAGATTGCAAAAATTTGATGTCTTCTTTGATATTCATAGTTTCATATATCTTTAAATCGTCGGCGAAAATTTATCGTATTTAATATTGCAAGCAATGTCGTTGATAAAAACTGTAAATAGAATATGACTTAGGTGCGAGCCCTGTGGAACTCCTGAGGTAGGAAATTGCGTTGTTACCCGTTGAATTCAGTTCTGTTGTATAAATAAGACTATATTATGTGTAGAAGATTTATATTAAATGTCAATTGTGGTTCTGTTTTTTTTTCAGTAATAACATTAATTAGATTAAGATGTCAATAGATCTCGAGAAGATGCCGATAGCATAGCATTAAAAATTATTATATTAGTTCCATTTTATGATTAACACAAAAAAATTAATATGTTAAGGACTACAATAAGTCTACGTATATCAAAATTTTTCGAGTTTAACCTAATATTTGAAATAAGAAATGAAAAACATTCTAAAATTGAAACAAGTAGTACAAGCTGGACATGAATTACATGAAACCTGCATAAATAAAACTAACATTAGTCAAAGAATTACAGTTTCACATAAAAGGTAAAATCATTAAAACAGAACAAAATTATTGCATTGAACGCGGATAATATCGTGGGTAAAATATTAGTAAACAGAATCAAAGAGTTTCTGCAGCACCAACGCTCCAATACCTTAACAAACTCTTGAGCTTTAAATACATCCTCCGTATTGAAGAGCTTGAGAAAGAGACTGTGAAAGAAATAGTCACGACAGTCACTGAAATACTCAGGACCACTGAAAATATATGTACAAGTATGAATACATGCATTCCTTTGTGTATCCAAGTATGATAAATTAGTACGTGCTAAAGTAACTGTTCTTAACATCATAAATTAAGCCTACAGCTATGCAGATAACTATCAATTAATTAATATGGGCTCTCTATTGAGTACTAACAATGAGTACTAATTAGAATTAACGTTAGTGACTTTGTGTGTAAGATAATATTGAAGGCTATCTATTGTCTATAGTAAGTTAGTACTACTCTTTTGCCAACTCTGTTGTGAATTTTGCTTATATATATCATTAGATAAAATCTTTCTGTTGCATACCTTTCTTCTCTTATTTGATTTGAGCTGTATGGGGTTTCATTGTTGGCGAACTTTATAAGTACTCCAAAAACGATGTAAATAATTAATTTGGGAATGCTTTTATTTGAAGTGGGTTATCATCCAATAGTCCGGCCTGTTTAGAATGACACCAAATTCGTCACAAACTTCTATCCACTCTTCTACTCATTAAGTTATCGAGGCTGTAGCGGTGTTGATAGATTTCTCCTCAGATTACACGTTAATTGAGTAAACAAATCGATCTCTGCCCTAATGCCATTAGCTTGACGAATATCACCTCAACGCGAGTCGAGTACACTACACCAAATTTAATAGTAAATTATAAAGTATCTATACGAATAACTGAATTGATAGAATCAGGCTTTTTTGTGCATTTAATCAAAGCAATTTAATGTTCTTGTATGTTTAATAAAATAATGTATGATCCCAATTTTACTGATATACCATATGAGTTCACTCTAATTTCCCTACTCTCGTGATTTAATTAAATTAATAAGTTTGTACATAGCAAACATCTTCCTTCTAAAACTCATAATATAGGAAGCATAATAAAGCCTCAAATACACACACTACACTTAACATGTACACTTCATGCGGATTTAGCTAATTTAATAACGGTCTTAATTTACTTAATTAATTGTAATATTCCTTTCTACTATCTGATAAGCTTTGAGTTTTGAAATTTGAGTCGATTGTTAGGTTAAGTAGCTCTTACTGCGGCCGGATGATAGATGGGCGACCAATTCTAACACTGGTTATCAATTATCCGACCTCCTCCTTGTTTAGGAAAATACGTAAAACAGTGAGTCCCGATTAATGTCACTGAATGATATTAGTCGTGGAGTCGAGTCGAGTCGATGAATTTGCAAGGGATGACGTCAGACGGCAGTCAGCCATCTTAACTCACCCCACAGCCATATTCTCTGTAATCAGAGCGAACCTTGATACTAGATCAGGCTAACGCCTAGGTTGAATAAGTTTGCTTTCTACAGAAAGAATTTGCACTGAAATAATTTTTCAAATCGGAACAATACTTCCTGAGATTAGCGCCTTCAAGCAAGCAAACAAACAAACTTCAGCTTTATATATTAGTATTAATTAGTGATCGATGTTTTGTCCATTGAGCGCTTGGTGGTTCAGGGCAAAGTAGACGGTACTAGACCGCGTGGAAGGTTCCCCATGAGGTGGACTGACCAAATTAAGACTGCCACAAACTGTCCTCTGCACGAGAGTACCAGGCGCGCGGCTGTGAGAGAAGAATGGCGCCGCGTGGTTAAGCTTGCCACCCAAGAAATGACAGCCACGACCACTCTGCCAAGAGTGTAGCGACCAAGAAGAAGAAGAGTGATCGATGATAATATATATAATTGACTATTAACAATAGCAGTGTGATGATGGTAATTTATATGGAATCTTGAATAGTACTATGGTCAATATACTCAAGAGATATACACGCGACAGATGTCACCTCAGATTGTATGCCAACTGATCAGTTATATTGATTACGGCGTATGCCATTAATTTGATGAATTGCACCTCAAGGCGACGCCGACAGCGATCCGTTAATTGTTCTATATGTCTCATTATTGTCAAACATAATAAATTAGAATTAATATCGGGATTATTAATGTTACATAACATTGCTAATTATGCGACTATTACTCGCTTGACGCTGCGTTTATGTCTTATTCTACATACTAGCTGGTACCTACGACTTCACCTTCTTAGGTTTAATGTTTTCCTTCAGATGTTTTAGTTAATGACACTAGTTATTTCCTTAAACATCGTCTATCTTCCGTCGAAAGTCTTAACCAAATTATATAAAAATTAAATTACTTCAGCATATAATAAATTAAAAAAATATTATATTATTAGGAGAAATTGTAATTTAATTAAATTATATTGCCGCTTGATTAAAAAAAAAACCGACCAACTGCCTGTTAGATTCGCACACTAAGAGTTCCGTACCATCACGTTTTAATATGTCTACTATTCGTAAGGTTTCTATTAATTTCATCAAAATAACTGGTATTTATTTTTTATGATGGAACTACAAATTTACGATTTTAGAATTTTTTATTATGCCTGTACTTCAAGGTATAGTGTCTTACCAAATTTCATCATAGGTCAATGGAAGTACCTTATAAGTTTTGATTCCCTTTTCTAATATGCTTGTATAGAAAATTCGACATAATAAAAAAAAAACTTTATCTTTTAATTGCGTATACTTAGAGAGTGGGTTTATTTAGAGCTTCAAGAGATCATAGACGACCATTTTTGGTACTAATTTCAACATTTTACCTGTACTGGTTACCGAGAAAAGGGTTTTGACGGACATACGACCACATAAACAAACGGACACTGATGCCACAACAATTTTATATACATTTTGTTTCCCTTTTTCAATGTATGGGAAATGTGATATAAACGGTAATTTTATCTTTTTATTGTAAACTTGAATGGTTATTTTTTTTGACAAATTCAAGGGACCACATGCAGACTACTGCAGTATTTGTTATTGATCTCTACGCATTCCGGAGAAAAAGGGTCTTGAAAGATAGACAGACAGATGGACGACAAAGTGGTATAAGGGTTTTTTTTTTCCTTTACAGGTACGGAACTCTAAAAATTGTTCAGATAAAGAAGTTCCTACTTTCAGTTATAATATATGGTTTTATATCTCATCGTTTCGCATCAGTTCATTTTATGTCACACGTTTAAGCAGTATTTACGATTTATTAATATTTAGACCGACTAGAGAGAGAAATGAAGCATTTAAAAGACTGGACTTTTCAAACTTTTTTAAAGCGTTTTTATTTTTCATTTCAGATTTTCCAAGCTAATTACTCCGTTCTCTCTTGAGTTCTTACTTAAAAATGCACTGAGATATTTCAGAAATATGGTTGAAGGATACGATTTGCTTACTATTTATTATTTACCGTTTAAATATAATATGTTTCATCGTGAAATACACATTGATAGAATCCGGCGTAACTTACCAAAAATCCATGACAAAGCCCTCATTCGCACGAGAGTTAAAAAAGCGTTTCGTTCAATTTCGGCATTGGCGCTTTTTCAGCGTCGTCGGTATGAAAATATACCGTATATGTATATGAATAACGTTGAAAATAGAATATTGATCGTTAAAAAAGCGTCGCGTTATAAAAGCGCGCCCGTGTGAACACAGACTTGGGAATCCATATGTTCTATTTGAACGCTTTTTTAACGCACTTTAAAAAAGCTCTCGTGCGAACGGGGGCTAAGAAGCAGGTGGAAATTCGTTTTCAAATCTTAATGTATGCGTACTACATACTTATCTAAAGCTATTACAAAATTTTATTTCTTATAAGAACGATATCGTGTTCTTCATGACTACTCTTTGACACAATCTTATAATAAAATGAACACATGCGTGTGTAAATCGTTTGACATTGGTGTGCGTTTGGTTTTATTTTAATAATTTAATATAATAATTGTGCATATTTTATAAAAATATTACTACTCGCACACCATCCTCTATATAATACTATAATTGTGCCAAATTTCATACTCCTCCGTCCGTGCAATTTTCGAAATATGCTATCGAAATTTTTTGCTTCACGTTTTAATATAGAGAATACTTATATCATTAAAGTAGGAAGTAAATTTTAAACATCCTTATTGCAATTTTCGTATCCATTTAAAATGTTGAAAGCAAATAGAAGAATATTTTACGTATGCTTAACATATTTAGGGACTGAATAGTTTAAAAGTGGAACATCTAAGTACTCGTCCAGACATCGTAAGAATTTGGATTAAAAATGTCTTAATAATTTAATATATTTATAATGCTTATTTAAAGAAATATATAAGCATTCGCTCACCCTCCTCTTTAACTATACTAATATATAAAGCTGAGGAGTTTGTTTGTTTGCTTGAACGCGATAATCTTTAAAACTACTGATCCAATTTGAAAATAATATAAGAAATAAAGAAATAGACTGCCTATTTATCGAAGAAGGCTATAGACTATCACGCTAAAATTGAATCAATTTTTTTACCTAATTTTACGCGGACAAATTCGTGGGCACACCTTGTAAACTATAATTGTGCCAAACTTCATACTCCTCCGTCCGGGCAATTTTTCTAAAATGGTACCTAAATATATGTAAAATGTATACAAGAAACCTGTAAGCGTTTCTTACATAAGAAAAAAAAATCAATACATGCAACCACACAAATGAGCATTTCTCCCTCTCAAAATATCTTTGTGGCATCAGTTGTCAGCTCTAGTTTAACTGAACCGATACAACATAGAAACCTTCAATAAAATCTATACTCTAGAAGTGCAGTAGAGCCAGAGGTCAATAGAGGTCGGTAGCAACTCAGGTAAACCGTCTACCCCTTTGCCCTTTCTTATATAAAAAAGTAAATAAATAAAAAAAGAGCACTTTTTTGGTTTCGAGTGCTCGCGGTCAATGAACCGTCCTCCCCACATATAAATCACATTACCTCTATAAGTCACATAGAGATTTTCACAACAGCGCGTTGATATAAAAATCGCACAGAACATTAAGCCGACATTCTATCAAAGGCCAGCCACGCGAAAGGCTGAAATGAATCAGGGTAAATTGTGTGCTCGTATCGATTGTGCTGTTATTTGTTGTCAAATTTTGTTTATTGCACTATTGTGTTGCGTTTTATAAAATAACATTTACAAGATGATATCTGTGAATTCGTTCACATGGTTTAGTGAATCTTTATGTATTAAAATCCAGTGTCTTTTCCAGTTGCCTTTATTACCCTAATCCTTCTGCAAAATTAAAACCCTTAAGTTTAACACAGTCACTGAAATAACGCGCACGAAGTTGTGGGGTACAACTAGTTTTTACTGTATTTATATACTTAACCAATTCGTAGTTTAGGTACTTTAACGGTTTATGCTGTTAGCTATGTTACGAAAATTGAGCGCACGGAGGAGTATGAAATTTGGCTCAATTATAGTTTATACATAGGAGGGTGTACGAATGCTTATATTTTTTTATAATATGCAATACTCCTTATTCAATATATCCTTTATAAAATTTCATATACTGCATTGGCAGCAGTTGCATCAGGTACGGACTGAAAAGCAGCTGGTAGCTGAGTCCACAGCCTTTTCGCTGACATACTAATTTTGATGAAGTGACTTGATTTTACGATTTATTAACATCTTACAAAACGCAAAACCCATGCAGAATGATAAAAAGAGACATTGTTTAATTGATGTTACTATTATTATCTTTAAATAAACAAGCAACGAAAACACAGTATCAAAGAGAATTGAGTAGATATTAGTAGAATGAAATAAAAACTCAAGAGAGGTTAAATAATATGAGTGGAGAGATTGCTAAATTTTATTATAAACTTAATAAAACATTTGCAAATGCGCACCGATCGCAAAGTGAGTCATTAATGCTCAAGTGTGTGCGAATTACACGAGTGCAAATGTTAGTCACTTCAGCAAGGTGTGTAATCTACCTTTTTTCAACTACATCGCTGTCTATTTCCACTTAATTAAATATCTTAACTAAAACCTTTTCGTACATAATTCCAGACATATGTAGCGGATATATTCCTCGCTCAATCCTGGAGAGACCCTCGCCTTCGGCTCCCAGAAAATATGCACGAAGAATACCGCATTCTGGACGTGGACTGGCTGAACAACATCTGGAGACCAGACTGTTTCTTCAAGAACGCGAAGAAAGTCACCTTCCACGAGATGAGCATCCCAAACCATTATCTTTGGCTGTACCATGATAAGACTCTTCTTTATATGTCAAAGTTAGTATAACACCTCGTTACATACGCTCATTGATTAATCTCTCTTCTTCACCTTTTAATTCAATTCTATAGAAATTCATTCAATAATTCAATAGCTCTTTTTTATTTTTGCGAAACTAATCGTTTAAGCAGCGCACGCAAAGCAAGCAACAAACCAACTCTTCAGCTTTATATATTTAAAAAAGGTACAGATAAAAATATAACGTAAAAACAACACACAACGACAGAATTAATGATTTTATGAGTAATATTTATTTTTTGTTGCATCAAAATCTGTTGCATAAAAAGATGTTTAAGTAATTGAAGTTCAATTTGTGTTGTCGCCGAACCAGTTAACGTACAAAGATAAAATTTGGCAGGAACGTAGTTTTTAGTTAGTAGACGTCCACTAAGAACAGATTTTGCGACATGGCCGGATCAAAGAGGTATAAGGACTCTCGCATATTTAGGTCATTCTCCTTTTTAGTAGTTAGTCAATGTTCGTTCGGAAAACAATTTGCAACTTACGCGCCGATTATAAAGTATGTTCAGAGCATAGTACGTGAACAAATTAGGGTGGATGGAGTTTAGAATTCGCTTCTTTACGCTTTAACACTTTACGTTCCGTTACTCGAAATGCTTGTTAGCCATTACTTTATGTATTACTAGCTCCTATATAAACTTTAACTTATTATCTGCCTTATACAAATTTTATTTTCGGGACGAAAGTAGCCCATGTCCTTCTTCAAGGTCTAGTCTATCTTTATACTGCAATCCATCAAAATAGATTCACCGGTTTAGGCGTGAAAACCTAACAGACGTAGTAACTTTCACATTTGCAATATTAGTAAGGATTTGTTTATTTAATTCTGTTTCCAACACGAGCAGATTTTTTCACGTCTCGATGCCTAACAAACTTGCAACCAATAAACCTTGCTATCAAAGTTGCAGTCTTTTTTAATAAAGTTGGGAAATTTTTTCAATTTCTTCAGGCATATAAAATCAAAAAAGCAGAGCGAATTATGGCTTGCATTGCCCCTTGCAGTTTGCCGCCCTGGGCCATTGCCCCCTTCGCCCTAGGCCCTGAAGCAGTTGCATATTCTAATCCACGCACTATCATCAACCATTTAACGATGAATGATTTTTCGACTCAATCCACTCAGATTAAAATACAGTACAAATACAATAAAAAAGTAATGATCAGAACAAGAAAACCTCTTTTGTATCGCATTAATAAAAAGATTTCTTTTCGGGGAGCAGACACCAATTGAAGTCGGTACCGGCCAAATAGGTTCCCATATTCTACCAAACAAAAAAAAAAATTCAAAATCGGTTCACGATTCAAGAAGAAATCGTGTAACATACATACAAGAAAAAAGCCGAGTTGAGAGCCTTCCTTTTTATAGTCAATTGTGAATTTATGAAGTAATCCAGTAGAATAACGCCTTTAACAGTAAATCCAGATTTAGAGACGTACTTTTCTTGAAATTAAACTCTTTACCTTTAAAAAAATTAATTTCAAGAAAAATCTGTTCTAAAGTCTTAAAAATAAACTTACGAGAAACAAAATCTCCTTCTCTAATAAAAATATTTTATTAATTTCTTAGTATAAGGATTGATGATATATCCAAAACACGATGAAAAATATTTCTAGTCTGGTACATTTTAAATGGGTAGGAGGAGAATAAATAAAAAGCCATCATCTTCTGTAAAGAGAAGGTTAAAGAAGATGATAAAATTATTACTATGTCCTTCTTTTCATCGGCTTGATGACGTCCCCTTCTGAACAGAGACCTTCTCTATTGATTTTCCGAGAGAACGTTTATTAATTGATTTAAAATTCTTTTCGTACTAAGGAAAAGTTTTTTAAAACTTTGTATTTTTAAAATAGTATTTTGGGAATCTGGCAGCGAGCACATTAAAGGTACACCCTCGATTTGGCGCGCTGGATTGATCACCACTCGTATGTATGATACAGTATAGTATAAAAAGTATTTAAATAGAGGTAGCACTATTTTTGTCCTTGAAGACTACAAAGTTCTACAGCTACACAAAGTCCCCGGCCACACTACATGATCATTCAAATAAGCTGCCTGGCACCGGCCTTAAAATGCTCAGCTGTCATATTTATTTATGAACATTTTGCCGTGATAACGTCTTATAAGTCGATAAACGTTGAATGCACGCGCAAAAAAGCATGACTCATTGTCACGTTCTGCCTGAGCCAAGCGAACAACAACGAACAAGCGATATAGAGGCACTATCAGCCTAAGCATTTTCGGCGTTATCACGCAAAATCGTCATCCGAAAACAGAGTTTAAAACAACCAATTTTTTTTTCAGTTCTCTATGATGGACCAAGGACTGCGACAGTGTTTGTATTGTTCGCATGGGGTGACTATACATATGAGAAGTACCATCTTCATTTTTTACAGCTCACACCCAAAACTGTAGATCTTTTAGATTACGGTCGAAAAGGAACCCAAAAGAAGCAGAACTAGGTACCAAATACTTAAGGACGAAAAGCAATCCAGAAGAAGAAGATTAAATTAGTTCAATCTTCTTCTTCTGGGCTAGTTAACTTATAAGCTAATTTGTATGCGAACTTAGTGGTCGCTAATATCGACCACTACATTCGCACTACAAAATTTAGATTAAAGACCTTCATAGTAAGAGTTTCTCTTTCTAGCAGACAAAAATTTAGATTAAAGTCCTTCATAGTAAGAGTTTCTCTTTCTAGAAGAAAACGTTGTACTAGCTTAGAAACATTAAGGAAAACAGCTGGTCAATAAGTAATTTTTATCAATGCGAAATCTACATCTTGACCTAGAGACTTGGAGGAAATTAGTTAATTGCTTCATGAACTTGGAAATTCTTGCGAATAAAAGAGGAACCTTATTGAATAAAGAAATTATTACTGTCAATGAAGCAGAACAGTAAAACCAGGAAAAAATTGTGCAATGTCCTAACTTGAATGCTACACCACTAGCGCCGCCATCAAAGCACGGAAACTCACCATCAAATATAAAACCGCAATTTATAGTCGACTAAGAAGTTGATTTGCCACGCTAAGGTCGAATGTCGTTTGCACGTCAATTAGTTAAAAGACTCATTTTTGCTTGTTATGCATTACGTTAATTTCTACTTTTCCCCTTTTCCCTATTTCCCTTTTCTACTTTACCCGCCTACGCTTTTACTTGCTAGTATGCACACAATCACACTCTATTCTGATCGCTGATCGCTCTATTCTGATTTATGACTACGTTACAGAGTAAACTCTAACGTAGTTATGAACCACCAAAATATCTGTTGATTTAATGAACTTTAAAAAATACATGAAATTTAAAAATTACGGTCGGCGAACCCCCGTTAAGAACGAAGTTCCTTATATCTTTTTTCCTTGTTTCCCCTTTTTCCTTTTACCCCTTTTCCCCTTTTCCCTATTTCCCTTTTCTACTTTACCCGCCTACGCTTTTACTTGCTAGTATGCACACAATCACACAGCTTACTGCATTTCGTTACGTGACGATTTCTGCGAGATGGCATTACCCGTAATCTTCATAATCCGCGCTAAGGAACTTACGTTCCAAAAATTCATTCTTCGAAATGTTTTGAAATGTAACTTGCAGCATTTATAATTTCAGCAATTCCACAAGCTACCACTTCAATCTATCTATGTAGAGAGAAACAATAAAACTTAACCTCAAATAAAAGCAAGAAAATGAAGAATATCTTCCAATCTATTTTTCTAGTCTCATCTAGAATACACACACGCGGGCGTAAAATAACACCACACGTGTGTTGTCATTCTCTTCCCAAAATCTACGTCAACATAGAAAGAGCACGTAATTTAATCAAATTCGGTCCAAAACTAACATTGACCCAATGTCTTCGGTCTCGAGGGTCGATTGAACAAACACCGTTCGAAAACATTGAGAACAATAAGCCGAAGAGCTTTCATATGATAATTTAGGTCGGTGGAAATTTTTCGGACGTTTCTAAGTTGTAAAATTTTCGGATACGTAACGCCGGCGGTTTTGTTCTCTATTTCTTAAGTGAACTTTTTCTTAATGGCTCCTACTTTATGTACGGTAAGCCACATTTCGTATTTTCGCTTTTTAACGTTTTCTAAAAGAACTTGAGCTCTGTTCACTGTATTAATTTAAAAAGTTAAATACTTAATAAAAATTTACTTTGAAATTTATTTAGAAAACATAAAAAAGTGTCATGACAAGAATGTGGCTTACGATACATTAGTAGAAGCCATCGAATATTCAAGCGAATAATTGATAGAATCACGTTGCTTAGTCTGGTTTCTACGAATACTTTAATAGCTTCCACGTATATTGCCATTACCAACATCATCCACAGCCCTTTATCTCTCACTGCTGGGCTAAAGCCCGCTTATGCCATCTCCCAGATTATACCGCTCCTTACGGTCTTGAGCCAATGTAGATCAAATTCGACCCGCGACAAATATAACGTCTTCGACCCATCTGGTTGCTGCACGACCAACGCTCTGTTTTCCTATCCTCGGCCTCGTATATTGTCGTAATTCCATACTTCACACTAAAGAATTATAAACACGTAACCTGAAATAAAATCTTCATTAGTTGTTATATTTAACTTATAAATATATATTAAATTATGACTTACATTATTGTATACAAACGTATATTAAGTAGTGACGATTATATTACAACTTAGTTGTTTGTAGCATTGTACTGTAAAGCTGGGAATTTGGGGTTACGACACTTTACGTGGGAACCGTCAAAGTCTTAGAAAGTTTACCTCCTGACGATATTTCGGAAGAGAAGCATATGTTAAAATGTGAAAGAAAATTAGTGCATTGCTGTAGTTCAGTGACAGTGTCTAGTGCTAACCCATTATCACTTATGTATATTTCAGGAAGAGATCAATTTTGGAGATAAGTTTATCCCATGTTTAGTTCCTCTCTGTGTCATGTGTTATTCTTTGTGTAATTTTTGGTACATAAATACGTTCTTACTTTCCAACTGAACGTATAAAAGCTTTTGCGAATTAAGATATACGAGTAGAGAGATCCAACCAGATGCCTTAAAAAGTCCAATTTCTTCCGTAATTCGTCGTTCTTAGTAAGAAATGTACTGTTCATATATTAAAAGTAAAGCCTTACGGATACCAAAATTTCACTCCCTATTTTTTATCTACTTACAGACGGACTACTTAATACATTATGCGACTGCACATGTTATGATTTACTTTTATAGCATTGGCTTAACATCGGTTACCCCATTTGCGGGGAGAGGGTGCTGTGCGGTAAACCACTCAGATATAGTGGCGTTCCCATAATTACATTATGTAATTAATATGCACACGTATTTTTAATTTATGTTAAAACCATTTGCTTAACGAAAATATCAAAACTTGCTGTGTAGTCACAAATTTAATTTCTTAACTTTTATGGCGCAAAGTTCATTTTATATATTTATATAGCCTAGTTGTATGTATGGTTTTCTCCACATAATATTTTCTTTTCTGAGTCTTATGCTCTTAACATAGGACCGCAACGAACGCCTCTAAATTCCTAGTCCCTTATCAAAACAACACTGTTGTTAATTTTTTTTCTATTTTTTAAGTTGGTACACTCTTTTGTATCTTATAGGTTGGTTTACTTATATTTAATTTATAACTAAATACACTCTTGTGTACTTTGATAACTAGATACACTCTCGTGTATCTATAAGTTGGTATACTTTTGTATTCTATAAGTAGATGCACTCTCGCGTATCCACGATTGGTACACTCACTCGCTTAAATGAAATAAAAAAAATAGTCATTTAAAAAATAATCTCGTAACTTCGACGGTAAATACCGCTACATATTTAATAGCTCATACCAAACGTAATTAGCACAGCCCATTGCATACAAATATTGAAAGCAGTAATTTCAATTTAAATACGCAGCTTTAACATCTGACGGTTTAATTTCACGGTTTCACATAGTGCGATACGCTCGAATGCAAACATAATACATTATAGTATAAGAGCTTATGGTATTATTTGTATAAATCGAATACATTCATTAAAAGTCATTAAAATCAATCCATCGGCGTTATTACTTTTTTGAGGTAAGGAATGAGGATACGTAGATAAACTAAAGGCCGTAGGAGCCCTTATTTTATGAAGGATGAAACTTTAGGTTCTGCGTAGTGTTCCATGTACTTAGGAATACATGCATACCTGTGGAGTTGTCACTGTAACACGTGGGCAGGTACCAGGTAAGAAAGGTGACTAAAGATATTCGCTCCCTATTTCTAAATAGCTGATTTTGATGTATACATTATAGAATATTATTCCGAAGTATTACGAAAACTGTCAGATGCCATTGGCCAGAACTTTGATCAGGGACCTTAGAGCATAATTAGAGGTAGCGCCACGCTTGTAGCCGAATTGGTCCGGCGCGTCTGGGTACCAGTACCTCTTTCTCACTTGAGATCGTCGTGAAGTGGCGGCAATGCTGTCACGTGTACTGTCAAATGATGGTATTGATGTCGCGTTTCGTTCGGTTTGTGAGACTTCCCGGTGGCCTAAACTCGTCATTAAAGGCCGGCAGCGCATCTGCTAGCTAGTCTTCAAGGTCAAAAACTACACTGAGCTATGTCTGGCTCTGGTATTCGGCAAGCCTAACAGGTTGTATTGAGGGAAAATTGTACAAGGCAGAGTTTTGTAATAGCACAATTGTCAATTGGAGAACCTATCGTTCTTAGACATTTAACTGTTAAAATTATATAATTAAAACAATATAATTAATATTCCTGGGATATTTTCTCTAGTAAAACTATCGAAGGATTAGAAGGATTACTATTCGCGAGTGCAATGGCTGGCTTGAGATCTCAAGCTATTCAAAATCAAAGTCAAAGTCAAAATCAAAATCAAAATCTTTTACTCATATAGATTCTTTTATAAGCTCTTATGAACGTCATATGTATAATATTATAATGTTATGTTATTATTAACCACGTAACCGGTCACACAGGATGCCTTTTTGGCTTAGAAACAATACAGTGCAGAAATATCGTATGAATCTTCATTACTCAACTGTTTTTCATTAGTGCACTGTTTTTTTATTTTCATATTATAACTTTACAACAGAGGTTTAATGTCTCCTATTAAGTTTCAAAAAGGATCAAAAAGATACTGGCTGAAATTAAGAAACGATTGAATAAATACAAAAAAAAACACAAACGGCGCACATTCTATACCATTGTAAAACTTTAATACTTCATATTTAACAAGAAAAGTAAGAAAAAAAGGAAATAGCGATGTAAATGATGAAAGAGAAGTAGATTACGCACCTTGCATAAGTGAGTAATTAATGCAATAAACCGAAATTGGTTGAGTCTACCGCCGAAGTTGAAACTAATTGTCATTATTTTGAAATTAATGTTATCTCTTTCTTATAAGAATATAAATTCATTTTCAGATTCATATTAGCTTCAGAATACAGTTAATATCTATAATAATTGTATTTTTTTTTTAAATATACGGATGTCGATTCGGTTCGGTCGGATGGCGATTTTGATATCGAATAGAGCAGGCCATAAAATGAGTTTCAATGAAGACTTCATATAACTTGGTCATGTGCTGATTCTATTCTTAGCGCAATTGCTCGCAGCAGACGGGTCATAAATTATGGTTGGCAGTCACATGCACGTCAGTTATACTTCATAGATAATATACATGTTGCGAGTGACCACACAAATTTAGATCACAATAATTTTCTCTTAATCTTAAAAAAACACTATATACATGGAGAAAAAAAGGTCAGTAATATACAAGAAAAAATATGATATTTGAGATATACATATAATACAATTTATTATTAGACGATATGTTAAATATACTTTTACCTTTCTGATTATGACTTTAAAAAGTAGTTATAATGCCGTCTACCAATAGTAGACAAATTGAAAAATAGAGATACATCTATATAATAACTAGCTGAGCCTCGCGACTCCGTCCGCGTGGGCCTTTATCACATAGGAGTATGAAAAATACTACCCGATTTTCAGACCTAGTGAATACGTATAAAAAATTCCATTAAAAAAACTCATTAGGAAAATTATTCTGAACACACAAAAGAAATGCAGTGACTTTGTGAAGTTAAAAAAAATCTCATAAATAGTATAAATCTTAAAATAACTTAGTAAAGTATTACATGATGGTACGGAACCCTTAATGCGCGAGTCTAACTCGCACTTGCCTGCTTTATATAGAAAAAACATTACTTATTTGCTGTACATTTATGATTCACTAGCTGTGTCTGCTACTTCATCCGCGTAAAATAAGGTAAAAACCTCTAGCGTGATGATATGTAGCCTATAGCCTTCCTCTATAAATGAGCTATCTAACACTGAAAGCATTTTTCCAAATTGGAGCAGCAGTTTATGAGATTAGTGCTTTCAAGTAAACAAACAAATTCATCAGCTTTATATTATACTAGTACTCACCGTTGGCGCAGTGGGCAGTGACCCTGCCTTCTGCTCCGGGGGTCGTGGGTTCGATTCCCACCTCGAGTCGGGGTGTATGTAATTAATTATATATTGTATTATCCATATGTATGTAATTATATATTTCTAAAAAAATATATATTTGTGTATAACAGGCGCTGTTACCTATAAAACAGGCATTAAGTTGTCTACCTTAGGAACAAGACCTCCGTGTGTCATATAGTCCTGTATATATTTATTTATTTATTATTTAAATTCCTTTCTTATTCCCCGTTCCCTTTCAATTTCTTAATAATTTAATATGATGATTGAGTATTCTTAAATTTTCTAACTATCCGCGCAATTTTCTTTTTTTTTTTCTAACTTAAGAACCTTCTCTGAACCAAAACAATGCAATAATAGTTTATGAAATTTCCTTACTGCACTGGTTTTCATTATTGCACTGTTTTTTATTTTCATATATATATATCACAGTGGTTTAATGTCTCCCATTAAGTTTCATATAAACATAACAACAGACACTGGCTGAAAATAATAATCGACCGAATAAATTTAAAAATAAAAAACAAACAAATGGGGTGCATTCTATACCATTATTAAACTTTGACAATACATATTTCGCAAGAAAACTTAAAAAAAATGGAAACAGCGATATGTAGTTGAAAGAAAAGTAGATTGCGCACCTTGCTGAAGTGAGTAATTAATGCACACGTCTTAAATTAGTGCCCTCACAGTGCATTAATGATTCACTTTCCAAAAATACCTATGTCCTAGTTCCATGACGTGATTATTAATCAAATTTCATAACATTGCTTCTTGCCGTTTGAGATGACTAAAGGACAATTATTCAAATAAATATGCCTTTATATTGTATAATGATTGTTAGTCAATATGAATTGATGATTTCACTTAAAAGAAATAAATACCTAATTGATATACTTCTAATAATAAAACTGAGTAGTATTCACAGTAAACAAACAAATGTACTCTATTCCAATTTTTGGCTGACAGTTTCACTTCCTTATAGAATTATAAGCAATGTATCTCTCATGACGAACTATAGAGCATTCCCAGTAATAAAATTGTGACCTTGTATTTCCAGTAATGTAATGACATCCTTTGTTACTGACCTGGATATAAACAACTTGCCGGAATAATATTTAATAATTATTGAATGGCTGCCACATCGTACGACATTGCCTAAGTTTTAAATTTAGATTTTCCTTAATGTACGAAATCAAAAAATATATATTGTTCTAGATTTTTTTTATTATTAGCAAAAAGCAGGAAAGTAAAGGTACTCATTCATATTTCTTTGTAAATCCCATCAAAATCGGATGAGCCTTATACCGAAGCCATATAATAAATTACTTATACAAATAGAAAGACTTTTAGAAAATTGAAAAAAAATAAGTATTTTTGTCTATTAGTAATGCAATATACGTTAGTAATTTAATTATTAGATAAATATTAAGATAAATATTAAATTATTAGGTGAAATTTTAATTTGTGGTCTAAACTTATCATTAAAGGCCGGCGATGCATCTACTTACCTCCTGGTCGTACAGATGTCCATGAGCGTCAGAAGGCACTAGCTGCCTGTTGCCTGCCCTTGTAACATACAAAAATAAAACAAAAGCGATTGAATTAAACAACCATTATTAGACAACTAGTTAAAATCCGAATTTGTGTATTTTATTTTTGTGACGCTCCCCAACTTTCTTTTTCTCTTCATTAGAACTTTCTTAAAGCTTGTTGGTGATAAATACAATGTAATATGGCAGACTTAGAATTCAACATAAGTGCGCATAAACTTTTCCTGCATGTCATCTCCATCAAAATCACTTTCACGTAATATACAATGTGTTTGCGTTTCGAACATATTAACGTAAGAAATATATTAACATACTCAATTAAAACTTTTTATTTTACAAAACGTGTCGGCTATAATAAAAAGAGCCTGTAAAAGTCGATTAGAATAATTTAGAATTTTAATTTGAAAATAAAAACGTCGCAGTGTTCACGTGCTAGATATTGATCATTACTATTAATTCAGATGAAAACACGATGTTTGCAAAGACACAAGACAGACTATCAAAAGTTGACCTAATATTAAATTAAAAAAGGAATACTAAAATATAAGACGATTAAGAATCGACCAGATTTGTAGTGCATTTTGTTTGTCACATTTGTAAATTAATATAGATAATATATAAGTTTTGTATTAATATGTTACGTAAGAAATATATATTTTTGGATAATAAATCAGATGGATAACAAATCCTTAAATAAATCAGATTAAAAAAAGAATTGACCAAAAAAGTGTCACATTAATGCATTTGCTTATTACTATTCAAATGTTAAATTAATTGATAAAATCTTACAATAAACTTAAGTGCAACGGTACATTTTAAACAGGATAATATAATTTAATTGACGTAATAAAGGATTTATATCTAAAAACCTTATCTATAATAGCAATTTTTAATATCATACTAAATCTAAAAAATATATGTTAGTAAGTAATTTTTATCTCAAGTTGTTTATTATTTTCATGTTCCTGTTTTTAAAAGAGCACTTGAATCCTTGACCTTAAGCTCGGTAGACAAATAATGTGCATGCAAATGAGCCCTGATGGCTTGTTTGTAAATCTGGTCAAAAATCGTCTGTTCTAATACAGGAATTTGAATATAACAGGACCAACGCTTTAAAGGGCTTTAAAAAAGCAGACGCTATAATCATGTTTTTTCAACGGGGTGCGTTTACGCACTTGATACAGATTAAGAAATGCAATATCATTATTTAAAAAATATATATATTAGGTTTATTTGCTATATATGTGTCATTTTTACATCATTTATATAAATTTTAAATAGCTAAGTTTCCTTTTAAAAAAAGAGAATCGTAATGTTAATTACCGGCGCATTTATTTTGAAAAAAGAACATCTTAGTCTATGTCTCTGACCACAGATGTTTTTAAATCTAAAATCTGAATCCGGTATGGCAAGAATGTATAAAAAATATGTGTTTGGTAGCCGATAATTAGTTAATTTATGAAATAGCACGAGTCCAGCACGAGCCAAAGCGGTTTTTTGAACTTGTTTTCGTGAATTTAACATAATTTAAAAAAGAATTGCTTCTTTAATCGGGACTCATAAAACATAAATATATAACATATTTTAATATTCGAAGGTCTAATGTCAATGTATTCATAGTATATGACTTTTTACAGCTAAGGGCCAATTAATATAAAATTGCTTAATATGCTAAGGTTGTAATGCCATTAAAAAGATTATGTAAAACTTTTCATATTTAAAAGCTTATGACCTTTACCCATTCGATGCACATGTTAAAAAAAAACTAACAGTAACTGACAGTTTCTTTAGCATTTACTTAACTTTGATGAGAAGTTTTATTATTGAATTTTTATTGTTTTTCTTTTATGTCATGATAATACCATGTTTTACAACTTTAATTCAAGGTCGACTTAGGGATGATATTTTGATAAACCTAATTGTTAATTATTAATTAAGACACGTTTATGTACATTTAGTTTTAGGCCCAAGTTCCGCGTTTCTTTTTCTTTAATTCCTTATATAGTTATAGAAACTAGTGTCTGCTATGTATACGTCACTAGCTGTTTTCCGCGACTTAATCCGCTTAAATTTAACTTGCCCTTAGATTTCTTTAATCAGACCCTATCAAAAATCCGTTCTTAGCGGATCTCATCTCTGTAATGCCGGAACCAGACATAGCTCAAAGTGTTTGTACATTTTTTCCTTTAAGACTACAAAGTACTACAAAACTTTGTGAAGCTACAAAGTCGCCGGCCACACTACATGATCGTTGAAATGATCATTCAAATGAAGCTATGTCTGGCTCCGGCATCAGTGCAGAGATTGTCGAGGATTCGTGTTAGGTGACCTTTCGCTTTTTTATGGAACATACAAAATACAATAAAATAAATAAATAAACTCATAAGCTATATGTTCTCTAGCAAATGTAAATTATTAATTCCCCGTATTTTTTTAAATTAATAGTCCCTTTTTATTTTATTCCTAGTTTTTTAACCTCGGTAATTTTCCTTAATAATATTTGAAGCGTCACGGCGTACGCGCCAACATCTTAATATATGTAAAAACAACACTCACGATATATTATGTTCAGATTAATATGTATGTAGTTTAAAATTTCGAGGATTCTGTTTCTGTATATATGCTTGTATTATGCATAATGCACGTGATCACACACGTGTCACTACTTCTTTTTTAGGCTATCGTAGTAATACAAGAAACCCTTATCGTTTCACACAGGCCGTCCGTCCGTCCATCCATCCGTTCGTCCGCTCACGTGGGCCGTGGTCCGCTCATGTAAATAGGACATGTTGAAATTTTGCCTTTAATCGGGATCAGACTTTGTTTCATTTGTAGTGTATTCTTATCTACTTCATTTGTTAAGGATGGTAATTAAGTATACACAAAACTCATTTTTAGGGTTCCGTTGTAATACAAGCGACAATAGTCTGTCCGTGCGTCCGACCGTGTCGAACTTTTACTATTGTGAATATAAATTCATGAAATTTCTTGCAGATATTATTAATAGCATCATTAAATAATAACAATTTTACTTTTTAGTGCTGGCTCCCTTAATTTTGAAAAGGGGATGAAATTTTTTTTTCATTAAACCCCTTTTTTTGAGTTATCATTGAAGAGCTCTTTTAAAATGAAAGCAAGGTTTCATAGACGGTGTGTATTATCCATATGTATATATTTATTTATTTAAAATAAATATATATATTTGTCTATAACAGGCGGCTGTTACCTATAACACACGCATATTTAATTGTATTTTATGATTTGTTTTTTTGTACCTACTGACGGTTATCCTTAAATAAATAAGAAAAATATTTTAAGCGTCTTAACACGCTCTGGGTCACCTTATTTATGATAAAGAATGATGTTTTATAGTTATAAAAAATTAAGTGTAGCAATATAGATTAACTTTTTTACAGACGTTAACGAAGTGTGGCGTAAGAATTTTTGTGTTGAAACTTCTATTAGCGGTTCTCTTTAATAGACTTTACGTCATCTCGTGGTAAGTAGCAGAAATATCTCAAGAAACTTGCCACTTTATGAGGGTCTTTCCACAGCGGACTTGGTAGTAAATTTGTACAAAGTTGAAAGAGTATTAAAAATATTTCCGTTAAATTAAATGAAAGATGATACTTGTGTACAATTTATAACCAGGAGAGGTTTTAATATTATTTTTATAACTATACTTTACTTTACTGTAACTAGAGATCGAGACCGAAATGGTCGAAATTCGCCCACAAACCTTTCTGCATACAATCGAACCAATAGCGCTGTCAACGCTAAAAAGTAAATTAAACAAAAAATTAAGGAATGATGAGTTCTCTTTCCAAGCGTTTCTGTCTAGCAATAAGAAAATTTCTGATTAGACCCCTGATTAGTTGAAAAGTAGTAAGTACATTTACTCCTAAATAGGAATCTATGAGGAGCGCAAATACAAAGACTAAAAGAAGAAAAAAAATTCATTCAAATCAAGAATTCGACATTTTCTTAAATTGACTTTTTTTGAAATTGCCACCAAAGAAATTAAAAAAAATTATAGCGAGCTTATGACATGGGTACATTATAATATAGAAAAAACATATACACGTTTAAATAATTACTTTTGTCTTAAGTTCTTAATAGTAAAAAAATGTATGGTCTTTCTCCAATTTGTCCGGTCTTCTTAATGTTTATTCTAAGAATACTTTTATGAGGTGTCTAATATTATTGGTACCACTCCAGTTAGGCTTTAAGTTATTAAGAGTGATCACAGCAGGATTTTGTCCGTTCCGTTCATCCATCAAGTTTTAAATATTTATTTATTATACCTTTAGATATTACTTTCTAAATACGTGAGTTAGAATTAATATTATATTATCTGCATAATTTATTTAAATGAATTTTAAAACACTAACTGTGAGTTCTCGTACAATAATAAAAAAGTGCCTTTTAAATAAAAAACATTCGTTGTTATAGGAAAATTTAACAGTTTATCTAAAGTTGAGATTTGTTTACTAACGTAACTCTAGAACGTTTTGGTGGAGTCTCAAATGTCTGAACAATGTAGGTCCTCCAGTTAATTTACCGTAGACATTATACAGATACAATATTAGCTTTTTTTGTTTTTAACAAAACACATTGTAAGCATCATTTAATTAAATTAAATTAAATTAAAAGCAACATTATAAACCGCAGAGGTTTTATATGCAAAAGTTATTTCGACGACATTTAACTTCATTAGTTTATTTTTCATAAGTATTTTTCTATAATTTTACAAACAATACGTTAAGGCACTATCTGTACACAATATGGATGATAATCCGAATTAAAGGATTTTATTTTTATTATTATTATATAATTATTAACATAAAAATATACAACAATTATTATACTAAATGCCTCTGCAGGCCGAATTTTACACTCCATCAGCAGCTGTATGTTGATGACGCAGACAAAAGTAATCATGTTATCAAATCAATTTGTTTCATAATCGAAAGGAAATATTTTTATGAAAGTAGGTATAGATTTCTTCTTAATTCCAAAATTTTAAAAAGTGCGCGTAGATACTGTTTTAAAGTCAAAATTTGTTTATTCATATAGGTTTTTACTAAGTAGATATGAAGTTATGTATAATTATTATTTTTTACCTCAATATTTGTTAATTTGGTGAAAAAATTTATTACTTAAAAGCTGAGTTTAAAAAGAACACAATAGAAAATAATTCCTCGCTCCTTGCAATCCATTAGTTAACGATAGAAATGGTGGCTTGTAACCCTAAGATACACGGATGTGCCTCAACGCACGTTTCGCTTCGACACCGAAGCATCATCAGGAGATAGACTCTACAAAGGTTATTTGTAAAGCAAAGTAGTTTAGTTTTTCATGCATATATCTAGCGGACGAAATTTAAAAGTTAGATTTTTATAACAGATCATTAAAGATTCTTGAAGTTTAATAAAGTTCATCAGATGAATATTATATGAATAATATATATATGAATTAGAGGTAACGCCATGCTTGCAGTCGTTGTGGTCTGCAGACAAATTGAGCCGGCGCGTCAGGGAAAAAGTACCTCTGTCACACATAAGAAATCGCTCTGAAGCGATAAGACCGCCGATTATACTGCAACATTGTACATATATATTTGTATTGTCTATCCTTCTGAGGCGGGAATCGAACCCACGACCCCCGGAGCAGAAGGCAGGGTCACTGCCCACTGCGCCAACGGGCCAGCCAAATTTTTAATATTATGCGATATGCGTATTTAATGCAATTTATCATTTTCTTACTTTTAATATATTTTCACGTAGTCGCTATCTAATAGAATATTTTATGCCAAAGAAAGATCTTAAACACTCTATTTATTACTACTTCTCTTTCTTTATTAATATATTCTTATGATTATTTCATACACGTTTGGTAGACTATTTGTCAATGTGAATAAAAAAAAGGTGAGCCAATGAGGATGTATACATAAAATATGGGTAAATAGCGCCTTGTAATGTTCCTAGAATAGAATAAATCAAAATTTACGATGTCTTATAATTTCAACTTAAATTCCATCAAAATATACAATAGGATAATCTGCTCTCAAGATGAGAGGCAGGAAAGTCTTTGTTAATTGTACATTTGTGGATTTTCTGACAGCGAAATTTTATGATCACTTGTAAAATTGATATTTTTTTGTAAACTTGAAGTTAGTTATTCGACATAATTTTGTAAACCTGACGTTACTTTTCATACCTGACATTTGAAATATTGAGTTCTTGACGTTATTTGAATATACTCTCCCATTTTACTGTTTGTTAAACGAATTTATTTTATCCTGCTAATCAATTGCTAAACAAATTAATATCAACATATTTTCCTTGACATCGACCAGTTTCAACATTTTGTAAAATTATATTAAATAACTTCTTTATTGGTATAGTATACTAGTTGTTGTCGGCGATTTCATTCGCGTATAATTTGGTGAAATATTTTAGCATGACGATGTACATATAGTCTACAGTCTTCCTTGATAAAGGGGCTATCTAACACTGAAAGATTTTTTTTAAATCAGACCACTAGTTCCTGAGATTAGCGCGTTCGAGTAAACGAACAAACAAACTCTATAACTTTATATATTGATAGATGAAATTACAAGAAAAATTCATCACGACATTAAACACAGACATTTTCATTTTTATGTATCCTGAGTAATTACTTACAGTGTATTCATATTTATATCAGGCAATTTTCCTTAATATAACTCTTCAAAACAAGAACTTTAATCAGAAGTACACTATTATGGTTTTACTTAATTTTATTTTCGACTAATTCATTATAATAATGCTATTCCTGCGAAGTCAGAACGGGTTGTTAGCAAATAGTAGAATTGTACTTAAATATTGCACGAAAAACGACATGTTGTTTTCATTTAAATATTAAAAATAATCGATTTGACAATATTCAAAAAATAAAATATTTTTTTATCTTTGTTCTGGTTTCCATTTTTATTTCCTTAACTGACTTTCACAAAAACGTGCGTATGAAGAATTTTCAACTGAACTCTCATATTAATATGAGAAACGTTTACCCATACAAAGATTACGGCATGAGGTTATAAAGAACTTTGGTCAGACATTAATTTTAGTGATTTAGTTTACGCCTTAGCAATAAACTTTAATGAAAACAAACTCTTCAGCTTTATATTAACTAATAGATGCATCAAGGATAATACTTATGTAATGTACAGTCAACCAAAAAATTGGTTTGCCGCGCTAAGTTCGAATGTCGTTGCACGTCAATTAGCTATAAGACTTATTTTTGCTTGTAAAGCGTTTTGTTTATTTCTAACAATAACCCTTAGCAAAATTTTCTTTAACTAGAAGTTGTCCTCCAAATGGTAAAGAACTCTCTTGGTCGAATAAAAAGGGTAAAAAAATGGTGAGCGTTTTAAATCTAGCGATGATATATATACCTTTTATATAACTGCTATTAATAGACGCTGCAGAAACGTTGGCGTTATTAGAATTTCCGCTGGGATCGGCTCGAAAGTTTCAAAGTAATATTCCTCTTTAGATTCGTATCTTGCCGAATGTTGGAATATAGAGTCATTGGCCCATAGAATTTAATCCTGACATAGAGAAGTGGGCGCGACAATAGCCCCAACGGCGGTGTGGTTTGATCGAGTACCTTTCGGATTTCAGTCCATATCTTAAACGGTTGAGCTATTGAGGCTCTATATTAATTAAATTGTGCGGTCGGGGGACCCCCGCCAGGAACGAAGTGAAGAAATAAGTCTTCAACTCCGAATGTGTTAGGAAATTTATTCTGTGTGTTTAAATTTTTATTATAATTGCGAAGTCAATCTATTTTATTTAACACATAAAAGATTTTTAATATTGATATGGTGGCCATAAAGTTGTTAGGTTAGCTAATTACGTAACAACTTGAGACGTAGGCCCCATAAGTAGAGACTGAATGAACTAATCTAATTTTCCCCCCTATGCCCCTTTCTCCCGTTCGTGATCCGTGTTAAGGACCTTTATTTCAAAAAGGGACAGAGAGAGAGTTTAGCACCCGGCTGCTCATTCACTTGCATGTGTGCATGTACACACACACTCGCAAAGCATACGGCATTTCGTTACGTGACGATTTCTGCGGAATCGCATTACCGGTAATTTTCGGAAGCCGCGTTAAGGTACTTAGGTTCCAATAACATTTATTTATACAGATAAAGGGTTATCCATAGATTACGTCACACGTTAAAGGGAGGGTAGGTTGTGTCAATGGGCAATGGGGGGAATAAAAGCTTTGTTACTTTACATGTCAAAGTTTAAAATATTTAACAAATGAAAAAAGAAAAAAAAAACACTTACCATGAGGTATTATACGGGTATAGCTTCAAGCTTCTCTCCAGCAAATCGGTAAGAGATTCCAGAATGTGCTTCACGTTGTAGTTATTAATGTTTGATATATTATTCGGCCACAGATTAGTGTACTCTACAACTAATTCTAGAGAACTATCGTCTATGAGCAGGTTATGGATCCTGGCTAGTAGGGATAGCATCACGCTGACTGCTAGAGGTTCCCGTAGAGTTGCCAAAAATGCGTTGAAGGAATTTCTGGCTTCTGCTGCGGCGTTCGGTGCTTCCCTAGAGTGGGAGGGCATCCCACCAGCGTTTCGCTTGACGGGTCCATTTGATCCGTTGCTATACACTGATAGAGCTGTAAAGAACGTTTAAAATACTTTATTAGGGATTAACAAAGAAAAGAAACTACAAAATACAACAATCCGCCATTATAGCTAAATCACTCAGCACAGGGTATGTCGTAACCGTATATAAGAAGTGCGTTGCAACAATCAAAAAAAAAAAAAGCGATTGTAATATTTTAAAGTGCTCATTGAGATATTTGACGAAGGCAATTGTTACGGTCGCGGCGAAAACGTCGAGGTGACGCTTAGTGGAGCGAATTGTTAACATAAAGTGACGTCATGACAACTTCGAGTGTTTTGGAGTGAATTCTGAATCCTTAAATCGAGTTTATTTTATATAGGAAACGTTAATTTCAGCAGAAATATTAATTTTACTTGAGAACATTATAAACCTATTTTTCAAAGTTCGTCATCGTGCCTATTTGGTAATTAACTTTAAAATTTTTTGTCCGATGTCGCTCCAAATATCTTTTCTTTCAAAAAGAGTTTTTTGCGTGTCCTATTTACATGGAAAAGAAGTGGTGTGTCATCCTCGTCTTCAATCACTCAATACCTGCTCTTAAATTGCTTAGAGAGCGGCTTCACCTTTTTGAATAAATCCGAA
>JANCMC010031898.1:44300-176447 GCA_024363005.1 Charaxes varanes | reverse complement strand
CATCCTCGTCTTCAATCACTCAATACCTGCTCTTAAATTGCTTAGAGAGCGGCTTCACCTTTTTGAATAAATCCGAACACTGTACCTTAAGGGCACAATCGTCTATTTCTGTGCAGATACTATCAATAAAGAGGTTTACGTCGCGTTGGCAAATCTGTTGAACAGTTCGATTCAGTTTAGTTCAGACGGAAGGAAGGACCGAGCGAAAGTTTAAGGGTTTCTTGTGGGACTACGGAACCCTATAAAGTTATTGAGATCCTTGACATGTTTACATACCATAGTCCCACAGAGCTCGTGGGAACTTCCTCGTGCCCTTGCCCCGCTGCAGGTCGCAGCAGGCGCCACACAGCGCGGCCGACGCCTCGCCCGGCCCCGTGGCGACGCTAGCGCCCTCCCACTCGCACGCGTTCACCAGACAGGTCCAGCACGCTTCTATTACCTGTCCATAATAAATCATATCTTTTAAGCCCTATATAAACACACTGGCGGACCCGGCAGACGTTTTCCTGCCCAGAAGGTTGGATTACTTACTATTTTCTACATTCTATTATCTTATAATATTATTTTTAATACCCGTTCTCATTCTGATTGACTGGCCCGTTGGCGCAGTGGGCAGTGATCCTACCTTCCGCTCCGAGGGTCGTGGGTTCGATTCCCACCTCGAGTCTGGGTGTATTAGATTTGTGACATGTAACACACACGTACACATTGTAGTACACTCACACACACGCATTACACACGCACATTTACACTCAACACTTTTAGGCATATATATTAATACACACAGATTTATCAATAAGTATTTTAGTATTTCGTGATACAAAATAACACGTCTAATAAATAGTCATCTGTGGTTAACGTGGATAACACGGATAGTACTCCATTGTGAAATAATTTATGTCACTTGATATAAACTCTGTGTTATTGTTTGTTAACCCAAAAATAAATAAATTATTAATATATTATTAACACAGATTACAAAGAATATTAATATATAACTTATAAGGCTTTTTGTATTTTATTATTGCATTGTTTACAATTAAGTTTACAATGCAATAATAAAGCAATGCAATTATTTACAATTATGTTGTTTTTGTGACAAATAAAATTTTGTTTCTGGATTATTTTTTTTATAAAACAATGGCAAACGGGCAGGCGGTTCATCTAAGTGACTACCCACGCCCATGGACAACTGCAACACCAGAGGACTCGCAGATGCGTTGCCGGCCTTTGGGAAATAAGTACGCTCTTTTCTTGAAGGTCCCTAAGTCGTATCCGTTCGGAAATACGGAAGCTGGCAAGTGATTCCACACGGAGATTATGGAAGGCAAAAAATTGTGGATTGTCGATGCAAAAATACATACCCAAAAATCAAAATGGGGTCTGTGTCGGTCTTCAAATCGTAAGTATGCTCAAATATCTTCACAGCCGATTTGTTACTGCAGTGGGGGTCCAAATCTAGCCTTATGTTCACTTGCTCGTCGAAGCTAGTTAATTTTTTAGTGTCGACCTTCATGTCGGTAATATTCTAAAAAAAAACATTATTTATACATAAATGTTCACAATAAGGAGGAAAAAATATAAAGTTTTGCAGAAATGTATGCCTTTATAGAATCTGTGAGTATAACGTTACGTACGTAACGTCGTTGTAACCTAATATCGATATGAGTGTAGCCACTTTCCATTTATTAATAAAGCTAAAGATAAGATTTAAAAAAACCTTCTGTACAGTAAGCTAGAAATATGATTAAAGATAAGCCATAAATGAGTTAATTTCACAGTGAATCCACGAATCGCTAAGCAATTCGTCTCGACTTCGTGTCTTTTGAATCGTTAAATATTTTAAAAGCCACTATTGGTTGGGAAAACACCAGCCACGAGAAGAATCATTAAGAAACTCGTTAAAGAGTGTTTTTTTTTTTAAATAATTCGGACAAAAATGAGTTTAATACATTTGCAAGTTAACTGTAACGTACAAAGCTGGAAACTCTACTATCACTTTTGCAGAAAGAAGTAGAAAATACCACTTCTGTCTCTTCTGTCTCTCTGGTCGCGATAGACTAAAGTACTAAACGGATTACGATGCGGTTTTCGCCAATAGATAGAGTGATTCGTGCGGAAGGTTCAAATGTATAATTTGTCATGGTTTTGTGTAAATTGATTGAAATGTGATGATAACAAAAATTATTGATAAATTCAAGTTGTCTCGGAACTTTAAACGAAAACGCGCCTATTCCCTACGAGATATAACAAAACAATGCATTGTATGATATTCCTCTTTTAAAGATCTACAAAGAATTTGTGTTGGCATATATCTACTTTTTAAGGATAGCTTACGACCATTCTATCTTCTAAAAAAATATGGCCACAATGGCGCCAGTGAACTTAGACGGAGTTGATGATTTCGTGAATTCTCAGTAAAGTTTTTCAATTTTTATCCTCGAAATAGAATAGAGCAATTTTACTATCGTTTTTTTTTTTTGAAAATTGTACGGAATTTACATTAAAAAAAAATAAAACTCAAATGAATACTTTATTTCTTAATTAAATGTAACAATATTCAACTTCAATATGTAAACTTTTAAGATATAACAATTGACTAATTATTTACTCTGTGTTCACACTCGTATACGATATGTCATGTGAGGGGACAAATCTCAGATAGGTCTAAAGGAAATATTAATTACTTTAATTAACACAAATTACAGACATGCATTCCAATTTATAATAAATATTTAGATTAATGGATAAAGTGTACTAAATATTTATGCAAAAAGGAGTTTTTATGTTCATGTGTTTCGGAAACCATCTTCTGTAATATATATGTGATTCTGTATATAATATCTTATTAAAATTGATTCTGAAGTTACCATAATCTCTCAAAATTAAAAAAAAAAACAGAGATGTGAAACTCTCCTTCTTTAGATTTCGGTTAAAAATTTGACCTAGCTGTTGGTATTGGTAATTTGGCCAGATAGGACTGCTAAATAGCTGGGAAAAGAATCGGATTCTAAAAAGCTTAACTGCTAGAAGGCCTCATTCGATAGATGGCGCTCTATAATATAAAGCAAAGTATAATCAACTGTCTCTTTCTCTCTAATATTCAAAGAGCCCATACATCACGTAAAGGCAATTTGAGCACCTCTCCTTCAAGCACTAAACGTTATTTATGGTAAGCTCTCCGCATTCGGTAGATTTTGTGCTGAGTATCTGAGAGTTTTCAGAGAGTTTCATACAAACTCACGCCGCTCCAAGACTTTTATTAATAAATAGCTGTTATATATAATAGATACAAGAGAATACAAAACAACTCACCATATATTTCTTGTTACCCCAGATGCTTTACAAAAACGCTTCATTTAGACGACCCGAAAAACTACTCAAAAAAAAAAGCATCACGGGTATGTTTTAGAGACTTAATATGTGACTATATGCCATCCTTGTTCTTTTCTTTACACTTTGCGCAATTAGGAGCAGGATAGATATAGGTTTGAATAAACAACTACCTCCTCTGATTTAAAATAAGTTATACTTATAACTTCAAAAAGATATAGTACTACTAGCTGACCGACTTTGAAAAATAGAGGGTTCAATTAGATTGATTTTTTTTAGTTATTAGCAGACCCTTCAGACGTTGTCCTAATCAAATCGAAAAAATCACTGTGAATCAATTAAAATAGATTAGGCACCATTTCTATCACTCAGCCACTTATTCCCACGAAATCTCATAAAAAAACTTTATCCAAGTACTATTCATTATTAGCAAGAAAATTTTCTATAACTGTTTAAAAATTTTGTTAATTATAATTTTTGGTTCTTGCCACTCAAAAGGTTGCAGACCTCTGATCTAATATATTAATCGCAAATATCGGCGCTAGTTCGCTGTCGATCGCCTCGCTATAAAGCACCTGTTCCACTGCTGATGATAAGCGAAAAACATGCACAACTAGCAAATTTAAAAGTATTATATTCTTATCGAACATTACTTTAGAAATCCATGACAGGTAGAAAAAAAATTGCTTTGCAAATATAAAAAAAAATCAAAAAATTTGTGTTTAATGGGCATATATTTTACTAATGCGGAATCTACATTTATTGCGACTTTCTTGAGTATGTTTAGCAATCATTGGTTTGCTTTTCCCTTCTTTGTTAGAGGGACACCTTAGAATGGTTAATCGAGTTGTAATTTGACATGTTTTTATGTAAAACATGCATATCTGATCCTCAATAGCTCCATGGTGAGGGAAAACTAAAAATATCTTGTCTGCAATTTATAATTCCAGATAAGAAGTTTAGACTAATAAATTGTTTTACTTCATAATGTAAACGTTTGTCTTGGTTAAATGCGTAATCGTTAATGAAATTTAGCATATATAAGAGCTGTGAAAAAAATCCATAACTACTATTAGACTTTTTTCAGCGTTTTCATAAATCAATTTTACGTATAACGCATTTTTTAGTATAAAAGTACTTGGAATTGATTCGCCGTATTCTTACAAATGGCAGAAGATTTAAGGACGTACTGTAACACGGTGCTCTTATGACGCATTAATATTATTATATATTATATATAATTTTAAATTCTGCGCATTTGGGGTCGTACAAGCTCCGTTGTACGAGAATAATATTCATAAAATAAGAAAATATTTTGTAAAAATATTAGAAAATTATTTGAGTATGCTTTGCAGCTAGGTTTAAAAAATCCCAACACTAATATTCGCATTCATTGCGTGCAATCATTGTAAGCAATATTTGTGGATTAAGTCTCGAATATCTTTGGCTGTCTGAAACTCTGCTCCATTGCCAATTGTTAATAAAAAAAAATGACCAAAATATTCACATCTTTACCAAAAACAACAAACACGCTTTTAAACCTCGATCTTAATTGAAAAACCAGGCTTAAATACATTCGCAAACAGAACAGATATAAAAAAGCGATCATCATAAGTCCTAGCCCAGAGCGGTTCGAATCGAACAACACGTAGGTATCATATGTGTAACGCGCTGTTTGTCCGTCTGTTAGCCTGTTAACAAGTTAGTCCCCCCCTGCCCCTGGGACTTCCAAACTATTAAATGTAGTATCTTGAAATTTCCCATGTTATGACCGAAATCGGAGAACATCATAGTCGTAAAACAATGACTGTTTTGATAAGTGTTTATAGTAAAATAACTTTCTAGAAAACTGTATCATTATTATTAGATAATATTTCATTTGTGAAAATTAATTTTTCGCCATATGCCAACATCCAAAAGTAGAAATAAGAAATTAAAATAATCATGTCAAAAAACTCGCATAATTATTTCAAATGGCTGCCCTGTAAAATTTAATATTTGTCAAATCCGTCATTTTTCTATGACTACGACGAACTTTTGAAGTGATAGGCGAACAAATGCGATCCAATACATCAAATGTCTTAATTACAAAAAAAATATAAATTAAGCCGATTTCGGATGACTGTGTCCATCTTCTTTGAATATAGTATTAGGGCTTGTAGTTACAATTAAAAGCCTGCATATTGTACATGTATGTATATCGATACCTCCCAAGTAAGATTTTGTATCCCCAAATCTGCAATATTTCAGTAGAGCGTTTGAAAGACATAAATTGAAATCGTCATTAAATTATTTATGTAATGTCAGTAGAGAAAACTATTTAATACTTCAAAAAAAGTGCAGAACTAAAAAGTTGGGTATTTACGTTTGCAATCGGTATTTTTCGAATTTTTTTTACATGACATTTCCTTAAGATAATGAAACTTTTTGGAGCTGTCTTCGATCAAATCAAAATAATCAAAAAGACTGTTACAAGCTTTTTTGAATTGTTAAATATTTCAAAAGCTACCAATTCTTCGATAAAGTCGAGCCAAGAGAGGAATCAGCCAGAAACTCGTTAGCCAATACTTACCCTTCCTTTTTTATTGAGTTCGACCAGCCGCTCCATGGTGATGACCTCCTCCTTGACGGTCAAGTCCTCCCACTGCGCAGCCAACTCAAGGATGGAGCGGCGCGTCACTCCCGGCAAGATTAGCCCATTCAGTGGCGGTGTGCTCAGCTGCTTATCTGTAGAGAGACTTTTGCTAAAAATGTTTGTATAAATCTCCTTCTACTTAGCGTTATCCCGGTCTAGTACCAGGGTCCGTTTAAATTACCGAGGATGTGGCTGTGATGATGATGATGATGATATGTGACGCTGCCGTCTGACGTCATCCCCGGAACTCCTCACAATCTCTACAACCTCACGCCTAATATCACTCATTAATCGTAACCCACTGTTTTACGTGTCTTTCAAAACAGGAGGGAGTCAGATATTTGCAAAACCAGTGTTAGAATGATTCACCTATCTAACTCGCGGTCTCGGTAAGAACTGCTTAACCAAGAAATCGACTAAAATGCCGGCTACTGATTATTCTACGACCTACTCCTATAAAATAAGTAGCTAAGTACATACACTGACACTAGATGTGACACTGACAGTGACACTGGATTTAATATATAAAAATAGCCTAATGCCGGAGCCAGACATACCTCAAACTGTTTATACAGTTTTGTCCTTGAAGACTACAAAGTGGCACAAAACTTGGCCCAGCTACACAAAGTCCCCGGCTACACTACACGATCATTCATGGCTCTGGCATAATAGAGATCGGCCTTAGAACCGTATAGAAAGAGGGTAGGGTCGTCTTCGCTCGGGAGTGGAAAAATAGGCTCTTAATAATAATAATAAGATAGATTTAGTTAAGAAAAAATTAATGATGAATAAAGCTACGATGTTGCCTCAGATATGTAGCGAGAATTCACCGGTCACAGGGTCGGGCGCTATCTCTGAGATAACACCGTACCAGCACCGCCTCATGCGTGCTACGATTGTACGTTTGTCACATGAAATAAAACAATTGAGCGACATCATCTATTATGCACAAATAAAATTTAAGTCTCATCTTGTTGTTTCTATAAGTGCCTCATTTTAGATGTACCTGCTTTACTTTTATTGGTAAATGAAACGAAAACTTTCGGTTCCATTTTCGAAACTTGCGCAAAAAGAAGAAAAGAAATTTGGCGCAATTATAGTTTATGTAGACATTGATGTGCGAATGCTAATATTTTTACATTGTTAATACGTGAAATTATTAAAACAAAACCTCACGCACACCAATGCCAAAAGATTTATACACACATGTATACATTTTACTATAAGACTGTGTCAAAGCATAGTCACGTCCAACGTCGTGTGTATGAATTAACTGTAACAATGTCATTGTACAAAGAATTCAAAAAGCATAAATATAGTACGCAAATCTAAAGATTTTTGGTCAAATTTCGAACAGTCGGTGATGTCTAGTGCCAAATAACACTTAAAAATTTTTGACACTTTCTGTCTATATCAGTTGGCCTATCCGTCTTTCTATTTTTTAGACTAGTGATAGAAACGGGTAATCCAATTTTATACGATTTTTATTAAAGTGGTTAATATTTTTACCTCCTTGCTCATTGACGTAAACCACGAAGATGTTCATAGCTCCCACTTCTGTCAGCTCTTGGTCTGGTCCAAACAACCACAGTACTTGCTGATGACCCAGTTTTGCTGCCCTCGCAGTTGTCTCTGAAATTAAAAAAATAATGTAAGTCTCCGCAGAAACACCTAGTAAGGTCTTTACATTTTTAGCAACGAACTACGAAATTTGTTTTTATTGTAACTTTATCTGAAGTACGCCATACGTATTGAAAACAAAAAATATATACTGTGATAATAAAATTTACACATAGTTTTTTAATTCAATTTTTTTTTTTAATTCAATAATAATACGCAAAATTATCGCACTCACTTTAATACTTTACGCTTATCACATTCTCTCTGTAATAAGCGTAAAGTATTAAAATGAGTGCGATATTGACCCAACAGGACCGGAGTTCTTATAGTCCAGTCGTTTGGTAATTAATTAAATTTTCCGGGAGTTTTAACGTAATTTTGCGGGAGTTTTAAAACTTGGCAATTTAATACATTTTAATGTGCTAGTTTCCAATTTGGATTAGCAACTCTGGGAAAAACGGCGCGTAAAAGCAGTTTTTTGACAATATCCCCATTCCGAATCGTTATTACTTATTACTTTAAACAGGATGAACGCTATTTTTTAAAACCAAATGACTGGACTATTTATTATTGATTTCAGTCAACATCTTTCAAATTTGTAGAGTAAACGACAATACAACGTAGAAATACAAAAAAAGAGGATTTTACCTATTGTGGGTCCATAGTTAGAGCCAACTTTTCTGTTACCAACACCCCCTGGGAAAGCTCTGACCACGTTCGGGTCCGCATATATAGATACCGCCCCGTCGCCCCCCGCTTTGTAATACGCGCTCACCGGACTCAGTATTACGAACAGTAAAGCCGAATCAGGTTCCATAATACCAAACGTTGGCTGCAAATGTAAAAGAAATATTGTTAACTAGTACTAGTAAAAATATTATTAAATCCGGTATGACTGTCTTAACTATGAGAAAGTCATAGCATAATCAGCGGCCATCAGTTGAGTCGATCGTTAAGTTAAGCAGTTCTAACCGCGGCCGGATAATAGATTGGTGACCCGCTCTAACACTGTTTTTCAAATATATAACCTCATCCGTTTTTCGGAAGGCACGTAAAACAGTGGATCCCGATTAAAGTCGCTGAGTAATATTAGTCGTGAGATTGTGGGGGTTCCGGGGATGATGTCACTCGGTCATCTTGACTTGCCCCTCAGCCACGTCTTTTATAATGTAAACAGACCCGGGTACTAGACTGGAATAATGCTAAGCAGAATAATCCTAGAAATCCTGGCTTGCTTTACAACTTAGAACAAAAGTTTTTCAGGCAATTTTTTAAGAAGGATGAGAGGACACCATTCCTTTATTTTCATTGCCAAATACAGTAACAAGCTAGTACTCCGATGAGTTGCCGGCATTTGAGAAATGAGTATTTGATTTTTTTTATAAAACAAGGGACAAACGGACATTGAAGTGACTACCGACGCCCATCGACAAAAGCATCATCATAGGGGCTCGCAGAAGCGATGCCGGCCCTTAAAGAATGAGAATGCTCTTGAACTTTGTTATAAAGCGCTGATCCTTACGCGGCGTCGTAAAATTATCTTTTTTTCTGTATTCTTTAAAGATAAAAAACTTAAAGTTTTGATATTTAATACGTATCTTGAATCTCTTACAAAGATCGCGCGAGTTTTTAAACAAACAAATTCTTCAGCTTTATATATCAGTGTAGATAACTATAACGTAAAATTTTTGTCTATTTTTCTCCGAAATGCTTGGACACTTTTAGAGTGTCGTATAGAGGAACTACTTAAATCAGTCTCCATCTACAAATTGCACAGTCGAGAATCATAATATGTTTATCTCACATTTGCAGGCTATTTCTTATTCGGGACCAAACTAACAAAACTCCAAATGCAGTGTTTCAGCTCGAAGCGAATGGTGATATGTACACCAGAATGTGACGACACCGGTGAGTACGTGTTCATTAAAGTGAAGTTTACTTTGTGCCAACTGTTAACAACAAATGTTAGGTATAACTAATAATTTATGTTATGTATGATTATAGTATCAAGAAAGCGCTTTACCATTTTGGATGACAGTTCCTACTTAAAGAAAATTTTGCTAAGGGTCATTGTTATAAATTAATGTAAGGTATGCAAGCAAGAATGAGCCTTTTAACTAATTGACGTGCAAACGACAATCGACCTTAGCGGTGCAAACTAATTTCTAGGTCGACTATATAAACATTCTTCTTGAAACGGGTTGTTTGTTGATGAAAACCACAATAAAATCTGTTGCGTAGTTTAAAAGATCTAAACGTACAAGAATGGGAATCGGAGCGACTTTTTTTATAATACAACAAGCTATGCCCGCGATTTCGACCGCTTAAAATTAGGTAAAAACATAGATTGAATTTTAGCGATATTTGATGATATATAGCTTATAGTTTCGTATAAACAAGATCGTGAGACTTTTTAGGAATGGAAGATTTTTCAAAACGAATGATTGAATTTTTTATTACTGTGAAACGAGTACGAACAGAGCTCTGCATTCTTTTACCGAGTTATGTAGAATACAGTATAATAACAGAACAGACAAATTTTTTGCATAAATTTTAAAAAGCTTTTTCTTTCAAGTAATATAAAAAGCATCGGCATTTGTAAGGAAATAGTTCTAAATGATTAAAAGCAATGTAAGCAAAAAACAAATTTTGTTATTAAATAATGCCCCTATTTATTATTACTCAAAGCGTAACACGCTTTTTCCTATTAACTGTCACGAATTTTCCTAAACCAACACCTAATCATGAGTACAGTAATAACGTAAAGACTAGGTAACGCCTGGTCCTCGAAATTCGGCCACAAACCTTTAGATTTCCGTACTGTATGCTTGTTTAAAGCTACATACAAATTTTCAATCCTCTTTGTACAAGCACTTAGCAAGATTTGACAATTAATATAAAGACTCGTCATATTAATTGTCAAACCGTCATGACTGCGCGTTGACACCATCTTAGAGTAAAATGTATGCACGTGTGTGTAAATCGTTTTGCATTGGTGTGCGTGAGGTTTTATTTTATTAATTTAGTGTATTAATAATGCGTACTTTATATAAATATTAAATTATTTAAATACATTTAATTTGAAATATTATTAAAGTAAAATAATCTCAAAACATTGAATTACACATATGCAATGTAAAGACAAGGAAAGAGAACAATTAATCTTTTCAATATTTTCGTCATTTTAAGTTCTCTTTGAGTGTGGAGTTCTCTTAGTGGATGAAGCATTGTTTTATAGCTTACAACTTGGAATAATTTCCCTTCAGATCCAATTATTTTTAATTACATTTTAAAGCGTACCGGTACGGCCAAATAATGGGATAAGGGGAGGACGAAGAAGACATTTTAAAGCGTACCAAATGTACGTTATCAAATAATCTAATACTTATTTATATTATGTCTTTATAATATAAGTATATTAACTTCTGAAGATAATATTTTTTTTTACAATAAATAAAAGGAGTACTTCATAATATACCTACAAAATATTCCCAGACTTTGTTGGAAAAAAAAGTCAATTAAGAATTAATAAGGTTATAATTGATAGAATCTGGCGACTTCGTGGATGCTCTACGGATAACCTTTGTAGATTCCATTTGTACTTTTGATCTGTTAAATGAGAATCGCTAAATATTCATTTGAATGCTCAAGTAAAATGCTTAAAATTGACAGTTTATAGAATTGCATTTGTGACTCTTATCATATTGTCTCTCTGATATTATAATTCACGATATCATTGGTAATGTATGTTCTTATTAATTAGTGCGAACTACAATTTTCAAATAAATGTTTTATACGTTGAAACTGATAAGTTGCTGGAGGTATTATACACTCTTAATTAACTATTTGGAAACAGCTTTATTTGTTAGGGTAAATTTTCGAGGAAGTTTTGCACCAAGAAAAAGATACGAGGCAGACCGCCAGCCTCTTGGTGGTCCAATATCGAAAGGGACTTGAAGAAAAAAGACATCCCCAAATGGACAACCCAAGATAAAAAATCTTGGCGCAAGCGGACAAGAAGGCACGACCCCAAATAAAGTTGGGAAAAGGGTACGAGGAAAAAAAAGAAGAAGAAGGAATGTAGTAAATAGTAAGTAACCCAACGCTAGAGCAAGACAGCGTCTACCAAGTCCGCTAGTATCGAATAGTTTTTAACGATTTTTTTTCTTGAGAATAACTCACTGGTTTGAGTTATATATATATTTTTAAATCGTTTTGTCTATGGAAAATGAATGTGTGTCATGCCGATTAGGATTTTCCAAAGAAGTTGTATTTTTTCCTACGCAACTATGTATTTCTTAAGAGATTTATTTTTTAGTTACAAATAATAAAAACTTGTTTAAAAAAATCTTTTTTTTTTCTTAATTTTATCTAAAACGATATTGTAATATTTGACAATTCATATTTTTACCCTTGTCATACCGGAGCCAGACGTAGCTAAAAGAGTTTGTACATTTTTGACATTGAAATCTACAAAGTTCTACAAAACTTTGTAAAGTTACACAAAGTCCCCGGCCATACTACATGATCAGTGAAATGATCATTCAAATGAAGCTATGTCTGGCTCCAGCATCATATATAGGCAATGAAACAATCTTATAGTAAAAGGTATGTACCTAAATGTGTGTGTAAAACACGTATATTGATGCGCACGGCACGTGTATTTAAAGATTAGCTCATATTATACATATTACAGAAATGACTATTTATATTAATTATACGCTATTTATATGCTTATAATAAATACACATAAATTATAAATAAAATATAAGCGTGTATATATAACGGCGAAATAAAAATATTTTACTAAATGCGTAAGACTTAAAATTTATACGAAACCTAAAAAACACTAATTAAAACATTTTTGTCTGTTTGTATGTCTGTTTTTTTTATCAATATATTCAATAATGACGACTACATTATTGTATATAATAATATATGAAAAAGTGACTGTTATATTTAAATTTATTTGTTTGTAACGCTCCACTGTAAAGCTGGGAATTTGGAGTTACAACATCTTACGCAAATCGTAGTTTTTGTAAAAGTGAAAAATTGAATTGGGATGTCAGTATAACCCTCTTTCTCACATAAGATCGGCGTGAAGTGGCGGCAATGCTGTCACGTCAAGTGATGGCATTGTTGTCGCGTTTCCTTTGGTTTGTGAGATTTCCCGGTGGCCTAAACTTGTCATTAAAGGTAGGCAATGCATCCTGCTAGCCTTCTGGTCGTGCAGATGTCCATGGGCGCCGGTAGGCACTTAGGGTGCCTGCTGCCTGCTCGTTTGTAAAAAAGTTATTAAACGAATACGTTTATAGCGTATCAGATACGGAACCCTTCTAAATAAGCGTCTCTTGACACGCTGTTGACCATTTTTATTACAATACGTAACGCTGTGTAACTATTTGGTACAAAAATAAATTAATAGTAATTTGTATCTCTCCCGTTATATTAACGGTATATATAACAGAAGCGTACGAAGTCGGGAATAACAGCTAGTCTTATAACCAGTAGGTTTTCGGCGTGAATACAAACATATCTCCGATACATAAGAGGTTACAGTATTGTAGCTTCAACAGCAATATTGGCTTTTACGTGACACGATTTTATATAAGGTGCACTGTAAACCTTATTGTGTATTAGGGGGGTCATCCACACGTCACACGTTTAGGGGGGAGGAGGTGGTTACCAAAATGTGAAATTGGGTGACAAGTGATACGGGAGGAGTCAAGAGCCTTGTGACGTCACATATAAAAATTGAAAAATTTATAATAAGAAAATTTGAATTTGCAGTTTTCTTTTAATTATTTTTTAAACTATATGAAGTCACTAAGGGGGAGAAAGTGTGAAAGAGTGACAAGTTGTGACAAGTGCTGAGGGAAAAGGGATTGAAAAATCGTAAAATTGGTGTGACACAGTTTATCGATGACCCTACCCGTTTGCCCCTTGTAATATAAAACAAATTTCAGATCCCAAGAAATGCATTACAAAGCACAACAGAACAGGCATGTGCGTGCACGGCTCCCTCTGCAACGACGATCACATAATCGTGAGGGGTGGAAAAGTCAACAATGACTACAGGTATGTTTGAATCCAATAGACTGGCTCCCTGTCTTCCGCTCCATGGGTTGAGGGTTCAATGCCCGCCTCGAGTCTGGGTGTATTATCTATATGTATTTATACATTTCAAAAAAATACATTTGTGTGTATCAGGCAGATGTTACCTATAACACAGGCATTAAGTTGTCTACCTTAGGAAAAGACGTCCATGTGTCATTTAATCAAAGATTATACGTATGTATTTAATTTCGGTCGTAAATAATGTTTTTTAAAGATTTAAGAGCAGTTCTTAACTGTGGCTGGCATTTGAGGCGATCGCTAGGTTAAGCAGTTCATAGCGCAGCCGGGTGATAGATGGGTAACCCATTCTAACACTGGTTTTTCTAATATCCGACCTTCTTGGTGTTTCTGAAGGCGCGTAAAACAGTGGGTCCCGATTAATGCTACTGAACGATATTAGTCGCATCACGTCAGACTCCATTCGGTCATCTTAACTCGCCCCACAGCCACATCCTCTTCAAATTAAGTGGACCCTGGTACTAAACCGATAAGTTGCACCTTCTGAATACTTCTAATGCCGGAGCCAGACATAGCTCCAAAGTGTTTGTACATTTTTGTCCTCAAAGTCCACAAAGTACTACAAAACTTTAAAGGTACAGTTACACAAAGTCCCCGGTCACACTACATGAACATTGAACTGATCATTCAGAAGAAGCTATCTCTGGCTCCGGCATAATAGATGGTGATAGCACTGAATCTTTCGGCTAACTGTGAAAATTTAATATTGAAATCATTTATGTAAGAATTATTTAAGAGTGGTCAACGAGTTTTTAGTGGGTTCTTTTGGTTGGCTCAAATTTTTCAAATGTGTGTTAGCTATTAAAATATTTGACTGCTAGCAGTGTCCTACGACTTCATCTTTGTACGTCCCGCGGTTATCGAAATTTCCTGTTAAGTGAAGTTTCGCTTTTATATACAGATATACATTCAAACGACCTTGCAGAAGTGTATTGTATAGTCGACCAAGAAATTGGTTTGCCACGCTAAGGTCGAATGTCGTTTGCACGTCAATTAATTAAAAGGCTCATTTTTGCTTGTTATGCATTACGTTAATTTCTACAATAACCCTTAGCAAAATTTTCTTTACGTAGGAGCTGTCATTCCAAAATAGCAAAGCACTTTCTTGGTTGACTGTACTCTAATAAATAATGACCTGCATTCCAGGAGCAAAGACCAGTGTGCGTCAAATCAATTTTGGTGCTGTCGAGACAAAGACGTCGTCACCCCTAAATCTGTGGATGTGTCTAAAAGCGGTAAAATATTTTATTTAATATATATTTTTTATAAATATACAGACCGGCTGTTAGGCCAAGTTGTAACAGTTATTAGAAAAATATTTAAAAAGTCCAAATCATGTATTTAAATCGGGTTTAAAAAAAATGGCCAAACGGGTGTCAAGACACGCTTATACAGAAGGGTTCCGTATCTGATACCCTATAAACGTATTTTTTAAATAACTTCAAAAGTTGTTGTCCGATTTCGTTCAGAATAATTTGCCTAATGAGTTTTTAACATGTTCTATCAACATGGAAAATTTCAAGTCTCTACGTCTAATATTTTGGAAATGATATCCCCTATCATGTCTGTCTGCCCAGACGGACGGACAGAGCGAAATTATGAGGGTTCCTCGTCGTACTACGGAACCCTAAAAACCGTAAATTTGTACACGCTTTGACAGTCTTTTTAGCCATGTTGTTACAAACCTTAATTTTCAAAGAGATTTTCTTTTAATATGTAATATTCAATAATGTTTCTGTACTCCCTAGTCTAAAATTTAAGGCCCAACTGCTTCATTTTAGAAGAAATTGTTACTGTTTGTTCTGCCAAATGTTCAAAATTAATGTCATTAAACTAAAACTAACAGTACTGAAAAAAAAACTGTTATGGCACGTAAAATTAAAAGTTTTCGCATTTAATAAGGATTCCGAAAGGCAAAGGAAGTTTTTGCTTCACGAATATACAAGCGTAAAAGACATAGTACCAGTTAAGCATACCATGTGTTCTACATGATTCTAGACTCCCCAGTGGTGACATTTTTCGTCGGCTATTTCTTGAAATGTACAATTTTTTCTATCATTTTTTAAATTGAATACTGTATAATATCATTATTACTATCTGCCCCAATGCGATTTTAAATCAGAAACATTTTTTTTCTATATTTTTACATCAAACCGCAATGTAGATAAAACTTAAAAGTACGTAACAGGGGTAGCGCGGCGCGGGCCATTGACTTGTTTTGCGCGTCAACATTTTGTTGACGATGGCCAATGTTCACGATACATTGCGCGCTCAAAATGGGATGAGGATGGCAATATCTGTAACCTCTCATTTCCGAGATGAATGATTTTTGTGATTTTATTTAGGACATTATTATGGAACATACGAAAAAAATAGCCGAATTGTTCGTGTCCTTCCCGAGTTTAGCGCTTAGCAACATTAATTTTTATCCTCCCTTCCCCGCTAGTATTTCCAGACTATTAGACGAAAAGGCTTTAAATTTTCCACATTGATAGGACACGTTTTTATGCATAAATATTATAAAGTTTGTTTTCGAATGTTGTGCAATTTTTTTAGCTATTAACAAATGTTCAATTCAGCCTTTAAGTGATTGTACAAAAGATTTTGGAATCTTGTAAAAAAACACAGATAGAGGTAGTAACAGTTGTTTATTTACTCAGCATTACTTATTTTAATAGTTTAGGAAATACTTATCTTATTTCAATATACGAGATCGACACTTGTCAACCTCTTGCAAATATTTAAACATAGTAACTGTCGTTCTAAACTTAACTTCTGTCCCGGAAGCATGTGCAGCTATCCACGCCACCACCACCACCAGACGTCCCGTTTTGTCTCTACTCTTTTAGTGAGTTACAGCCCAAAGCACTTAACACTTTCGACATACTTTTTAATTTGATATTTTTTACTGAAATTTTATAATTGTTTATACAACTACTTTACGCCGAAACAATATCCTACTTCTGTTTCAACTCCTAGAATCTGATTGAACTTTTTTTCAACCACGACTGCAAGTACTTTTAATTATGTGATATACCAAGAACTTCGTAAGAAAAAGTATTCATTTAAAATACTCGCATACCTAAAATTTTCAGTACATATTGGCAGTTTTAGAATGGGTCACCCATCTCTCATCCGAACGCAGCAGCAGCTACTTAACCTAGCGATCGACTCAAATGCCAACCACAGATAAGTCCTAGAAAATAAATTATATTTAAATAAAAAGAAAACCGCCTTCACAAAACACTAAGGAACTATAAAGCAAAAAACAATTAGAACTTTTTTACTATTACTTAGTAGACACCTACTGATGTGCTGAATTTAGTACTAACCGACTAAACGATAAACATCATCAATGTATAAAGATGTATATGTATGCAAGATGTATATTATTAGACTTTTGTTAATTTCTCAAAAATCGCTTGACTGATTTTATTAAAATTTATATGGGTCCACCTCTGAAGTATGGTCTACAAAAACAAAGTCTCATTAAATAAAAACATTTTTTAAAGAAACACTAATGTCCCAAATGGTACACGATTTTTCTGTACAAAAAAAAAATAAAAGTATACATACAGTCAAATCGAAAATACGCTTTGCAGAATTCGCGTGCAGTTAAAGAATCGAGTATCATAACGGAAGATATTTAATCCGAACAAGGTTCTTATGAAAATAAAAAGAGAATTAATTCATCATCATTCATCATTCATCATACTTCATCCGTCATCATGCATCATTCATTGTTCATGGTTCATGGGTTATGGGTCATGGTTCATCGTTCACCGTTCATCGTTCATCGTTCATCGTTCATCGTTCAGCGTTCATCGTTCATGGTTCATCTTAAATCATTCATCATTAGTGATCGAGGGCTTCCCAAATATCAAACAATGATGTAAACTCTCTAGATACACCCTTATATATTTTTTTAAAATAATCTCATAAAATAGTAAAGAGAATAAAGACGACAATATAGCAAAGAAATATTTAATGGTTATTATTAATTATTATTTTATTATTATTATTATATTTCCTTGTTTTAACAGAAATATTTTTATAAATATCTGTTATAATCTTTTATAGATTGACATGATGATTGAGCACCAGATCAAACCCTGTCGCAAGTTTTTTTTTTTTTTTTTTATGTTACAAGGGGGCAGACGAGCAGGCAGCAGGCATCGAAGTGCCCACCGGCGCCCATGGACATCTGCCCGACCAGAAGGGGACCTAACCTGACCCACATACCTCGCACAATTTCTCTGTGGAATCAATTACCAGCGTCTGTATTTCCGAACGGATACTACTTAGGGACCTTCAAGAAAAGAGCATACTCATTTCTCAAAGGCCGGCTACGCATCTGCGATCCCCCTGGTGTTGCAGTTGTGACCATGGGCGTCGGTAGTCACTTAAGAGTACCGACTGCTCGTTTGCCCCTTGTTATATAAAAAAAAAAACAATAATTTTATTTATTTTATTTTATTTATTAAAATAATAAAAAATAAAATAAAATAATTATAACTTATTATTCATTACTTATATGGTCTTTAACGTACTATAAGTATTTAGACCTTGGCCATGGCATTACCTTGATGTGGAATGTTGAATCAACGGATATTGTGTTTATCGATATATCGCATCATCATATATCTGCAAATTCTGATTAATCGTGTCGAAACGCAATATCGCATACCCTACCTAATATATGTATTTGTCAACATAGTTTGCATAAATGAATGTAATTAATTATTTCTAAAAAGAATGGGTACGAGTTTAGACAAGTTTTTATTCATATATTAATGGTGTATTACAAAGGTTTTATTAATAATAAAATGTTTTTTTTTTTTATAACGAATACGCCAATTTTCCTTTGTTATAACTGATATATGAATCTATTGCTACAGTTAATAATATTAATTTATTTATTACCGCAATTTAAGAATGTAAAAACATTCTTATAAATGGTAAAATATCTCGTATAGAGTTGCTTTCACAAGTATAAATCAATAAATTGTCGATATGCCATTTTAATTGTATATTTCATTTTAATCTTTTTTTTTCGTCCTTAAAAACTTTTAAATTCCTATATTATTATTATCCATTTATATCATCATTGCATTATTCATACTTCAAAAGTTTCTATAAGACTTTTAGTAGTTCCATGTTTTTCAATTATAGTTAAAAAATGTCTTTTTTGTTCTGAGGTCTATACAAGTAAAGTCTTTGAAGAGGTCGTGGCCTAATCAGTCCACGGCACTTAAGTCGATCGCTCTTGCTGTGACCGGGTAATAGATGGGTGACCCATGCTAGCTCTGGTTTATATTTGACATCCGACCTCTTCCGTGTTTCGGAAAGCATGTAAAACAGTGGGACCTGGTCAAAATCGCATAAAGAACTTTCTGATGCATATTTGCCTTCATTTTAATATCGTGACAATTTATATAAAAAAAAAGCTGTTTCAAAGATTGTGAACGTGTAAATTTTTTTTAAACTATGCCTGCGGCAAACTGCCTTTCATCCCTCAACAATGTCGATATGACAACAGCAAAAAATATTATCAAGGTCTTTATTTATCTATAAATCTCTTTCTATTTTTACAACCATTTATATCTACTCGACATCTGGTCGATATTTGCCCACATGTCTTTAAATTTGCGTGCCATGTGCTTATTTAAAGTTATATACGATATTTTATTTCTTTATACAACGACATTGTTATATCTGGCAATTAATATACGTACGGTCGTTATAGTTAAAACCCCACCGCTGTTGGGGTATTGTCGCGCCCACTCCCAACACAAGCTTTTAATTTAAGCTTAGTAGGAGGGGAAAAAGGGAATATTGGACATATCTAAAAAGTATATCTAGTATTTATTTATACCTAATATTGTTTACAAAAAACAAAAAAAAAAATTAAAATAAAAAAAATGAGATATTGACATTCTCATCTCATTCTGTCATTACTTTAAACGTCATTCAAATATTCTCATAACTAATTTCTTCATTCAATAACTCATTCGAGTTTTACCATGAGTCTTTCAATGAAGAGATGGTAAAGGGATAGAGTACGGGCTCACTCGAAGCGTGGGCGCCCCCACTCGCTTTCCAAGGCGCCTGTTATTGAGCGCCCGCAGAGATGGCAGAAGTCGCTGGCATTCCTCAAAGATGCAGCACGTGTCTGAGTACCTTTATAAAGGTAATTTTTATATTAACTTTCTAATTAAATGATACCGTCTATGTGGCTGATAGACCATATTTAAGTGTTTCTGACAAAACAGACAAATTTTCGCGGTATTACCACTTTCATCATATTGCAAAATGTACTCTATTTATTAAGTATCTTATTTTTCTATTTGTCTGTTTAACATATAAAAATAAAACTTTTTTGGTCACATTGCTCTTTCGACCTTTCGATTTTTTTAGTAAATTAAATAAATTTAAAAGTCGGTATTACCACAAGCTACTTCTGTTCCTGCGATTACTCTTTTAACCCTTTTGCATTGAGTTATAGAAAATAGTACAAACATAACAATTATTGCTAAAATCACTACACTATTAGTAAACTGTGCGTGAAGTAACATTTTTATTTCCACGCTATCTTGTATCGTCTACCTGTACTAATAAAACCCATACCTATCATATTTAGCCGTTGTTCATAGAACGCTTTGTATAAAATCGTGACGAAATATAAATTTACGATTGTTTATTCAAGTGCTTACTTTCAGCGTTGTTTTGCAGCAACTTCTGCCTACTGATATGATAATGGTTACGTAGTCAGCCATAGATTATCATTTTTTTCTTTAATTTACATATGCGCGTTGTGCCTAAAGGAATTCTTCAAGCGTACACCTAATTTGTTACAAATTCAGGCCATGCAGGAACCAAAGCGGTGACTCCTACGTAAAGCATCGTAAGTCACATTTTTGACATATTTGCCTGATGAGTTTTTTTTACTGTATTAATTTCGAGGTAAAATACTTAAAAATACTTCACTTTACAGTTCATAGAACTCATCAAAAGAAATCGTATTAAAAAGTGAAAATAACACATAGCTTACGATATTTTACGTAGGAACCATCAAAGTGCCTTTCTCTGAAACGCAATGGTACCCGCATCCCTGAAATGTTAAGAAATTCGTCAATCCAGATTTTAGTAATTCTGGGATTACGAAATTAAACATCTTTGTTGAGCCAATTGCCATATCTGATAGTGGAAGAATCCGACACGATGCCGATACGACCTTCTAGCAAAGATCATATTTTTATATTTTATACTTAGAGCCTCAATAGCTCAATTGTAGAAGGGATGTGCCCGGTTCAAACCCACAAGCCGCTGTCGTACATTGTCCTACCCACTCCTAACACAAGCTTTTAATTTAAGTTTAGTAGATGGGGACGAGAAAAAGTCCCGTAAAGTAGTCGGACTTGGCGAAGGCGAGCCTGAACACAGGCATCGTAAATACGATACATCAGGCCGAGGATCGCCGCAGGTGGAAGAACCTAGCAAGAGGGGAGAATCGGGATCACCACGACGGTCAGCAATGAGCGAACGACTTAAGGAGGAGAAGGGGAATATTTGACACTAAAAAGTTAATTAATATAAATGTTCTATTCTAAAAAAAAAAAAAACTCGAAGATCTTCAACGATGTATGGCCGAGTCTTCTGGTAATGTAATTGTTCTTGGCGTTGTAATTATGTATTTTTATTCAAAAATAATAATATACTGTAACTAATTATTCTAATCCAGTTAATTTGTTTATGAATAATGATGATTAATATGTTGACTAAGTGTATAATGACAATGCCACTTACGATGAGCATAAGTGCGGTAAGTGTTTCCTGAAAGATAACGTGGTTTGAGAGAGTGTTAAATGTTGAGAGAGATTGAAATGTACATGACGGATAGGAAAGCACGGCACAGTTCAAACTTGTATCCTCGTAAGATTATCGGCTTTATTTAAATTTTTATCATAAAGGTATCATATATAATAGATTATCCTCAATATACAAATGAATTTCATAAAACCATCCATGCAAGTCATAATCGTCCCTTGGGGCTTGTACGAACCACTTTGAGTATCACTGCTCTAAAACTCTGCTATGCTCGTTCTTTCAAGTTTTTCTTATATAGTATAAGTAATCTAAAATATATCTTAACTTTAATTTCTCACTTGGTTGTTTCACATGTTAAAACTTAGGTATGGCCTATGATATGACTAAAATGTATGTAAACTTGCTTTTGTGATACATACGCTGTAGACTTTGTGTAAACAAGTAAATAAATAAACTATCTAGGAACCTAGTCAAATATATAAAAAACCAAATCGAAATCGGTCCAGCCGCTTTAAAGTTGAGCGAACAAAAGTAGTGCATGTTTAGAATTAATCCAAACGCGACGGACGTGAACCGAAAGGTGTTATTAATAATCCCTTAGACATGTCGAACAATGTGTATTATTAGACGAGAGTTATTTATAATATTTGGCGGTTAAAGCGAGCGCCAAACTTCACTTAGAGTAATTAGTCGCGAGTAAAGATAAAACGTATAAAATTAGTTTTAGTCGTAGAAGTGTCGAGTGTGGCAGAAATAAGCGCGTCTATAATTGTGAAGTATTAGGCTGTGTTCATACCTAACGTACTGTCAGCCGCCCACTGTGTACAGGCTTCACTTCACTTTAAGGCTCAGTGCAAACGTAAAATCAGAATGCAATTTTTTATTTACACCCATTTGACAATACGCTCTAGCATATGTCATGTAAATGGCATGGACAAGAGAAGCGGCTCGTCTGCTGACGCTGATGTCTAATACACTATCGTGTATATCTCGTTATTTGAATGTATTAAAGGTTTTAATTGATAAATATGATATTATTTATTTTTATTCATAATATCGGACACATCAGTAATTACTGTGGTTGATTGTAAGACCAAGACAATGGATCCTCCTTCTATCTCCACAACATATATCTCCCTCTCAACTTCCGTTCGCCTCGCCCAATAACACTTTTCGAGAAGCTCTCGACACGCATTCACCAGCTTACTTCTCAAGTCAAGCGAGCTTAAAGAAATTTTACTTTAAAGCAGCAACGCAGCATGAACGCAGCCTTACTGTTTTGGGTTGCACGCAATGCCAAACGCAGCGACGCGGCAGGTGGCGAGCGGGCGCTCCACCGGCGGCCGGGTACGCGCGGCAGTGCTCCGTCGACGGGGCACAGCGCGCCATGGACAGCCCGCCGCCGACTCCGCCCGCACACTCCAGCTTAGGCGCCCTCTGCAACGCCATCTCCGAGACCTTCTCGGTACGTACCGGACCCGAAACGCCGCGCCAAAAACGGAGCCATCGTTCGCGGCACCGTGGAATCCGAGTGTCGCGGGGGCCTATTTCGAGACGCACGTGCTGCGCGAGGTCGCAGGCTTCCGGGGGCATCGAAAAATTGTCGCGGGAGTAATAAAAAAAATATAAACAAGTTTATAATTAGAGCGCTCGCCGATGCCGGGACGCGGCCGTGATTTGTCCGATGGCTGCGATACACCGAAATACCCGCGCCGCGGCGGTCGACGCGACACACTCGCGCGGACTCCTCGCGCCGCACAAACAATATGTTTGTGTATAACAGGCGTCTGTTACCTGGTATAAAGTTTTACCTTACGAACAGACGTCTGCGTATCAGATAGTCCTGTATATATATTTCTTATTATTATTTTTGTTATTTATATTTACAATACAATTTAAAATGAATTTACAATTTTATTTACTTTCAACGTAACTCTCTCTCTTCCTTTCTTTCTCATTTCTCCTTCTTAACTTCCGTTCATCTCGTTCGATCACACTTTTCGTAACGCTCTCGTAACCTATCACCAGATTACTCTTTAAGTCAAGTGTGCGTAAATATAAATAACAACCTTCAAGGAAGAAATTATCACTTGTCAAAACAATACTACCTCGTACGCGCAAGCAGTTCGCTCAGTATACCATCAGCTTTAGTGTAACCTAACTTATCTTAACATAACTTAACTTAACAACTAAACTTAAATTATGTTACTTAACATTAGCTTTTATACTGTCACTATAACATTTTAAACCTTATTATTTTGATTGTGGTTTTTACCTTAATATAGTTGTATAATCAGTTAATTTCTTTATTATGTGTGTTCTTTTTATGTACGTGTTATTGTACTAACTGCTAGTGAACCTTTTTAAATGAAATAATAATAAAAAAAAACCATTTTTTGTGAAGTATCCTCGAATATACCTCGAATCTGTGCAAGTTGCTGCCATTTGGCGAAGTCAGAAGTAAGCAAAAACCAACTCCGTAGTTCTGGCAAAATATGACGATACAGAAAACCGTTATTAGAGGCTATTGCCTCTAATAACTTAAGGGTAAGACACTTTTTTTGTGTGTGCCAAAATGTGTGTCCAATAACACAATCTTATTAGATTGTGTTATTGGACACATTCGTAGAGTCATCAAATAGTATATTAGCAATAAGTTGGAATTAAATTACTTATTAGCTACTAAGCTAGATTGTAATTTTATAACGTGGGTACGTATCTTGTACTTTATCTCTTCGTCCTAGCGTTATCCCGGTGTAGTGGTGCCAGGGTCCGCTTAGATTGTAGAGGATGTGGCTGTGGGGCGAGTTAATATAACCGATTGCCATCTGACGTCATCCTCGGAACCCCCACGATCTCTACAACCTTACGACTAATATCACAAAGTGACTGGAAAGTCAATTAACCGGGCTAATTGTTGTTAGTAGGCATACGGATAATCGAATGTCTGAAAATTCGATTAACCGGACTAATTACTGTTGTTAGGCACCCGGTTAACCGAATGTATGAAAATTCGATTAACCGGGCTAATTGTTGTCGTTAGGCATCCGTATAACCGAATATACGAACAAAAGCAGGTTTTGTTTATATGTAGCGTAACAATATGTTTATCTAGAACAACAAATACATATATATGAAAGAAAAAGAGGATTGAGGAGGTCATGCCCTAATTGGCAGCCAGTATTTGAGTCAATCGCTAGGTTTAGCAGGTTTAACCGCGAGCGGGTGATAGATAGGTGACCCATTCTAAAACTGGTTTTCAAATATTTAATAAAATAAATCTCTCCGTTTGCTCATTTCGTATGAAAACTAGATATAACGGTTTTATTGTTATTCGGCTTGTGCCTGGCCGTATTTGCGCCACTTCTGTTTTATCTGGGATACATGATGCATATAACGCGAATAAAGAACTGTGAGTCGTAGAATTCTCTATCGTATCATGCCTTAACTGACTCCCCTATCGAACTACGTAGAAAAACTATTTAGAGGCAATTCACGTTCATCATTCGACGTAGCTTCAGGGTAAAAAATAAATAAATATAAATTAAACTTTTAAAATTTGAAATTAGAATTTTTAAAGAGAATCAGAAATATGTCAGTCCAAAACTAAACAACAAGCAAGCTTTGCACGACATTATTCCACAGTTTTGTAAGGTTTTGCTTCGTTAAAAGGTAATTATAATTCTGAATTAAGTAATAAACGTAAGTTCGTGTGTGTTTGTTATTTTTTTTAAATAAAAGTTACTAGAACTCTCAAAAATATAGAATGTTCATTAGTATATATTTTCAATAAAGAGCCTATAATAGTTGTTGACAAACTTAGATCGTTTAGTAGGTTGTGGAAGGATTTCACTGGTACGGATAAGAATTAAATACAAATTGGGGTAGAGTCGAGAGAGCGCCTGGAGAGTTACATAAGAACAACAGGATTGGGCTCCATACAGCTGTCATAATATGTCTTATCTCACGCTTGGAACTGAAGCGTGTAAGTTCTGTTCATATACTTGTGTGATTTTACGTCTTACGGCCAATCTAGAAATTACGTCACAGGAATGTCATAATTCTTCTTTTCTTCTTCAGTTAGAGAGTCAAAAAATCGGTTTAATAAATAAACTTCTCTTTTAAAAAATAACCGGATCTTTACACAGTTTCAGTCCCTTTCCACCATTGAGGTTTTGACACTCTAATTCTTTTGTTTATTCTTAATGTATTTAATTTTTTGAACATGATAATACACTTACAAATTATATATCAGAACACGGGAAAGTGTCGTATTTATAATTGAATTTGCCTCACAACTTGTCCGAGGCAAAGCTACATAGTAAGTTGAAAACTAGTAATTATCGACAACAGTTCACTCCTCGATAATTAGTGACGTGGCTTCCCGCTGATATCACCTTTTTACTATAAAATCAAACTATTTTAATCTGTATATTTAGTGTATTAATTGACTGATTAGCATGTTGTGATAACCTTTAATTAGTTGGACATATTTGTAATATTTTTTTTTTCAATTGTATCTTACGACTTTTTATATGTACCTACTGTTGGTTATCCTAAAATAAATAAATAAATAAATAAAATAAAACTGCAAACGGGGTTTTACCTTTAATTAAACATATACAAAAACTAGACGTGCCCGCGACTTCGGCCGCCTAAAATTATTAAAAAAAAAAATGTTCAATTTTACAGTAAACCTATATAGCCTATAGCCTTCATCGATAAATGGGCTATCTAACACTGAAAGAATTTTTCAAATCGGACCAGTAGTTCCTATGTGACACAATTTGAGTGCATTGTGCTCTCCTGGTACTGATAAGAACAGTAAAACGAGAAAATGAATGAGTACACAGTTATAAAATATTTCTAGCATTTGAGAATTTATTTATATCGTAGCAAATGCAACCCAGCTTGATTTATTAGGCAAAGTCGTGAAGCATAACGTTTATGTTCATTTTAAAATTATGCCTACATTAATTTGTATTCTGAAAATTTGCTTGTTGATTTTAAAATTTTATAATTTTAAAATCAACGTTGGTGCAGTGGGCAGTGACCTTGCCTTCTGCTCCGGGAACCGTGGGTTCGATTCCCACCTCGAGTCTGGGTGTATTATCCATATGTATGTAATTATATATTTCTAAAAAAAAAAATACTCTATCTACTTATGGGTTTTAGGGTTGTCTCACAGTTTGATGATCTCATGAAAAAGTTTGAAACAAATCGTTTTAATCTTTTATCAAATTATATTGTAATAAACGGACGTTATACAACTCAGATATGTAAATAATCTGAACTAGCCATCCATGATCATGAAAAATTTAATCGATATTAGTCTAGTCGTTTGGAAGTTTAGTGATGGGTAATGTTACTTAACTTTAGAAAAAAATATATTTATTGAGGTATTGCTCAATAAATGTATTTTTCTAATAAGCCATTAGAAAATTCTTACCAAAACTGGAAATAAGTATTCTATTCGTTTTTATTGGACAACTAGTTGTTACCCGCAACTTTGTCCGCGTAAAATTAGGTCCGGTCGCAACCAGAGCAACTTAACTTAGCGATCGACTCAAATGCCGACCACTGATTAGGCCACGACCTCCTCCTTTCTTAGTAGATGTTTATAAATAATGAACTACCTCTTTTTCAAATTTCATCATTGTCAGTCCCGCGGTTTTCGAAATGTCGTGCTAGGTGACCTTTCGCTTTATAATAGGTATAAACGAAAACCAGAGGGATAATAATGGATCAATGTGTTCCTTCTTGGTTTTATATATCATTGGATTAGGTTTTGGGTAGTTTGAATGAAGTGCGGTTGTGAATATAGAATTTTATCAAATCACTTGTTTTTAGAGAAAAGACCATATTTAAGTGCGCTTCAAGGAATTATAAAGTTTCCTGGCACTTATCAAAAGTAATTCTTAAAATGATCAAGAGCGTTTCAAGACGCGCTTATATAGAAGGGTTCCGTATCTGATACGTTATAAACGTATTTGTCCGATTCCGTTCTAAATAATTTTCCTAATGATGTTTTAGCATGTTCTATCAACATGGAACATTTCAAGTCTCTACGTCTAATAGTTTGAAAATGCTAGAGGAGGGGGGGGGGACAGATGGCCAGACCTTACGGGCAGACAGACGGACAGTACGGACATAGCGAGATTATAAGGGTTCCTTCTAGTGCTATGGAACCCTATAAAAAGAACAAAAAATAGTTTATGTTACCAAAAATACTCAGATACATTACAGGTGACGCGAGCTTAAAACCAAAATGGCCATAGACTATAAAATATTTAAAAAACAATTATCACATAAAACTGACACTTCTCGTAACTCGCACATTACACATCCGTCATGAAGGCATAAGACAAAAACCATTAGCCGAATACATTTGAAATATCAATTTCATCCCCTAAAAATTAAATAATTATGACACTACAAAGAATGGGGAGATATCAAATACTCAAATGAGACAAAAGCCCTGAATACAAAGGGCGATATTAAAAAAAATGAATTCTGAAGGGTGCACTCAATATGAGCACTTTCGACTCGATCTCAGAGACATCCATTAGGTATTATTGAAGATTTTAATATCAAAAATTGCCGAGATGCTGCGGGTATCTTTAGACGATGCGACTTTTGCGATTACGTCCTCTCGGAACCTATCAGCATTGGCCGTTGCATCTTTGCCGTTTACGAACGCAGTGTCCTACCAGATCGACTGTTCAAGTAAAAGTAGAGATAAACTTGGTGAAGGTTTCCTATCTGCTACACGAGCTATTATATTATAAGAGGATCCTTCATCTTAGACTCAATTTTTAAAGATAACCCCTCTCATTACACTTTTAAAACTAAAAAAAAGAATAAAGCAATGTATCCCACACCAACGGTTCCCTGTGTTGTGGGTTCGAGTCTCTTCCCTCACATTTTAACATGTTCAGTGTTTAAAAAGACGAGAAAGAACAGAAAGAGATAGAGAGAGAGTGTGTGTGTGTGTGTGTGTGTGTGTGTGTGTGTGTGTGTCTTGATTTTTTAATAACTAACTAGAGATCTCTCTAGTTAGTTATTATTTATTTTAATCTGAAAAAGAGAGAGAGAGAAAGAGAGGGAGAGAGAGAGAAGGGATTAACATTCTGGATGCAGGATTAAAAAAAAGGAAAATTAATTAAATTCATGATAAAAATACATCGTATTAAAATATCAAAAGCATCGCCTAATCGTAAGAAGTAAAAATGGTTTTCCTGAAAAATATTTAACAAAACCTCGTTCCGTCCATAGGCTTTGGATACATTTTGAATGATTTGGTTTGGAGTTTATTTGCCTACTTTAGCTAGTTTTAATAATTGCATCGTCTGAATTAAACAAACGTAAATGTTACTTAGGCCAAATAATCAATACTAGAGATCGCCAGCTGGTTGAAATTCGGCTACAAATAAGCATATGACACGCAAATCTAACGTAGATCTGCGTGCCATATGCTTATTTAAAGCTAAGTGTACACAAATTTGAATTGTTTGTACGACATTTTTATATTTGACAATTAATGTACATACGGTCTTCATTACTACACTACGACACGATCTCACAGTAAAATGTATACATGTGTGTATAAATCGCTTAGCATTGGTGTGCGTGAGGTTTCCATTTTAATAGTTTAATACATATATGATGCATGTAATATAAATTATTAGCATTCACACACCTTTCTCTAAATCTATAATAATATATATATAAATAGCTGAAGGGTTTGTTTGCTTGAACGCGCTAATCTCAGGAACAACTGGTCTGATTTGAGAAATTATTTCAGAAAGACAGCCCATTTATCGAGGAAGACTATGGGCTATATATCAGCACGCTTAAATTTAATACATTTTTTTACCTAATTTTACGCGAATTCGCGGGCACAGCTAGTAAACTATATGGCAAATTTCACACTTTTACGCAGCAATTTCCGTAAATTGATACCAAAAGATGTATGATATTTGCATTATCATAAATGGCACAGTACCAACTACAGAGACTATAAGAACACCTGGATTTTTTATACATTAAAACTCAATTCCCTTATTCTATGAAAAAGAAAAATAACTTAATTACCCGAACGTATGACTATTATTGACGCCTCAGACAATAACTTCCGCATTCATCGCTCTCTGGTAAAAACTGATTTCCCTTACCAGAATTGTCATCCTGCCTCCTGGGTGAAATCCAGATATCCTAACCACAAAGTCATATAACAGAGAAACAGTACAGAGTCTGTGAAGGTAAAAAAACCATCGATAAGAGTCGAATAAAACAAATCCACACCTATGAAGGATTAGAAAAAAATCAATGCTACGGATTTCATAAAATTACGAACCGAATCAGACGTCCAGCTGTGAGCGCAACGCATCGAACCACAAAGGCCCTCCGGGGATGCGATATTTTAGGGTTCCGTGGTAAAAAGTTTCAATAATTCATATTCAATAACATGTGTACCGCTTTATTTACAAAACTATTTTTATAAAGAGCTGTTTTCAGGGTTCCGTACCTACAAAGGAAAAAAAAAACCCTTACGATCACTTCTTTGTTTTATATAACTATTTATTTAAGTCTATAAGTTTATTATATTAGAGGTAGCGCCACGCTTGCAGTCCTTTTGGTCTGCAGCCGAATTGGATTGGCGCATCCGGTTACCAGTACCTCTTTCTTACATAAGATCAGCGTGAAGTGGCGGAAATACATACCACCACGTAGACCGGCTAGAATCGTCGGCGACCCAGATCCCTCCATCCGGCTCGATCCTTTGGCTATGCGGAGAGTTGTGGCTTCACTCTGCATCTTTTACCGCATGTATCACGGCTAGTGTTCCGAGGTGTTATTTGGACTAATACCGGCAGCTGTAGTCCACCACAGGACATCTCTCCAGAATCTGAAATTTCGCCCTCACCCTTGATGTCCTAACCTCCAGAACCGTACGATGTTCAAGAAACTGCTTACCTCGCACAACTAGCAGCACGCGCGAATCTCCGGAACTAATAGTCCGGTTTGAAACATTATTTCAGTGTTAGAAAACCTATTTACCGAGGAAGGCTACATATCGTCACGCCACCATTGAATCTATTTTTTTACCTAATTTTACGCGGTCGTAGTCGCGGGAGCAGCTAATATTATTTACTACGCAATTATAAAGAAATTAACAATCCTTACATATTATAAAACAAAGACCTCCGCCGCGTCTGTCTGTCTGTCTGTTCGCCATTAACTCAAAAACTGCTGAACGGATTAAACTGCGGTTTTCACCAATAGGTAGAGTGATTCACGAGGAAGGTTTACATGTATAATACAACGAGCAGAAAAACGTCTGCCGGGTCCGCTAGTAAATTATAAAGAATAATGCATATTTTATTAAAATATTATCATTCGCACACCATCCCCTATGTAATCTATAATTGTACCAAATTTTATGCTGCTCCGTCCGCGGAATATTTGCCAAATGGTACAGAAAGTTTTTGATTCACGTATCCCTATTTCCTTTGGTCATTTTTTTGTCAGGAGAAGGTTCTTATGAATAATAAATAATTAAAATTACTCGGAATATTAGAAGCTATCTTAATACTTAACCACCACGTTGATATTTAAAAATTTCATTGCAATTTTTATTTTAAGTTCCTATTGATGTCAATTTTAACTATAATTTTAAATGACTGTTATTATTTTCTTATTTTCATATTTGAAATGTATATTAAGGTTATTATAAATGTATATCTCTCTCGGAATCTTTGTCGCACATTTGAAAGCTAGCAAAGGATTTATTTGATGGAGAATAAACTACTGATCTTTTGTAACCTTAGTGTTGTTATTTAGCTTAATTGTACCTAATCGTACTGTCGCGTTTGTATTTTTTTTTTATTATTACTAGATTATACTATTACAAGAGGCATTACCGTTATACTTTGTTTTCTATTTGTAGCTAGAATAAATAAAATATTTCACATGTAAATAACATTAAAAAAAAAAAATCAATATTTTTCTAATAACTTTGTATCCCCATTGGCAGACGATAAAATTAAAAAAAATCACCAGCAATATGATATTATTCGGTTATTGTATTAGGGCGTCGATATACAAATGACCTTACACAGATCAGCCTCATACATATCGCACGCTCAATCATCAAGTGACCTAACTCAAAAAAGGTAATTATTGGGAAATCGCAAATAACAATTTGTCATTTATGATTTGTTCCGCATATAAATCTATAAAAACGGTATTATAGTAAGAAATTGTGTATCTTAATAATAGATAATGAACTGTTTAATGGTATTTTGTTATTTGTTGCTAAAAATAGCTGTATCTCAGTGTTGGATGGAGATTTCGATATAATTCTATTATTGGCTGATGGAAGACGTTAAAACAAAGCTGGCAATATCATTAACTCACTTAGACCTATAACGTAATCGGTCAGTTTCGAGTCAACTGTACTGCCATGCTTGTAAAAGGGTATTTTGGTATAAATTCGGCTATTGACATACTTTTATATTAGCTACTAAATTATAAATAATAAAATAAAATAAACATAAGGAGCAAAAAGCATTACGCGGCAACTTTAGTTTATGCGTGTAGTGTGTTTGAGTGTGTGTGCGTGTGTTTGTTTTGCGTGTCGTGTGTAATGTGTGCATATTTTTGTTTTTCCTGATTTACATTAAATGAACAGCTATATTTAGAAAAAATACAATTTACGTACCATTTTCGAATTATTTTGTTTGTAAGCACCAATACAATAAGGATAATCTACTTCGAATAAATAATTATTATTCTGTATAAAAGTTATACATACGAGTACAGTTATTAAGCAATTATACATATGCATGAAAATTAAACTACTTTGCTTTAATCCGCATAATATAATGTACTAGTTGTTACCCTCGGGTTCGTCTGTGTAAAATTAAGTTAAATTTTTTAATGTGATTATATATAGCCTTCCTATATAGCCTTCCGCGATAAATGGGCTATCTAACATTAAAAGAATTTTTCAAATCGAACCAGTATTTCCTGCGATTAGAGCATTCAAACAAACAAGCAAACTCTTCAGCTTTATACTATATTAGTATAAAATATAAGATTTCAAGTTTATAGTACTATAAAAGTACCTACTGGTTAACAGTGTAAAAAGATTCCATGTTACAGTCAGCGTCTTCAGAAAAACTTTATTCTGTGGCACCATACGAGAACTTCTACAAGTCTTCAAAGGCAATAAAGTTCCGTCTTGATTCTGGCTCTATTAAACAACCAAGTCAACAATGATTGATAGATTTACTTCCAGTGTAAATCTGGTTATTATTTACTTAATCTATACACGGAGCATTTTTAAATCTATGTTTTATATTAAATCCCGTTTCGTATTTTATCTAGTAAAAAAATATTGTTAGACAAAAAAAATTTCCAAGGAACTTAAAAGCAAAAAAAGAATTGGTACTTTCATGCTATTTAGTAGACACCTACTGATGTATTGAAGTCGGTACCGAGCCATTGGTTCCCTGCTAATCCGTTGGCACCTTCGATCAACAATACAACTCGTGTGTATAGGTGATCGAAGGATGGCACCGACTTCAATACCAATCGAATTAAGAACACGGCAACTTTATTTTAAGAACTCGTGCTAAGGAAGTGCATATTTTGCATAACTTATTATAAAAGTTAACACTTCTATTTTCACAAAATTGAAAGTAAAAGCGAAGCGTATCAAAAATATTCATTCTATTAGAAATGTAATACGTTTGTAAACAAAAACGAACCAATTATAAATCAAAACTTTCTAACGCTTAGAAATAGAAAAGCAGTTTTACTTTTCAAATTCAAGGGATTGGAAACGAAAACTGACTATTTTATTTAATTTAAAGTGGAAATAGAGCCTCGAAATACAGAGTAAGAAATAATACTAACCGTTTTGTATCTCTTAGTGGCCTTATTCTAAATATAGACGACCTTAAAATGTTTTTTGGTATCAGTACTTTTTTATCACAGATAAATGTGCGAGTTCATTCGTTCGTGCGAATAACATTTAGCCATAGTGTCGTGTATGAAAGTTTCGCATTGAGGTTTCATTTCACGTTACGTTTTTGACGTAACAGCAAGTAAGCTGTCGAGAAATGTTCGTGCTGGGCCCTCTGTTATCAATGTTTGTCATAATATTATGGTTTATCTATACTAATATATAAAGCTGAAGAGTTTGTTTATTTGAACGCGCTAATCTCAGGAAATACAGATCCGATTCGAAAAATTCTTTCAGTGTTAGATAGGCCATTTATCGAGAATGGCTATAGGCTATATATAATCATGCTAAGTCCAATAGGAGCGGAACACCAATGAAAAATGTTTTAAAATCGGGAGTTCTTTTTTCCCATTTGTTCTCTGTTCACAAACAAAATATGACTTTAAAATACAATGTAAATTTTATATTATATCAATAAAATAGAATAGAACAAAACATACTACAATTTATCAACATTTTATCAATTTTTACGTTTTTATATAACAATGTTTTTTTACTCTATTTCGTGATTCAAGTATTTGAATTATTATTAGTGCAAAATAATACTCGTAATTCATTTTTTATGATTTTAGCGTGTGGAATGAATTTTTACGTTAATCTATGGTCACAAGGAGACCAGAATACCTTACATTTTTTTTTTTAAATAATACCAGAAATTGAATCAAATCAATCAAACTGAAAAATGAACAAATTGAAATATTGACTGACTTTAATTTGATACGAGTTTTTATATGTTTTAATTTAAAATTACTTGTTGTTATAATTGGACTAAGGAAATAAAATGTATTATTTTATTTTTATATGTATATCATAAAGAAATTAAAAATTTTTTTTTCAAGTATTCATACAGCCGCATACATTAAATATAGTGGGCAAGTGTGCTTATATACAAGGATTCCGTATCTGATACGCGATAAAAGTTTTTTTTTTAATTTGTAAAATTGCCTCAAATTTGTTGTCCGATTTTTTTCTCTTTATTTATTTAACGGCTTTTATTTAGCGAATATGTTTTCCAACTTTGCTCAAGATAATTTTCAGTTTTTAGCATATCTAATCAACATGGAAAATTTCACGTCTCCACATATAATAGTTTGGAAATCCAGGGTAGGGGGGATCACCTTGTAAAACACTTCGAAGGCAATTACTCAAAAATGGTACCCATTATAAAAAAAAAAACTGTGTAAGCTGTGTAAAACTCGATGTGATTCAATAAAAAAAAATCAGCTCCACTTGACTTATGAGAGATCCAAAACCAAAATGTAAAATATTATTTAAAATGCTAAGAAAATATTATTTTCATGCATTCATGTTCACAATTGTCGAAGTTAGTCACGGCAAAAAGGCGAAGGGACAGACAGATCGAAACTATAAGGGTTCCTCGTTGGACTACGGAACCCTAAAAAGAAACTTAAGTCTTATATCAACTCCGCGCTGGCGTAAATACATTTTTTAACAAAGTTTAACAGTTCACAAGTTGTCAGGTTGTTTCCTTCGTTAACTTCTTATTCGAAAGATGTTTTATTCTAATTGCCTTTTACAGGCCCCTTTGGATTATTTTATTTATCTGCAAATTTAATAACAAGGGAATAATAATGTTGCTTATCTATATATATATGTACTAGTTGTGCCCACGACTTTGTCCGCGGAAAATTAGGTAAATAAGACATTGGTTCAAATTTAGCGTGATGATAAATAGGCTATAGCCTCCTTCGATAAATGGTCTGTCAAACACTGAAAGATTTTTTCAAATCGAACCAAACCAAAGCGCGTTTAACCATACAAACAAACTCTTCAGGTTTATATACAATTTAGTATAGATGTACCGGATAAGACTCAAGGGGCAAACGGGCAGTCTTATGGCCAGGTATGGGCCTCCGCACCACCAGAAGGCTCGTAAATGTATTGCCGGCCTTTAAGAAGGGGTTAGGGCCATCGGAAACTCTCACAAACCAAACAAAACCTATACTTTATTTATAAATTTCTGTGAAGCGTGTTAGATTCACATTTATAAGGTATCAATTCTAACTTAGATTTTAAGAATATTTCCATGTATTTAGTGAAAAATTCAATATCAGTTTTGTGAACTTTAAATAAATAGAAAAAAAAAAATGCGACAACAATACTATCACGACGTGAGAGCATTGCGACCACTTCACGCCGATCTTACGTGAGAAAGAGATACTGGTACCCACTGGACGCGCCGCCCCAATTTGGCTGCAGATCAAAAGGACTGCAAGCGCTGTCTCTAATTAATATTTATACTTAAGAACATTGCTTACACCTGGGGTTCGCAACGCGTCTCCCGCGGTCCGTGTTTGGCCCGCGACCTCTGTTTTTGTGGCCCGCGGTTATTTTGCAAGTGGCAATGTATTTCTTATTAATAAATTCTAGCTCGTTAATTACATTACAAGAGTAGAAGTTTTGTCGTATTGTACTCATATGTCATACGATGTCTACTTTCATAAATAGATATCTAGATACCTGTTTCCAAATAAGTATTATACTAGTGTGGCCCGTATACAACTATTTTCTTAGCTATGTAACCTGTATCTAATTCTTTAACGACGTGGCACCGGCCTGCCAAATGGTTTCCAATCTCTAGCTCCCTGGCCTTCTAGTAATGTAGGTGTCAAACCCACATAACTAGAAGGCACGCAAATACGTTGTTAGCCTTTGAAATCCCTAATAGTAATATACAAAGAGCCGAAAGCCGAAGACGATACGCTATTTGGTACGTAGACAATTAAATTAAGTCAAGTTTAGTTATTTTATTTGTTTACAAACAAATAGCCTCTTTGTTTTTGAGTTTGTTAATAAACTGTCTCATGGCCTGACTGAAATTTGTTTACTAAATAATATTAAACTTACAATTTAACTTACATTCTCATCCGTCAAAGAAGACGCTTAAATATTCTGGCCTCGTAATTGATACAATAAATATATAAGACCAGAAGATTACGAAACACTTATACTAGCTGTGTCTCGCGACTTCTTCCGCGGTAATTTGAGAGTGCCCTTGGCCCTCCTTAATTTAACCTTATTGAAAAATCCGTTCTTAGCTGATGTATATTAACTAGAAACTATCAAAACTCCTTGCCAAATTTCATCATTGTTCGTCCCACAGCTTTTGAGATTCCGTGTTAGGTGACCTTTCGCTTCGATATATTATGTATCAAATATGTATACACATTCAATCCTATTTTGATCAACCGACTACAAATAAAGAGGAAGTTCCAATTCGTCGGAATTTTGTTATGTATATTCACAGGTTTAACTCAAAATACACCTGAGCCAATTTGGAAAATTTAAATTTCTACGAAATTGGTCGAGCGGTTTTTAAACCTCACTGTCTAATTGGAGCAATGCGTTTAGTTGGTCTACTCATATTGCAAACAAAACACTAGATACGTTTCACTGAAAGTTACAAAACAAATTATTTTTAATCAACTTCAAAAAGCAAAAACGAATAGGTGCTTGTCATACGATATGCTTGACATTTACTGACGTGTTGAAGTCGGTGCGAAGTCCAAACATTACAAAAAGAAATCGTAAATAAAATATCACACACAGCGTGTAGAAAGGCTTCTAATGGTTGGACACCGACACAACACATCATAAGTGTCAAGCATATCGTATGACTATTACTTATTATTTTTTGCTTTTTGAATTCGGTTTTATTTTTTATTTAAAAATAATTTATTATCTCTGCATATGAACCTTCCCCGCACTTCGATGAATTATATATAACATAGATAAAGCAAGCGAAGTATACTAATACTAATTAAGTCGTCCAATCGGGCGTAGCTGAATATTTCTTGAACTCAAGATTTATCCTAGCTTGGAATTCATGCTTGGCTAGACACAATTTACAATGTAGCTTGTTATTCACAGCTTGTCTCAACGCCCCGCCCTATCGCTGCTACTGATTGGCACGGATATATGTCTAACCAGAAATGAACTCGAAGTTCTAAACGAAAATATCTAAAACTAATATATAGGAATTATTTTCTTGATTCAAATCATTACTTTCCAGTGCATCCCGTAGCGTAAGTCCATAGGCTCTTGTGGGGAAGGGCACACCAAGGTGGGAGGGCTTTTTCGGCGAGGAATGAAAGGTGGGTTTGAGCTTACAATAAAACCTATAACCTAAAATAAAACCTATAAACCGTACAATAAAACATACCTACAAGCAAGCGGGTGCGACAATACGCCAACGGCGGTTACCTTGCGGATTTCAGTCCATACCTTTCACCGTTGAGCTATTGAGGCTCTAAGACTTGGCTTTATTAGTCGTGGAACCAATCTAAAATAATGTAAAAAATTTAATCAAGTATATTTTATTTAATAAATGTTTGCAAAGAAAGACTAATTAGTAAAATATTTCAAGATTTAAATGAGGCAGATAATATCGAACCCTCATCGTACGAGTCCATTTTCACCTTGCCATGTTCACCAATTATTCAAATTCAAATAATATTTTATTCGAGTAGACTTTCACAAGCTCTTTTGAATCGTCAAATATTTTAAAAGCTACCACTGATTCGAAAGAGTGGAGCCACGAGAAGAATCAGCAATTTAATTAAACAGTTATTTGTAGCGACATCTAGTGTCTAAAAGCCTGAACTAAAATGACACGAGCCGCTAGAGTTGACAACATTCACAATGTTTCTCCCAAAATTTTGTGTCTCTAGTAGTATAGTAAAAAAATGATCTTGTACCACGAATTGTAATTAGGCCGACGAAAATATAAATAAATAAATTTACGCTTTTCTAATTAACAGAATATAAAATGAACGTTAATTCTGAAAACACATTTTTTTATCACAAAAAAGAATATATATATTTTTTAATACAAATACCATTAAATAAGATAAAACGTGGAAGCTGGTAACAATTTAGAAATTTATTTCTCTTGTAAATTTTTTAGGATGAAATTAAGTTATGGAAAATTGGACAATTCACACAATATATTTATAACTTATAGGCTATGTATTATTCTGATGTATAAACTATATGATTGTAATGTTATAATAAAATCCATTCCGTACTTTTTTCATGAAAAAGCGTCAAACATAAATCCAGACATCAATACGATGTACATCCATATGTACAAAGTTTCATGTTTATAATATTAATAGGATTATGATTTCTTTAATTATATTTTTCATGTTATTTTTTTATAAATAAATATATTTATAAACAACAAAACGGTTTAAGAGTATAAAAAATAGATTTCTACCGAAACTGTAGTTCAAGCCCAAACTACGGAAGCATAGAGTTACATTTTAAGGAACCTCTTCACAATTATTATTATAATTGAATTTAAAACAGTTGCCCTGTCGTTAAAGATGAAGATAAAACAAAGAAAGCTCAGATCCCAGATTATAGCAATAGGTAAAACTGAGCACAATGTCTTTTAAATTGAGATAGATATACATTAACATGCACTGCTCTGAGTTTTTGTTAATGAATTAGTTTATATAAGAGGCAGATGAATAAAACATGAAAACAAATGCAATAGAACACGTGCACATGTTTTGTTACAGCATCTTTGATTTTATAATATGTGTAAGCTTCTCACTAGCAATTAAAAGGCACTCTGAACTGCTGCTTAATTCTTCTGTAATTTTTTTTTTAATTAGTGATACTTAAAAACAATTTTAAAATAAAATACAGACCGACTATGGAGTTTTCAAATCAATACAAAAAACAATCTTGCTCCTTATTGATTATTATATATTATTTCTCATGGTCGTTTGTTAATAAATAAAGACAGTTATACGTTTTTTTTATTTTACGACCAAAGAAAAAAGATATTTTTTGAGGCTGCAAGTATGTATTAAGTTTTTTGTTTTAAAAATATTTTAAAGGCACGCCTAGTATTTCTATTTTGAATTCAACTAATCTTGTTCTATAGTCCTTTGGGTTATGGGATTGAACCTAGCATCTCTCAAATTTAAAATCGATACTACTACATTTTCATTAACCACGTGTTAGTCACGCGAAGCGCCATTTAAGATTGTACACAATGCGTTCCGTTCCGAGGCAAGGCATTTTTACGGAAAGTATACTGTGGAATTCATTACACTTTGCGTAACTTAATAAATAACAATTTAAGATAATTCAAATCTTTTAAAATGTTAATCGTTGTTTGCGAAATTTGATGTCATACAACCTATAAATTATTTGTAAAACTCATGCCTTCGATTTCCGGAAACGATTTCAGTAATACATTACTGGTTAATCTAACTGCGTAAGTAATAAAACCTGCTTTATTGTTACAAACATAATGAAAATATATCTGAGTGGGTCAGTAAAGCACGGGTGCATGGTATAATCGTCATTTACTATGGTGGTGGCGATAAAACTTTGCCCAGCTACCATCGCCAAGAATAATTCATTTAACGACACGATTTATAACTCATCTAAGTATGCTGTTGTAGAAATTTGTTTTTTTTTATTTCTGAAACTAATTTATTATAGCCATGTTCACTTTCTTATAATCATTCATTACAATACAATATTACAGAGAAGTTCGTGACAGCATATGTCTATGTTTTAAGGTTGGCTCAGTATAACCTTTTTTATTCTAATCAAATTTTTCTAAAATAATGCATTTTTGTGAAGGTCTTTTTATAAAATAATATTAATCCTCATCCAAAAACTATTTTCAAACCTCTGAATGATAAGAGTGGCGCACGAGAACGAAGTCGTGGGGTATAGCTAGTATGTAATATTACAATTCGTAATTAATATTGATATTTCATTTTCAATTGCACAATTGTTTTGAGCAATATAAGAAGATTATAAATACTTTCTTTTAAATTTCTGGAATGAATTATTAAGACACCAATGGGAACAAAATCTTTTAAATATCATTTGAATTTGAATTGAATATATATTTATCTGATATAATAATATGCGTAAAGCCTAAAAAACGTATTTATTTTAAAGTTGCGAACGAGATTAATATGGATTAACAAAAAAAAGGAAACTACAAAATACAACAATCCCCCATGATGGCTAAAACAGCAGCGGAGACTATGACGTCACCGTATATTATAAGTGCGTTCCAATAAGCGATCGCAACGTTTTAAAGTGCTCATTCAGATATTCGACTTTCGACGACTGCGATCGTTACAGTCGCGGCTAAAATGTCGAGGTGACGCTTAGTGGAACACACAGTTATCATAAAATGACGTCATTACAACTAGTAATATTTAAAAAATAATATGTTTTTTAAGGTTACTTATATTTATTAACAAATACTGTAATCAGCATTTTTTTTTTCTTTTATTTCCTTCCTTTAGTTGTGCATCATGGAATATTATATAATCATAATACGAAATTATTAATTTTTCCATTATAATTAAAAGAAAATAAATTCAGAAAAATCACTGAATTTTTTTATTTCATGTTTTGTTTATTATATACTAAAACCCATCAAAATTTATTGAAAAAAAAAAAATTTTCACTACTTTTCACAAGCGTTGTGAAAATTTAAAAAAAAATTAAAGTTATTCAAAATTTTAAAAAAATTATGCCTAGCAGGGCATAGCCTATCATAGCTATCAAGACTTCAATAAATACGGAAGCGATAAATATTTTAGGTATGACGAGGCACTTGATCGGATGGTCTCGACTAACGGATGTGATATGGAAGATGTCGAAGTTATGTAATGCGTTAAGATGTAAAGGTGACCATGATTTAATAATTTTTAATTTTTTTTCTTCAATTATATATTCCGCTAACTTTCAGATAGGGACACATTTATTTTTGTTAGGGGTCATCAAGACATTATATTATACGTTAGAGAGGGGTATGGTATCACCAAATTTGACAACGGGAAGGGGTAGCCGAAAGATGCAACTACATCTGAAGTCATATTTCAAAATAAAAATATTCAAAGAAATGAAAAAACAAATTGAAACTGTTGTTTTCTCTTAATTATCTATAATGCATGCATAAAATTAAAAACATATGTTACCTCAAATCAGGACGGAGGGGTTATAGAAAATGTCTCAACCTATGGATAAGGATGAATCCTAAAATTTATGGAAAACCTCTAACAATTATCGTAATCAGGTGTGTCAAATCACTTTACGGAAAAGTGAAATAAAAGAATAAAAAAATCTCTGAATATTTTGATATTAAATTCTGTCTATAAACTTGTCATGTCTTTAAAAGACACACTTTTGTTTGACATATTAGTTGATTACATTCAAGAATTGGAAGAACAGTGATAAATTATGAATTCTCAATCATATTCAATGCACAAATGACTCTACACATTGTTTCTTTCGTATATTTCTTTCTTTTTCTGTTTTTTTTAGGTCTTCACCTCTTAAATAGGTTCGGAATATATTATTTAACGCTTTTTATCACGAGCCTTAAAAAGGTTTTCAGTCTTTCATGCTTGGGTCAGAATTCCCAAATTCAGCTTAACCTATGGTCACCACAAGTGGAGTGAAAGTTGCCGCGCCCTACGGCCTTGCGCGACACCGGTGAAAGTTTACTACGCTTCGGCTTAGCAATTAATAACCTGCTATGGGTCATGTGTGGATTGGACATATTTTTATGTATTTCGCAGACCCACTGACATGTGATTTTCTCGTTTTTACGATAAGCATCGAAAAACGTATTTAGGTAAAAGATCTGTTGTGATATGTTGAAAAAATAGATGAAGTAACGATTCCAAAGTTTGTGTAATACGACTTAAAATGGGTAAAGTAGGGGGGGGGGGGGGTAAGTAGGATAAAAATTTTGGTAGAAACTTGACAGAAAGGTATTATATATATATATATATATCATAACAAGCGGCATACGAGCAGGAAGCATTCAAATAAGTGATTACCAACGCCCATGGACAATTGCAACAACGCCAGAGGGCCGACGACACGACAGGGCCGGAGGTCGTTCGCAAGTTGTACGGAACATTATCTAAGATATAATTTAGTGGCAGGGTTGAACTAAAGGCATTCGCAAAGAGAGAGAATATATTTCAAATATCCTCAAATAATGTCAAGGGGGAAAAGATTTGATGTCACGACCAGCCACTTTATGGGTACACATGCTTTCATATCCTTATATGTTCAACAAACTTTTATTACTTAGTATAATCTGTCTGTCAGTGTAACTGGTTCACACCGTACTGATTTGATGTAAAATAAATAATAAATAAATAATACAAACAACCGGAATTGTAACGAAATAAAAGTAGGTATTCCGCCTACTGCCCTCCTTCGCGAAGAATATGCCACCGCCTTTCTTATCTTTCTAGCCTTTAAGCTTCTCTCTTCTGCCGCATCACTCAGAAGAAGAGTTTTCGCCTTCTACGAGCTCTCACTAGCCATCATAGACCTCACCACCGCGCATACTATCGGCTACCTTATTTATTAGAGACTAGAATTTAAGATATTAAAATTTTAAGCAATTTCGTCTTTCGCGGATTTAGTCGCAGGCAACAGCTAGTAAAAAAATTAGTTGCTTTCACAAACCATGACTCAAACGCATTTAAAATTCAATATAATAGAATATTTAGACAAAAATACGGCGTTAACTAACCGGAATGTTATTTTATTGCCTATTCATAAAGTACTACCACACTATTACTAGCCAGACACAGCTCAAAGTGCTTGTAAATTTTTGTGTTTGTTTTACGAAACTTTGTGAAGTTACAGAAAAGTCCCTGGCCACACTATTTCATGTATTTTATAATTCATTAATTAATATTTTCTAATTAAAATTACTAAAAATTAAAAAAATTATTTACTAAATCGTTAATTAATTTGACACTAAAACTTAATCTTAATAAATAATTATGAACCTTGTTATATCATAGCACAAATTTACTATTACGTATTTCCATAATTAAATATAATGTATGTAAATAATTTTATTTTGCGTGTGGGTGCGGTTGGCGAAAAACAAGGCTGAGAGAAAAGAAGGTTTGCCCAGGAGTGGAGGCTTGTGAATATTGCTAATAAAGATTGATGTATTTCTTTTTAACTGGTCATTTTCATTTCATCTTCTCTTTCCATATCCACCATTTTGAATTTCCGCCAAGTAACTTCTAATTTAACCAGATAGGAAGAGGAAGAGATGGCGTGACGACCTGGATGCCGGAACGATTGAATTGCCATTGCTGAGTGGATTAGGACAGCTTCGGATAGCACAGTGTAGTCTAAGAAGTGGGAATGGAATGTTCAGCAGTGGGATATTGCAGGCTAATTAAAAAAAGAAGTGTACTTTAGACCATGTTTATACTATATGTATAATTGAACTTTAGATTGAATTTAAAATTATATCCACTTTAAACACTCAATGTTGCATATATTAGATATACAAAGCGTAACTGGCTTAAAGAGAGAGAGAAAGAGAGAGAACATATGTGCTCGCACCTCTCCCTCTTGCCCCTACAGTAATATAGGAAACGTAACTCTCATTCTTTCTATCTTCACTAACTTATGTCTCTATTCGTCGTCGCTCGATCACAATTTTCGTAACGCTCTCGACAGGCATTCACTAACTTACTCTCCAAGTCAAGCGTGCGTAAAGAAGCTTTACATAAAAATAACTTATAATTATATCGTCATCTATATCTATAGTAATACATAAAGCTGAAGAGTCTGTTTGTTTGAACGCCTTAATCTCAAGAACTACTGGTCCGATTGAAAAAAGTCTTTCAGTCTTAATTTGCCCTTTCATCGAGGAAGGCTCTATAATCTATATCATCATGCTAAAATTGAATCTATTTTTTTTACTAATTTTACGGGAACGGAATCGCAGGCACTGGTATACTTTATATTCATCATTTTTATATCGATGCGGAAGTCGGAGTTGGATCCGAATGGAAATTCAAATATAATTTCTTAAAATAACCTATGGCGCGTCGTATGATAATGTATAATTATGTAACGTAATATATTTGAGGTTAAATTTCAGAGAGATTTCAATGAACAAGTTTTACGAGCACCTTACGTAATGTATGAACGGATCGTGGAAAGTATTTGTTGACTGGTGCTGGTCCCCGTTACATAATTCGAGATCCGTAATACTTCACGAGCTCTAGTTCTATACTTGTTTTTAACTAATACTCAATAGGCTTTCTGTGAAATTGAAAAAGTATGATACAATACTCTTATACCGTTTGCAACAATTGTTCTGTTATTTACTTACCTTTACAACGTTATAGCTATACTTCTAATAATTTTAAATTTTTTATTTACTTGTTAAAAGTTTTGCTAAAATAGGTCATTTTGGAGTTAATGTTAACATTATACACACACAACAAGGATTTCTGTAATCGAGAAAATAATCGCAAAGCGGCCAAGACGATCGCTGTATGATCGCTCCTTCACTTCTAACCTATCCGCAACAGAGTTACGTTTCACGCGGAATGAGTGATATTCCGTCGGGGGAGTCTGACGTCACTTGGAGATAAGTTTATTTTTCAATTATCTAACCAATTCAGCGTGAAATAAGAAAATGGGAGAGTCACAAATTTGTAAAAAAAAAGCACGATTAATTTTTTTTCATTGTAAAGGAAATACTCCAAGTAGCTAAAACCATCACGCGCTCCATAAAACCATGCTTTTGGTGTTATGTACAACATGAACCTACGTTAAAATAACCTGTTTTTTTTCGTTTCTGCACTTAATCTACGTAATTCAATTGATCCCCACGACACTTTAGTGGCTACAAAATTAGCATCGATCCCTCATCTACTAGAACGCGTAGAAATACAAAGTTGAAATTAATACCGGAATCTGCTTTCTCTTGAATCTGTGAAAAAAAATCGTGTATGAGTTTGAGATGTAGAGCATTTTGTCTATGTTCATTTCTAACCTTCGCAGATTTAATCCTTCGAAGATGGAAGATAATAATTTAAAGAAAATATCCTTTTTTTAATTTTTTATTCCATATACGTATGATCTTTGACATTGTAAAAAATATTATTATGAAATTTAATTATAATGAAATGCATAGATATTTTTTTTTTAAATATGTAAATTTAATTTTGTTCGCCACGTTTTGGCAGCGTGTCAATCCTTTTTCAACACCGCTCTTTTATAATATGCAAGCAAAATTAATAAATGATTTTTTTAAGGGTAATATAATAATACTTAATCTATTATTTATAACACTACAAAAGTATTAACTGTGTGGTGGTGATCATCGGCTTAAATCGTTTGGCACTGGTGTGCGTGTGGTTTTATTTTATTAATTTAATATATTAATATCGCATATTATTAAAAAAAATTTAGCAATCGCACACCTTAGACTATAATTGTGCCAAATTTTGTACTCCTCTGTCCGCGCAATTTTCGTAAAATGGTACCTCAAGTTTTTGCTTCAGGTATTAATACATAAATAACTAGCTGTGCCCGCGACTTCGTCCGCATAAAATTATGTAAAAAAAAGTAGATTGGATTGAACCGTGATGATATATAGTTTATACCCTTCCCCGATAAATGGGCTTTTTGACAATGAAAAAATTTTTTAAATCCGATTTTTTTAATCTGAGTAGGTAGTCCCTGAGATGAGCGCGTTTAAGCAAACCAATTTCGTTCAAAATAATTTTCCTAATAAATTTTTAGCATGTTCTATCAACATGAAAAATTTCAAGTTTCTACGTGTAATAGTTTGGAAATGCTGGGGGGGACCACCTTACGGAGAGACGGACAGACGGGCAGACAGAACAATATTATAAGGGTCAGTAATTATAAGGGAATCTTAAAAAAATATTTTATTAAACAGTTACTTTTTGAAAGTTGTTTAAAAATGAAAAAGTTTTAACCATTAATTTTCGCGAAGAATACGCGCTTGTATCTAGGTCACATAACTCGTATTAAGCCTGCAATGGTTTCATTTAGAAACAATTTATAACCGTGCGTACATTCAAAGTAAATTGAAAGTAGTTCACATCTGAAGGAATTGAAGAATAGATGGAATAATTTAAAGTGAATAACAAAAATGGCCAAGAGCGTGTCAAGATCACGCTTATATAGAAGGGTTCCGTATCTGATACGCTATAAACGTATTTGTTGAATAACTCCCAAACTTGTTGTCCGATTTAGTTCAAAATAATTTTCCTAATGAGTTTTTAGCATGTTCTACCAACATGGAAAATTTCAAGTCTCTACGTCTTATAGTATGGAAATGCTAGGGGGGATCACTAAGTCAGAGAGCAGGATATTTACGGTACTTGTGTCAACGTAGCAGATTTTCGTATATAGTAACTATGTCACGGATATATTAGAGGGGCCAAGGTGCATAGCGATTGCTTGGCACCTCGTGGTTATGGTTGTAATACTAAGGTCGAATGTCGTTTGCACGTCAATTAGTTAAAAGGCTCATTTTTGCTTGTTATGCATTACGTTAATTTCTATCAATAACCCTTAGCAAAATTTTATTTAAGTAGGAACTATGATCCAAAATGGTAAAGCATTTTCTTGGTCGACTACATAACCTACTAAACCATGGTTTGTCAAGAACTGTCATAAGTTCATTCAGAAAGGACATTAAAAGCCGCACTAGTAGGATCATACCGGATAAGGCTAGGCAGGGGAGGGAACACTGGCAGTGAAGGTGAGTGTTAGTGGCCACTGTAAAGAGCGCTCGTAAACCTACGTCTGGGTCACAAGTGGGGCCCCCGGTTTGCCCGGGGGGCACTGCTATGGTGCCTTCCTGACTCAGATATTTAACCGGGATAACGCTAGGAAGAAGATATAAAAATCGCCTGCACAAGCCTTTCTCACCTTACTCCTCCTAAACCACTGGATGGACTTGGTTGAAATTTTATTCCAAGGTTGTAGTTGGTATAAAAAGACAATTGGACCCGGTAGGTGACGCTGCTGTCGGTATGTAACCTAAATAAGGTATGTTTCCCGCTATAACTAAAAAACGGCTATGTCTATTTGACTCCTGACTGTCTTGTTTTATTCGCATTATTTCCGATAATACTTAAAAAAAAGATAGACAGGAAAACTCAAAGGAATATTTAAAAAATACTAAGTGATGTAGGTATGGAGTGGATTGGTTTAGCTCTGGATAGAGGAGAGTGGTCCGTTGATACCGGCTGATCCTTATAAACAGGTGAAATTACTACCCGTCGGAGCCTTGATTGTTTGGAAGCAAACGCTTTAAAGGGAAACTGATTGTTGAAATCTGTATATATAAAAATTAATTCCTATTTCCCTTGGTCACGGCAACACGCGTGAACGGCTTGACGGATCACGCTAATTCTTTTTTTGTTGAGTTTGTTATTTATACAGATACTTCGGTCGAAGTTATCTGTATAAATAAAAATGATTTTCTAAAATAAATGTACGCGTATAAATTCGGAACGACTGCACCTAAATTGATAATTTTTTTTTTGTTGCGTTCGTTATTGTTAGGACAAGGTTTGTATACTTGAAAATGTATGTCTGTTTGTTAAGGGTATTTTGAATTAGGATAGACTAGCGTGCTGCCCCGATTTTGCAAACATATAAAGTAACTCTAGATGTTTAAGTATTGTATGAGTATTCCTCTTGAATCAATCTGTTTATTGATAAAAATTGCACTAAAATACGTTGTATGGTTTTAAAAATCTAAGCGTTCAAAAACGGATAGCGATTTCATTTAAGCCCTCATTCGTACGAGAGTCTTTTTACCGCGCGTTAAAAAAGCGCATTCAAGAAAAGGTGACTGTTAATGTAGACCTTCAAATTAAAAAAGTCTATGTTCTAACTTGATCAAGTCGCGAATGGAATATGAAAGAACTTTCTTGTGAGGAAGGTTTAAGAATCGCTGGACGAGGAAGCCTGTCAAAACGTTTTATAAAATGATTAGACTGCAGGAGACAAGATTAACCTCTTGCGATAAGATTATTTCAAGTGCGCTTCAACTACTTTGTAGAGAATATGAAATTCGATAAAACTGGTTAAAAAGTTATCATGACCAAACAATTCGTCAAATTTACATACACTATATCGATACCTACCACGTAAGTTGTTGTTCCCCCAAATTCCCAGCTTTATAATAGAGCGTTACAAATAACTAAATTGTAATATAACAATCACTTTTTAATATATTAGTATATACAATAATGTAATCGTCATAATTGAATATATAATTGTACACACAAATGTGCTATTTAATGAGGATTTTATTTCAATATATGTACATGTTTGTAATACTCTACTGTGAAGTTGGGAATTTGGAATTACAACAATTTACGTGGGAGATATCGATATATCTGAGACTAGCTAAAACACGCGACTATATCCGCTTTTGATTCAACGATTACGTCCAATTTCGATGGTTTTTAACTTTGATGCCGTGATTTTTCTCTTCTGAACTCTTTTTTGGACTTCAAGGAAATATTAGTGCGTGTATCCTATACGCGCGATTGAAGTAAACCGTCTTTGATCCAGGTTAATTATTTATACCTCAAAAATCATCGTTAAGTTAAAAATAATTAACCTGACGTACAAATGCACAAAGAATTTGGAATTTACTTAAATTGGTCAAGCCTTTTTCAAGTTAGGGCGTGGCTTGTAATATTTTGGGGCTGCAGGTAGAGCAAAGTCTAAAGTCGAATTATTATTTTTTAATTATTTAAGGGTCTTAAATCTATTTAAGATTATGCCAGACTCAGTAAAAAAAGACATATACTTCTTACATAACATATAAATGCATATTTATGCCTATTTATTTACAAATGTGACAAAAGAAATGCACTACATATCAATTTACACACATGTAAATCAATTCAAACAAAGTTATAGCTACTTCGGATGTCAGCCTGGACAAAATAGAATTGCATAATTAGCTGGCCCATTGGCGCAGTGGGCAGTGACCCTGCCTTCTGCTCCGGTGGTCGTGGGTTCGATGCCCACATCGAGTCTGGGCGCATTATCCATATGTATGTATTTATATATTTCTAAAAAAAATATTTGTGTATAACAGGCGGCTGTTACCCATAACACAGGCATTAAGTTGTCTACCTTAGAAACAGACGTCCGTGTGTCATATAGTCCTGTATATATTTATTTATTTATGATTTATATTAAACTAAATAAAATAAAAGTACTGTTATAGGTAGTTTGCGAAAAAACGCAATTAAAGATCTTTCATTAACTTATCTGTAATTCTAATAAATAAAATAGCACTAAATAAGGTGTAATACGTATATATTAATCAAAACAAAACAATCGTTTTTAAATATAACACTTAATATATTAAAAAAAAATTAATACAGCTCAAATAACATTTAACGCGCGGCGTCTGTAACGCTTCTTCCAATAATCTCTAGAAGTCTTGTTGAAAAGCACTACAATGGTCTGCGGCATGAGACGGAAGAAAAAAATGTGCTGCAACAGATCATTGTATGGCAGACCGAAACCGTGTATTAGAAGTAAATAATATAGCAAATCTACTGACGTGATAACGTCGGATAGAATCGCAACACCAATTAAGGCGATTAGGCGTTTTGCTCTCCTCTTTGGAATTCTCGAATGTCCACACGTTAGCACAGCCCTCACCACACTCAAAAATAAAAAGCTGTTTAGTGTCATAATCGCTAATAAAACTAATAACCTTGTATGTAGCAAGTCTATGAAATCTATTTGATATACATACGGGACAATACCATCAGAGATTCCCTTTAAAACAATAAGCGTACTGTAACTAAAAACGAATGCTTTGAGTTTGTCGTTGTCGACATCACAGAAGAATAGTAATACTAGTCTAAGATATGCCACTATCGACGCGCACAGCGACCAACACATCGAACTCAGAAACAAATAACCGTTTAGCGTCACTAAGGGATGGTCCAGGGATATGTTTTCCGCCATGTACACTACGGCCGTAAAACACAAGTGTACGCTACCGATGAAAATTTGGTGAATGCTAATGAAATTGTGCAGAGAACGCCACTTTGGGTGGAGCCAGTATAAAGATATTAAAATTATGGAGCACAAAACTGACAAAGAACTGGCTGTAAGGAGGGAAACTTCCATATTTGCGTGGTGTATAATCAGTCAGTAAAGTTTCACTGCTAATGTGCTTGTAACAAATGTAGCTAAAATCATATGAGGTATATGAAATGTAGCTGCCAATATCAGTTTGCTGTTATCATTAATACATTTTAATGAATTGTTTTTCATAAATGTAAATAATTGGGTATGAGTTTGAATATTTACATTTTCACAAAGCCGTCGTCAGTGGCGGCGCTAGATCATACGTGAACGTCGGCGAAATTTGGTTCGCGAGGCCCTCTTTAGTCCCCAGTCGAGACAACGTTTACACAAAATTATATGAGTCGAAGTATAGTTAAACATAAATTATTTAAATTAAACAAAAATTATTTTTTTTACTTGTTACTAAATGAACTAAAACACCCCATTTCATATTTACATTACAATCCAATATTTTTATATAGGCGTGTTATATTAGAGAGATAAAGCGGGTGTATATAGTCCAGATTCTGGAGAATACCCGTAAAGAACTACGCACTGGCGTCACTCTCGAAAGTGTATGAAAATAAAATATTTAATTATAAACTGAATTTTTAAAATTAACATTTAGTTATAAACTGAAAGTGGATAGCGAAATTTAAATACTTATTTACTTTTGCGAGGACCTCCTCAGCCACGCCGCTGGCTGTTGTAGTGTCCTGTAATGTTTAAAATAATAGTATTGAATATGAAATTCTAGCATTTAAGGGATTACATTTGGTGGGGTACATTACGGTATGCAAGGATTCTCCCTATACGATTTCCTGACGCGCTCGAGTATTGCACAAAATCCCCACTTGGGCTCCCCTTACAGCAACGTCGATAGGTGTAACTTCTAATTTAATCCCAGCTTGCAGTTTTTAGCAAGTAAGTCGGTGTAAATCGATAGAGTGAAAGTTTTTAATTGACGAAACTTAAGTAGGCTGTCGAGAAATTTTCGTGCTAAGCCCTTTCTTTAATATAGTTCATATATGAAATGGAGACTAGTGCTTTGGTCTACAATAAATGATGTAATCGAGACGTTTTGTTTTGTTACAAATAAATATCTCCACTTTGGACGTAATATTAACTGTAGTTGACCAATTGTAATTTTTTTCAGAGCTCACCCCCTCCGTTAAGTCCAACTGGACGCACTAACGACGATGACGCCATCGTCGGCATCATCGAAGCCGCCGAGGAGTTTGTCTACATCTCCGTCATGGACTATGGACCGGTGCTCGAATACCCACCGAAATTCAAGTAAGTTTTAGTCAAGTGATATTCGCCATTAGTTAGGGATATTTACTCTTCGCAAGTTAGGCATAATCTATAGTTTGACTGACGAGCCCAATAAATTCCACGAAGAACTTAGCATAATGGAAATTATAGACCTACATATACTGTTTACTAGATTTAAAAATGAAGATAGTGTAATTGCTGAGGTATTCAAAAATAAATTATTAAAAAAAGTACAGAATTTTGTTGAAACTTTAAAGAAAAATCATGTCGAAGATTCGAATAATATTGATGAGTTGTCCCTACAAAATGATTTAATTAACTCATTACAGAAAGTTCCAATACCAAACGCTTTAACAATAGAAAAAGAAGCTGATGAAATACTTTTAGGGCTGGAAGTAAAACAATGGTATACTAATTTACTTATAATTCCAGAGAATAATCATGCTGCTAAATATAGATTAAAAAAGCAATTGGACATATTAATACAGAAAATTAAGGAAATGGAGGAAAACATTAGTGATAAAAGTTCAGAGAGTGTTCTACGAAACGCAATTACGAGGTTTCTTGAGAATACCGCACTCTTTAAAGACGGAGAAAGTAGTGAAATCAATTTTATGGTAGATGAATTGGTAAACAAATTAAAAAATAGAAAGAAACAAGAAATTATTCAAAATATTAAAAAAGTTGTGTTTCGACCTCCGGCAAACTATGAAGATTTTGGCAAAGACGTACCTTGCAGTTCCACTTGCATGGAAATACTTCAAACTAAGGAAAACCCTAATCTACCCGTATCTACGTACGTAGATAGTCATATAAACTTTACCAAAATAGCACAAAATCATGAGGCCTGTAATCAGCCTCGCGTAATTGCTGGTTTTAACGCAGGAGGATATAATAAAGGTAATATGTTAAGAATGTTAGATAAGAAACAGGCTAGTGGTTATGCCCTAGCATCTCATGAAGTTGACTATGTTAACAAAACTGCGAACAATGCATCTAATAACAATATGTCCGATCAGTGGCATACATTACAAGAAGAACAATTTCATGGTAATGCATCACAGCCTTTAGATACGCATACGCCAAGAAGACATAATCCTATTACAGGTCTAATCAGGTATAATCAACACCAATCGTCGAGTAATTCAGAAATCCCACCGCACATACCTGTCAGTATGACAACCCAAATAAATAATCAATATGATCAAAACAGCAATATTTCAAAAAGTGTACCAGAAGAATATGATAAGCGATCTGACTTTGGAAAGGTAGAAAATAGACCTACAAACAAAAGTACTGAAAGACCCTCCTTTGATCAAAATGATCCAAGAGAAATTAGAATAAGTGATGGAATGCTGGGAATTAAAGATGAGGCAGGTCCAAGCAGATATGAAAGGAATCAGAAAAAAATTACTGATCCAAATAGAACTTCGTCTAATTTTAGACACAATGTCTCTACACAGTCAATCCCACCAGAAAATATTGTTATAAAAGATCAGATTCTGAAATCAGAATCTTTCCAGAATTTCAATAAAAGTTCGGTGGCTTGTCAGTCTCTTGGAAATAAAGACTCCACAGATAGGAATCCGACAGTGAAGAATATTTTTACTTCCACGGCTGGACAACCAATGTCCTCATCGACTCCTATGGGACCAAGTAGAAAACGAGCTAGATGGTCGTTATCCGAAGAAGATGACAGAAAACAGCAGGGTTCTAATATTTTTGGCAACACGAACAACGAAATTCCTTGCCACTGCATAGGAAAAGTCTGGAAATCAAGACAAATACCAAAATATTGCCCGTATGGAGAATTTAACCATTTTCCGCCTTGCATTCCTATGTGGATCCCTTATCCATGTTTCTTTTAAGTGTTTTTCGTTTTATTAGTATAAAAGTAGGTAAATTGTGGTGTACAATGTATTTTGTCTAAAGGGTCTATCGTTTTTGTTATTGTAAAACTGTCAATACAGAAGGTACTAACGGAAATAAAGTGTATGAAATGATTTTCTTTGTATTATTACCATTAATCCTATTACATCTTATTAAATTAAAATGACTAAAACATTTAACAAAGCGTCCAAGGTATTTCCTAAGTCCGAATTAAGTACCACTCAGTCCTTACTTTTGTAACTCACGCTTGTGTTAGTAGTATATGATAAGTGCAAATGTTAAAGCTTTCATAAGTAGAGTACGGTTGAATTAAAATATGGATTACTTTAAGAATTCTTTTAATAAGACGAAGAAGCAATCATGCATCAAGTTTTGGTAAAACAAAAAACATTTTTTTTAATTAGCCTATAATGTCTCACTGCTGGGCAAAGGCCTCCCCACTCTTAGACCACTCTCCCCTATCTAGAGCTAAACCAATCCACTCCTTTACCGCAAAGGCGTCCAAGTCTTTTCAGGTTTGAATCTGTGTTATGGACACAATAATTATTCTTTCTATTCCCAAATTCGCTGAATACAAATCATACGTGGCTGTGGTAAAGGACACTGGTGCTGTATGGTCGAACGTTATGTCTGAAGTACATGAAATTTTGTTCTGTACGTTATCAGACAACGCTCTGCCTTGCTCTCCATAATGCCCCTTATACCATACTTTTATACGTTTACAAGTAGTCAAAGACTCGAGTGATAGAATTAGCTGTTCTTCTTCTACCTAGCGTTAGTATCAGTGTCCACTTAGACCGATTTCCGTTTGACGTCATCCCCGGAATCGCAATAGTGACATTAATCTGGATTCACAATTTTACGTGCTTCAGAAGAACGGAGGAGGTCGGACACAGGAGGTGCTACACATCTATCACTCGGCCGTTGGTAAAGTTACTTAACCTAAAGATCGACTCAAATGCCAGCCAGTATTTAGGCTACGACCTCCTCAACATGACTAATAGAATTATTGAACGAAAAATAGTCATTGGAATGGATGAGGTTGGGAAAGGTTACTGATGTCTAACCAATTACTGTAGCAACCCGAATACTTGGGCAATTTAACTAGCTTACGATTACTTCCACGTGACTTCTACCTAGTTACTCCGGTCTAGCACCAGGGTTCGCTTAGAATGCAGATGATATATCTGTGGGGCGAGATAAGATGAACGATTGTCATCTGACGTCATCCTCAAAGCCTCACGATTTCTGCGACCTCACGACTAATGTCACTTAATGAGATTATTTGGGTCCCACTGTTTTACGTGCCTTTCGAAACACGGGGGAGGTCAGATATAAAATATATACCAGTATCAGAATGGGTTAACAATCTATCACCCCGTCGCCCACAATATCCTGTTTCACGTGATTACTGTGTGTAAGAGATCGCTTTTTCAGCGATAACACCGCCACTTATGTCTCTTTTCTTCTCCAGCTTCTATGTTTTCTTCTGTGGTGTACAATAAAGTGAATAAACAAATACTAGTTTGTGTGCTTTTAGCACTGCTTTCCCAGTTTGCCAGCATCCACAGAGGATCAAAGGTTCCAACAACCAAGTATAGTTCCAATTATAGTTAAGTAGCGGAAGAACTGTGTTGTAAAACTACTACCTTTTTTACGAGTGTGCTAATATCAAAAGAGAATATGAATGTCTTTAACCAGATTTCACCCGCTGGCCTATTTAGGAAGTAATTGAAGGAGACAAAAAAAAACATACAAGACTTGAATATAGCTGTATACGCGTTTACTAGTAAGCGGCGGTTGCATTTGTGGGTTATTTTGTCCCTATCTACATATTAATTATATTATTGCTTATCTATAGCAGCTTAAACGTACGTTTATGTTTAAAATGGCACTTTTCAAATATTTTTAATTCGTCCTATTTCTCTTGTCGCAAGTGCTAAAAGGTTTATCACTCCTGGATCGGCTAGTACGGCTATGATAGGTGTTGAGCAGATACTGCGAAATTATAATCTGCGATAGTTTCTGTCGCCATTTATGAGATAAGACTATTAATAAAGGTGTATAAAAAATAATTAAAAAACAAGGATTTAATATATTAAAAAAAAACTCGTACAAAACTATTACAGTAAAAAGTTACAAGTCAAAAATCATTTTTGAAAAATAAGCAGCTCGGATGAGGACAACGATCCCATCGTTTTGAGCAATATCTTAAGCTATTATTAATATTGTGTTTACGACAGCAATAGTGTGGTCTACCTTTACATTTTGGAAGTATACACTCTCCGTATTCACAGAAAACATCTTCTCTGCCTTGTTTAGTATCATTTAAGTTACAAGGGGCTAGATAACGTGGAACTACTTGTCTGTTTTCATGAGGAATGCAAGGTGAACCTCTTAGATTATTCTGACCTTGTATCCTAGTTCTTATCTCGTTAGCAGAGTCTAAACAAGGTCTTGGTGAGCTACTAAATGATTTTCTCTCCGAAGAAACTGCAATTTTAGAACATGTCGTTGATTGATTATTTAGTTCTAAACTTTGATTTGAATCTTTTGAATCCCAATAATACTCCCGTATAATAACTTGTGGTGATATATTTCTATGTAAGTCAAAGTTTCCAACAAAGGATGATCTCTTGGAGGTTTCCATAGTTTCCATAACTCTAGTAGCACCTATAGCTTGAATTCCAACATCTTGTCGTGATGGACATTTACTAATATTAGCGTTTCTACAAGACGTTCTTCGAATCAAATTATCTGAATCATTCACTCTTTTCCTTATTCTTTCTAAATACCTACGATCTTCAACACTTAAGGTGCTTAGCGGTAATTGCTGAGTATGGTGTGCCGTTTTATTTCTGGGACTAAAAAACATATTGTCATCATTTTTTGCAATATTGGAAGTACTAAAGGTTCTAGACATATTAGTAACTTCAAGTCTTACTACTAATTGATTAACAATATCTTGTAAATCCATAATTTCATCATAATTCAAAGATAATTGTTGCAAAAACAGTGTGATTTCCTTTTTCATTTTGTTGTATTTATTTATAGATGACGGGAGGTTTTTATCGTTTTCTATCTTACAAAGGCATAAAGCTAAATCGGATATCATATCATTAAGTTCTAATTCAATATCCTCTATATTTTTAAGTGGCACATCCTTAATCCAGACAAGAATTTCTTCTTTCAGTCTAACCTGTGCAATGTCAGACTTGATGTATTCAATATTGGGCACTGATACCTTTTTTAAAGTATTGTATAGATCATGACACAACTCTTCAGTGTTTAAAGGCGATCCAGGACATCGCTTTAAATATTCATCACAAAACTTAGTTACCTCCTTCAACAACTTTTCTTTGAATTTATCTCTTAGCTCTTTACTGACACTGAAATAATGTAAGTTAATGAACGCCTCAGCTAGCCTTTCTTTCAGAAAGGCAAAATCAGGTATCGATTCCTCAAATGAACTTTGCAATGATGGTAATGTATTACATATAGTTTCGCATAATAATTCCTTATAAAGCTTTCCTGCGCATTTATGTTTACAGCTTGATGTACACGCGGTTTCGTCTGTTATACTTGATACATGTTTTTTTAAAGATTCAACCAAGTAATTTAGAATAGCTTCATCCAAATTGGTAAACATTTTAGGAAGCCATTGTGATATTTCAAACTTTAAATTACTATCGAAATTGTTATTTACTTTAAGTCTATTTATAGTATCAGCTAGCTCCTGTATTAGTTTGTGTCCACCTTGTGATTGATATATATACGAAGGGATTGTGTCAAGCCAAAGCTTTAAATTCTTTACCAAACCATCGATATTTTTGAAGGCTGCATTCAAATCGTCACTTAATTTCGATCGATCACTTGATATCGAGACATTTCTACAAGTCGTTTGGGATGTTTTAGACGTTTCGGGTCCTTTTATTGACTTTAATGCACTGTGAAGATCTTTAATCTTAGAACTTACTTTTGATAGAGCTTCCGGGCTAATTAATTCATTAAGTCTTCTAAAAATTTGATACTTAAGATGTTCTAACTCATCATTATCAGATGTTTTATTGTCACTTAGTTGTAAATATTTATTTCTGTCGATTATATCTGTGATTATATCACTCTCAACTTTCTTTTTTTCAATGTTGTTTATATCTAATTCCAAACTTTCTAACCAATCGTGAACTACATTTTTAATATTTTTAAAGTTAGAGGTACACATACAGTGTGTATTGTCATCGGACCTCAGTACTAGTCTTTCACTATACTTTCTGTCAGATAATTGTGAAACTCTTGCAGATACAATATGATCTGCACACATATTGAAGGCAGTATATTCGTTGGTTGCTGGCGTTATTGTTTTTTTATCTAGTAATAGAGGGTCATTTTCATTGTTTGTGGTAATGGTAAGATTTTTTTCGGAAATCGCATACAATTTTTTAAGACTTGCGGTTATTTTATTGCAAAGTTCCTTTATTTTAGATGTTGTTAAATCCGTTTCCTGAGTTAAAGTATACGTTAAATCACGTAAAATATTTTCCCAATCTGAGTCTGAAATCAGAGTCGGAATTGAGTCTGTTTGAATATTTTTCAAAATGTCTCCTAAAACTTTTTCTAGTACAATTTCAAATTGTTCTCCAGATAAGTACGAATCTAGTATATTAAAAGTTTCTGTTAAGAACTTCTGGCTCGTTTCTTCATGCCAGTTCTGTTTTTGCTCACGTAAATTCTTCACATGTCCTAGTGCTATTTCTAATAGTTCATTTTCTTTGTTATCAATAGCAATACCTTTGCTTGAAAGAGTTTGCATAAAATCTTTTATTGCATCTTTTGTTTGCAATTCCGCTAATTTTTCATCTCTGATATTTGCTATAGAATATAAGACACTAACAAGTTTTTTAAAGTCATCGTTTGAACACAAGCCAGGGATATCCTCGAGAACAGTAAGTAAGTCATAGTATAATTGTTTATATTCAAATTCTTTTCCTTCGTTTTTCGGTGTAGACAAATCTTTTAATTTTGATACAAGTCTATTAACTAAGTTTTCTTGTGTTGCAGTATCTAATGCAATGTCATTTTCTTTTAAAAAACGTTGTAACCAATTTACGATTACTTCTTTAACTTCTCTTTCATTATTTATAAAGTCATTACGTAACTGGATCTTCTTTAGTTTACTAAGTAAATTCACTAAAGCTTCTTGATTTCTTTTGTCATTTCCTTTAGGTAAGTTTGGTATTTCTTCAAGCCATTCTTTTAAAATGGGGAAGATGTATTTTGGCATACTATCATTAGTTTCACTCTTATTGATGAGTATCGGTGCCATTAATTTATTTATAAGTTTATTTTTTGTTTTCGAATCAAGGGTTTTGTTATTTTTTGCAGCAACTTTATCTAACCAGTTTTTAATTTCTTTCTGCATTTTCGGCCTTATCTCATCTTCAGTAAAGTTTTGTAACTTGATTTTACCAAGCTTTTTTGCGAGATTATTTATTGACTCAACATCGTTTGTGATATTTAATTCGGGTATTTCATTACACCAATCTAATATTTTAGTGTGAATATCCTCCACAACTTCATCAAGATTAGGTAATGATTTATTTTCCTTATTATTTCTTAAAGGGCGTGTTATGTTCCATAACTGATTAGCGAAGTTTTCTTCTACTTCAGCATCACTTTCATTTGGGTCATTGTAATGTGTATGTAGTGTTTTAAGTAAGTCTACTACTTGTAACTTTAAATTTTCTTTTTCGTCATCTGCTAACGGTTGCTCATCGGTTGCAGGAATCAACTTATTTATAATAATTTCTGCTGCATTATCGTAGTCACTATTTGATTTCAATGGTATATCTTTCATTATTTTTTTAACTTCTCCTGAAAACTCCGAACGGTCCAACGATTCCAGTAACTTATCAGCTAATTCTTCTTTAAGCAATTTGTCATCTTCAATGTTACCTGGATGCCACATAGGCAAGGAATCTAGATTTTTCAGTATTTCTGTTTTGGCTTTCAAGTTGAAATCCGATTCATTTTGAAGATTTTTCAAAGTTTTCGCTAAATTTTCAACAATCTCTGCTTGTTTAGATTTATCTTCTTCATTGAAATAAGGGTATACGGGAATATTTTTGATCCATTCACTAACTTCATTCAAAAGCTTCTTATAGCTTGGTTTAGTTTTGCATTCACAAGATTTTGGATGTTGACAAAAGCATACTTTATGAGCATTCGGAGCATGTATCTGAAAAAAAGTTAGGCATAAAACGCAATTGATTACTAATTATTATATAAAACACGTTTTTCAAGATGGTTGTCTGATATTTATAAATCTTTATATTTAAAAACCGAATTCGCAGGGTACAGCTAGTTTGAAATAATTTTCAACACTGTTCCAAAACTATTTTAACAAATCCTACATTGAAGGATTGTTTCACCATTTTGTATTACATTGCTTAGTAGAACCACAAAATTGCCATAGACCACAAGCTTATTTTCTTCATGGTCATAACGTCAAAATGTGTCTAGTATATTTTGATATGTAATTAAAAGTGATTCAAGTCATTCCTTTTTTCATAAATTCACCGAGCAATTTCCTTTATGTATTATCCATGATATATAAAATGCCTGTATAATGATTCAGAAATGTCTTTTGCATCCAAGTTAGCGTGAACGGAGCCATATTTCAAGAAATATTAATAATAAAAATATTTATTATACTATCGATAGGTTAACGATATTCTATTATGTAAACCTTAATATAAATAGGTTTAATGTTAAAGTTATATCTTCATATTGAATGCATCATTGAATGTCCCGCGATTTTCCAAATTTCGTGTTAGGGGACCTTTCGCTTTTATGTGTAAAGATCGTCTACGCCCTTCTTATAAAAGTACTAGCGGACCCGGCAGACGTCGTCTTGCCCGAACGTTGTCTTACTCTTATTATTGATATTGAATATCTAATAACATATCAGTCATTTACACGCTTTTTAATTCTCTCATATATTCAGAAATATACAATGTACAATGCTATGCTGTAGAGAGCAATTCTGATCTGCTTAAAATGTTGAAAGTATCTAGCGTCTTTAATTGGATAAGGATTAATACGGTATTCTTTAAAATAGCTTTACGAAACTATTCTATAGAATATTACTAGTTGTACGCGGCCGTAGTCGCGGTGAACACAATCGAAAGATATGGGCGTTTATGTCACTTTTCCCATACATTTTTACAATAATTAGATATTTGCAATTGAGTTTTATACAACTTATTATTATATTTGTTTTATTAATGTTTGGGAAACAAACAACATACTTAAAATATATAGCTACACAAATAATAAAAGCTCTTAAGTCAATAAAGTATCCACTATAAGGTATACGATAAACATGTTAAGAGCAATTATAGCAATAAAATTATTTAATTTTAATTTAAACTATTTTCGTGCAAAAGTATCTGTTTCCTAAGTTTCATCTTAAAAGAAGGTACTTTTATATTAAATAAATCTAGGTCTAGAAATATCTTATTGTAAGATTTACATGACCGATATACAAATAGGCTATATATATCACGCTAAGGTCAATAGGAGCGGAACACCAACGAAGAATGTTTCAAAATCGTCATTTTTTTTTCCTTTTGAAAGCTTCCGCTGCGTAAACGGGTAAAATTTCGCAAAAATTATGTAAGGAATAATTGTTTTAAAAGTCCTCTATAAAAGTCTGCGACAGCATATATCTATCGTTTAAGGTTGGCTCACTATAACCTTTTTTAAGCTTATCAAATTTGTTCTAAAATAAAGCATTATTTATGAACATTATATTAATCCTTATTCAAAAACTATTTTTTAAGCCCCTGAGTGATAAAAAAAGTGGAACACTAGTCTATAAGACACTTTATAAGAAGATTGAAGATAATTAAACACTCTAGCAGCATGTTGCAGTTGTCCATGGGCGTCGGTAGTCACTTAGGTGAACCGCCTGCTCATTTGCCCCTTGTTATATAAAAAAAAAATCTAAAGATTTGTTGCCGAATTTCGACAAGCTGGAAATCTTTAGTCGTAATAATTTCTTTTATAACTCCTATAATCACCTCAATCTAGCAAATAAAATAATGATGTATGATTGTTTGTTAAGGCATTGAAAAAATAAAATGGCCAAAAGCGTGTCAAGACACGCTTATATAGAAAGGTTCCGTATCTGATACGCTATAAACGTATTTGTTAAGTAACTTCTAAAGTTGCTGTCCGATTTCGTTCAGAATAATTTTCCTAATGAGTTTTTAGCATGTTCTATCAACATGGAAAATTTCATGGTACTTAACCGGGATAATGCTAGGACATAGGCCTCCTTCATTTAAAAAGTAGATAGTTATATAGAAAAAATCTGTGCACACACAGCACACAGTTAATAAAGTTTACAATATAAATAACTAACTTAACTTTAAAACTATAAATAGGCGTGCAAAGGCGGTCTTATTGCTAAAGCAATCTCTTAACAGACAACCTTTGGCGAAAGGATTTTTTGTAATATACGAAATGGATAGTGCAAGATAATATAAGGAAAACTTACATAAATGGTATATTTAAATATACATACATATAATACATATATAATATATAAATAACAATAAAATAAGTATGTTATGTACTCCTAGAAATTAGTTCTGAAAATATATACATTTCAGAGCAGGTCGGATGAAGGCGGTCTTTGTACTGCGGCTGTTGATTTTTTCAATTCGTTCCCGGAGACGCGTTGCACAGGCTCGTGGCTAGTGATGTCCGCTATTATTTTCCTTTCATCGATATTATCAATGCTTGTTATTATTTTTATTGATATAACAGAACAAACTTGATTTAGTTTGTTGTCATTATTAGATCTTAAATAAATCTATAACACGATGATCTTCATTTATATGATAATAATAAAATAGCTACATACGTAATAAAGAACAAACTAATATTAATTTAAACTAAAAATATATATTAGGTAACAAATAAAAACAAAAATTTTAAAAGAGAAAAATCCAAAAAAGCTGATCCACGTCGATGTAAGGGGATACGTTCCTAAAAATTATGTTTACAACTACAAAAAACAGTAAATTTTTCTTCTTCTTAGTTTTCTGTCGCTCTGATTGTTTATGGCAGTGGTTTTATTTGGCAGAAAAAATATATCCCGGATATGTTTAAACATTGTTTATGAAAATTATATGCGCTTCTTTAAAATTAGGCCATTTAAATATGCGTAAAAACTTTTCTTTGTTTTTTCTTTTCATAAGCCTATAATTAAATAATTTAATATTTTATGACACGGACCAAAACAGAGGCCAAAAGCTATTGTAAAATGCTGGTACAGACTTATAGGCTGAAAATAATGATGCCTTTGTCAAGTACTTATGTTTAATTTGAACAATAATTGGTACAGTTTTTGCTTATAACCTTAAAATATTATGAGGACTTTAAAATCGAGTCGCGTTAAGTATTATTCATTAGCGAATATTTTAGTTGATTAAAAGTCACGATTAAATGTATATAAGATGGTCAAAGTTTTGTTTATAAGTTACTTTGATGGAGGGAAGGAAGCTGATGCCTATAATACAGGGCATCTGCAAATTATATTAAGCTATTTGGTGCTACAATATGTTTTGTAGCATTATATTATCTTATTTTTGGCAAATAAATATATATTATTATTATTATTTGTTTTGTAAATGTTATTCTCAAGGTGCCCGATGTGGTCTTGCAATTCGTACGAAGGTTTTGTTTTGCTTTAACGGACTTAATGAATGCAGACCAGGCCTAGAAAAAAAATTCAAGGTCCTAGGCATAAATTATGGGTACAGCAATAAATTGTGTTGAAACCAATTTGTGTTATGCCGGTAATATGGCCATCGATCTTATGCTTGTGTACCTTATACGTTGTAGTCGGAGCCTTTTCGAATATATTATAAGCCATATTTTCTTAAAATAAACCTAATTTAATCCTTTGAACGTCTGCAAGCCAAAGTAAAGCCAAAGCGTTTTTGTACATAAATTAGCCGAGTTTCTAACCGACTTCAAAAAAAGAAGTTATGTGTTCGACGTGTTTGGTTTTTTTTATGTATGTTCACGAATTTTTCCGACATCTTAGAATATAAATTATTTTAAACTTAGTACGTAATTAATGCTGCTACAAGGCCGTTAAATTTTCGCAATGAGTGGGTTGAGTCACCAAAATGTATACTATACAACTGCAATGTGTAAACTAAACTAAACATAATTTAATATTTGCATATTTAAAATATTTAAAAAACAAATAGAAACTGTTGTTTTATTTGCCAATCTATGTGTATTATGTGACAATCTGTGTCAAGAATGTTGAGAGATAAAAAATCTTAAAGTTCGTGTGACAACGACAACTCCTAGCTTTTAGAATATTGGACGATTGCAAAGATCATGTAAAAGTCTACTTGAATAAAATATCATTTGAATTTGATATATTTGACTTTGTCAACAGCTACTCGTCGTACGATCGCTTCTGCCCGTTCTACAAGACGACGGGCATGCTGAAGAACATAATCTCCTTCTACGACATGTCGCGTCACGCCGTCGAGTCCACGGCGCAGTCGGACAACAAGGTGACCTGGAACGTCATCCGTGACGCAATGAACAACATCCTCTACCAGCTCTCCTCCATGAAGTTCAAGGTATAGTTTCATTTATTTTCCAATAAAAAAAAAACTAGGGCAGAGACAATAAACGCTCCACGGTTCGTACCTTAGAAACTGCTAAATCACGACCTCGGCTGCCCCATTTCAAAAGCAAGGAATGCTTTAAAATTACGTTTTTTTAATAAAAAAACGTTTTAAAGCATATTTGTTAAGTCCCTACCAAAAACAGAAACACCAGCTGTTTGAACTCATATAAACATGGAAATATTTAAGCATCGATACATAGTAATGGTGCACTCCCCAGTAACCATTTCAAAACCTAGGTAGTCACTTTACTTGCTTGCTAGGTAGGCACTAATTCAAAATCCTAGTAAGTGTCCGGACCAACCATGTTTTAAAATGGCCAATGCCTCTTACTACGTTTTATATTCAAAGGCCAAATATGCGAAAGCAGCAGTTTGCAGTACAAAATTGTGTCTTACAAGGTTTAAAAATGGGGCAGCCAACCTAACACCTACATTTAAACGGGAGATCTCACAACACAAAATCTTACAAGGACCATATATCAAGGCAACCAGACATTCCTTCACAGCCATTAATGAACTACAGCTACAGGCATGTCCCTTAAAACGTGAAATCTCCCAAGATTTGGTCCAGACACCGTAAATTACCGGTTTAACTGAAGATCAGTCATTGGACACATTTCGTGACAACGGCAGGGGCGGGGTTGTCGAAAGCTTTGTGACGTCAATATGTTCAAGACAATAACAAAATGTTCAGTGACATGAGCCATACAATTAGATCCACTACAAATTTGTAAAAAAACTAGCTGTGTCCCTTGACTTCGTTCGCGTAAATTTAAATTTGAAAGAGCCCTTGCTATTCTTTAATTTGGCTTAATCGAAAAATCTGTTCTTAGCGGATGTCTAACAACTGTAAACTATCTAAGGAGATAGTTATTTATTTATTTAAGCTTTTATTTATTCCGAATATTAAATTTACATTTCGAATGCATGTTAGTCAATTTTGTGTTTCATTGTGGTGTTAGCTATGCTTAATATATTTTGATTCTAATTTTCTTTTTTTTACTTCGGACCCCTTTCGAGTAAAAGCCTCCTCCATCAAGAAGATAGAGATTCCTCCAAGGAGATAGTTGACAAGGGTCAAATTTCATCTTTGTACTTCCCTCAGTTTGCGAGATGACTATGCTCTAACACTTCTTTATTTAATTTCAGGACCCAGTAAAAGACGGAGAGGCCAAAATCAAGGCCGACTTCGACCAGCTACTAGAAGACATGTCCGCAGCCTTCCGAAACCTCGAGGACTAGAAACCCCCAAAAAACGCCACCACTTAATATAGGAAGACTTTCAACAAAGTATCGATATGTCGAGAATCGATATTTTGTTAACACTTGAAGCACTAATAATACTAGTAGTTTCGGACATACGGTTTCTGGTAGTGTCCTATTTGATGGTGTATACGTTAATTTAATCGAGAAAATTAAATGAAATTATAACGCTTTGTCGAAGTTAATAGTGACGCCATCGTATTTATATTGTTAGAATTAGTATGGAATTATTGAAATGTTTCCATAGTGTTGTATTTTATCGTGGGTTTATATCGATAAACTGTCGTCCGCTTTCTGTAAATAGAATTATATCGCGGCGCTCGACACCGCGGGGCGGTAGCGCTAGTTGTTATTTATATTATATTATTTTATTATATTATATTAAAATGTATTATACATTATATAAAACTAACAAATATATATATTTTTTGCCCGTTATTACGTGTGATTCAATTAATCCTGGTGCATTCCACGTTCGTTATTATTAGATTTTACGAAAATCGTGTTTTTTTTTGTTTAATTTTTAATGTTGGCATTTTTTCCGTATAATTCGATGTTCAGTATTAGTTTGGAGTTCGCTGCGTGCAGCTGGCGGCGACTGTATAAATAATTATCTACAATAAAATAAATATTGCTATTTGAACTTGGTATGTGTTGATAGGACGATGTTATTAAATAAAATATTAATTTTAAACGTGTTTCGTTTTATTTTTGTCAATATTTTTTACACAAAGTATTAAACAACATAGTATATCGTTATCTGTCCCCGTATTACAAATTTAAAATTTTACATACCTCTACCGGAGCCAGACACCTCAGTGGTTGTACATTTTTGACCTTGAATTCTACAGTTCCACAAAACTTTGTGAAGTAACACAATGTCATGATCAATGAAATGATCATTCAAGTGAAGCTATGTCTGGCTCCGGCATCACGAAAACACGTCTCGGAAATCAAGCCCCTATTGTGCGTCGATGTATCGATTTTCGAGATGCATTTAATTGACACGTCCACAGAAATATAAGAACAAGGTATTCATATATTTCTGTGGTCACGTCCACAGAATGTGAGAAATGCAACCCTTTAGGTATAACACTGGCCTTTTGTCCTAGATATATTATCTATTATTCTGTCAATATATTTTTTCACTGACAGAGGATCACGCAAACAAGAAACTTTTGTGATACGTTTTATTTTGTAGGGATTTTATTCAAGAACCAAACAAAAATGTCGCGCTATAGCGAAGTCAATATGAGTGATACGACAATACTATTTACTGTCGAAGACCTGATCAATAGAGCTCTCGGGCCACCGGATGTTAGTTCATTGTTATTTTCAATTCTTTTTAATCATACGTAGCGCAACGCTTGCAGTCCTTTAGGTCGGCAGCCGAATTGCCGAATTTTTTAGGGTTCCGTAGTACTACAAGGAATCCTCATAATTTCGCTCCGTCCGTAGTCTGCCCGTAAGCTGGTTCCCCCTAACATTTCCAAATTATTAGACGTAGAATTTTCCATGTTGATAGAACATGCAAAAAAGTCATTAGAATCATTATTTTGAACGAAATCGGACTACAACTTTTGAAGGTATTTAACAAATACGTTTATAACGTATCAGATACGGAACCCTTCTATATAAGCGTGTCTTGACACGCTTTTGGCCATTTAAGCTTAGTAGGAGGGGAAAAGGGAATATTAGACATACCTAAAAAGTATTCCTAATATTCTTTAAAAAAAAAATTGTAATGAGCCAAACATAGCTTCATTTGGCATAACAGTAATTTTTAAATTTGCATTTGAAAGAATATTAGTATTCTTTAGTTATTTCATTAGCCTAATTAGCCTTTCCTTATATAAAGAGCAATTTAATAAAACTTTGAATTGCGATACTTTCATTCTTAAAGGTGATCCTATCCAAGGCGGAAAGAGGAAACGTTTCCTGTAGGGCGAACTCATGACTGGGGGAAATGCAGTTTAAATTAAAGTAGCTAAATGGTTATGAAACCATCAATGCAGTCGTAAAGATATAAATTTACTTTGAAGAAGAGAGATGATTACTTGCTTCTAGTTTGCTATCACTTTTAGAAATAAAGGCGAATGATAAAATGTTCTATTCTTGGTTAATCGCCATCATTTATGCCAACTGAGTATAATTTATTTCATCAAAGTCACGTTACCTGAAGTCGAAACAATGGAGGTTAGTCGGTAGTAGCTGAAATCTAAAGTATTTATTTGGAAAACTTAATAACAAAATAAAAATTGAAACATAGATAAGTTATTGCTTGAAAACGTTTGCCTAAGTTTGCTTTCATAAATAAACCACTAATAATCAGAATATAGCACTCGTATAATAGATTTTTCACCAATAGAATTCTTGGTACAAAAGACAGAATTAGTACAAAATGATCATCGATCGATACATCCAGCCAGAATTATTTCTACTTTTCATAAATTGCAATAAACGTAAATTTTAAAAATGAAATTGTCAATAGGTCTTACATACACCAGCGATTTCGTCTGCGTAAAATTAGCTAAAAAAATAGATACAATTATATTTTTTTATTATTTCAGATCAAATTTAGTTATCATAAAAAAGGTTATATAATATCTATGGTAATACATAAAGCTGAAGAGTTTATTTGTTTGAACTCGCTACATATATCAGGAAATACAGATCTCATTCTACAAATTGTTTTAGTCTTAGACAGGTCATTTATCAAAGAAGGCTATAGGCTATATATCGTCACACTAAGATCAATAGGAGCGGAGCACCAATGAAGAATGTTTCAAAAGGGGGTATATTTTTATAAATCAGGAAAAAATAGCAGACAGAATTCTATACACATATTAATTATTTCAAATGCTTTTTTTTTTAATTTACAAAAAAAAACATTCTAGCGATGTCATTTAAAGATTTAAAATGCCAAAGAAATGCGACTTAAATATCCTAAATAGAATTTTATTTTTAACAAGGGACGAAGCTAGTAATGCAATAAAATACAAAACCTACACAATCCATAACAATGGAGCTAAATTTGATTATATTTACAAAAGTTCTTTCTTTGTCTTCCAAATCACAAATGAATTCAAATTACCGCACATAGGTATCTATTAATTGTTATTCGTTCCATCTGTTTTCTTTTATTTATCTTACAGAAGTAATTCGTTCTCCCACATGAGATCGGCGTGAAGTGGCGTCAATGCTGTCACGTCTAGTGATGGTGTTGTTGTCGCGTTTCGTTCGGTTTTTTTTCTTCTTATAACACCGTTTTGACTATTTGAATCTATCGCAACTTGTCATTTGTTTAAAAAACGTGTTCCTCTAATTTATAATCATGGTATATGGGAGGTCCAGTCAAGACTGGACTTGCCCAATGGCAAGGTTTTTCTTTTAATTTGAGTTTTAATTCAATAATTCAGCCTAAAGTTTAAGAAAGATTTAACACTTAACTTTAACTCTTTATAATTTAACGCTTTTAATAAAAAAACGTTTTTTATTTTTAGGACACTCAGGAATATTAATTTGCATGGATGGCTCGCCCGATTTTGTGATAACTTTGTTGTCCGTCCGTCTGTCTGTCTGTCCGTCTCTCTGTCTGTCTACCTGTCGGTCTATCCATCTGTCGGTTTGTCCATCTGTCTGTTAAGACCCTTTTCTCAGCAACAGGTCAAGCTATAGAGTTGAAATTAATATCAAATACTAAAGTCCGCGATGCCTTAAATCTATAATAAAATCAACTCTGTAAGTGTACGCAATCAAAAGATGAGGCCGTTTATATCATAATTTATAAACACGTAACCAACTTAGGTACGTAATTATTTTTATATGTTAAACTTTTAAAAGTAAATTTAAAACATATGAACATTTGCGTTAGAATACAAAACATTCTTATGTCGAAAAATATGGCTAGTTACCTCAACTCCATAAGAGAAAATTGCAAAGCTAAAAATAATAAATATTTTCAGATGCTCTAATGTCGGAGCCAGACATAGCTCAAAGTGTTAGTACAGTTTTGTCCTTGACGATTACATAGAACTACAAATCTTTGTGCAGCTATAAAGTTCCTTGCCACAATACATGATCATTGAAATTACCATTCAAATGAAGCTATGTCTGGCTCCGGCATAATAAAAGCTTCTGTACAAAAGTTAGTATGCCTCATACAAAATAAGGCGAGCGACAACTAACGATATAATTCGAAACCAAATTTGAATAAAATCAGGAAGCGAAACCAGAATAAGCATAAAATCTGTTTCTAGCGATCTCGTAAGAATAGGACGAGCGTATTACAGTCTATTGGACTCGTGGGGGTTCCGGTTGCTGCCATTTACCAAAGTTAACATAATTCGCAGGTAACATATTTTAATATTAATTAAAATAAAAGAAATAGCAGGGAAAGACGATATTAATTAAACAGTTATTTATAATAAAATTTAAGTAAATAGAAATAGAAAATAAAATAAAAGTTAGAGTAAAAACTGAAATTTAAACATTAAAAAACTTTAAAAAAAATATTTTACATTACGGTAAAAGTTAGGATTTAACATTTAAATTGTCATTAAAATAATCATTAATACTAGTATAGTTATAATACTAGTAAGATTTTTCTATTAGAATTTTTTTTAATTTAAATTTGTTTCAATTAATTTATTTCGATTGTCTCAGTAATATATTTCGGTATTGGGAACAAGAAACTATAGCGCGACTCAAGTCACTACTAGCGCCATCTAGTCTCGTCTAGTATAACATATTATAATAAAGTTGTAGAGTTTGATTGCACTCGATAACCTCAACAATCAACAGTCTGATTTGAAAATTTCTTTTTTTATATTAAAGCCTATTTCTTTAGGAAACTTTTAGTCTATATAACATCACGTCACGACCCTTAGAAGTTGTGAAAACGAATTAATAACGCGTGTGGGTCATACGTTGCGTTGACTCGACACCCTTTGGCAACCGTTCGTGTTGGCACCCAACGGGAACCCACGATTATAAATTCGAAAAAATCCATGGCACTATCTATATGTTGTGTCGAAACCGCGGGAAACGGCTAGTACTTCCGAATTTTATTTGACTTTTGTATAATTTTGTTATTGATATGTTACGCATAGATCTTGCAAGGATGAGCGAGTCCAAGCCGACGTAAGATCCTTTACTAAAAAGGAGTTCTCTAGCTGAAATAATGTTTTAATATTAGATCTATGTGCAGATTATAGATATAGTGAACATATATATATATGTGTGTTCATTTTTTACTAGCTATAATGAATTCAGAGATTTTGTTAAATTTTGAGCGTTCTCATTGTTTTGTGCGGAACCCTACTTATCTTTCTGAAACTGATGTAGCCTATCTTATACCTTGCAATATCAGCTATCTGCCAGTTGAAGTCCAGTCGAAATTGGACCAGCCCTTTCGGAGATTACGCGGAACACGGCGGATTAAAGCAAAGTAGTTTAGTTTTTCATGCATGTCATGGATTTCCGTAAAGTAACGCCTGATTCTATCAGTTACGTAATTCATTGCAAAATGCTGAGCAGTTGTACCCGTCTTTAAAACTGCTACAGGTAGTTAACATGTTTTTGTTTGTTAAATTTCTTTTTTAGCGTTATATATTTATTTGTTAGCTGTGTGTAGTATTTATAAAGATTAAATTATTTTCTCTCTTTCTTTCAAATCACAACAAACACGAAATTTTTTTATTTCGACTGTTTTATGGAGCTAAATTCACATTTTGCAAATATTACACTGTAATTGATTTGTTTTAGCATAAATATTTTTCGTATGTAACTCTTTTTTGTAATAATTTAATTTTCAAATGCCCCCCGTCCTTGTCAGAGGTTGTCAAGTTTTAGAACAGTCCCCCTTGCACCTTGATGTGACATCACATATTTCTCAATTTTATGCATGTATTGTAAATAATTTAAAGAGAACAGCAATTTCATGATTTTTTCAACATTTGACATCACAAAGCTTTCTCCCTACCTGCCTTTTGTCACAATATGTCACATTTTCATGCTACACTATGCTTTACATGCTCCATAATTTAAGGATGACGACCAATGTAAGTTACTACAATTCTTAAAAAATAACAATAGAAATGACTACTTACATTTTCTTACTGTCTAATATAACTGTAAACAAACCTACTTCCATATACATAATTCTTAAGCATCCTTCTCTATGTTGCTCCTCCAAAAAGTTGCTGAAGCCTTGATTCTTTCCAAAATAGTGCTTTTTAAATAATTTAAACAGCTTTATAAATTCTGACTCTGAGAAACTGTACTCATTAGCTATCAGCATTAGTATTTGCAAAATAGCTAACTGTTCTTTTAGATTCGATTCTGCCCACTCCTGTCTTACAGTGTCACTACCAAAGTCACTTTCAATTTTTCTTTGTGGTGGTGTAGCGGAGAGTAACTTCTCAAATTGAGAGATGAGTGAGGTTTTTAATTTATCTAAGCCATTATTTTCTATAATTCTATTAAATTGAACATGATATTTGTGATTCTTATCACTTTTGAATTGAATAATATACTGTAACAATTTTAATAGAAACAATCGCTCTGAAAAGTAAAATTTCCAAGCATTTGGCAGAAGAAATGCAGGTCTGGTGTCAACAAAAGCAACATTTTTCAAAGCATTTGTAGGTGTGCCATACGAAATATCACATAAATAATGCTTAATAATTTCCCATATTTGAAAACAATCAACATCCTAAAACAAAAACTTTAAATATAATATACATAGAGAATAGATGAAAACTATATTATATTATCAATTCAATATCACAAATACTTTGACTCAAAATAAAATGTAAAGATCACTTTTATTTATTTGAATTATATATAAAACATATTACAATAGTAGATTAATGCACCGAGTGCAAAGTGAGTCATTAATGCTCAAGTGTTATGTTACTAAATTAACATGAGTGCATAAATGGATGAATGCACAATATTTGTTTTTTTTTTTTAAATTTAATCGATTGATTTTTAATATCAGCCTGTACTTTTTTGATGGAATGCATACATTTTATATGAAACTTGAGGAGAGGATTAGACATATCAGGTAAATTTATAGCAAAATAAAAAACAGTGTTTTTGTGAAAATCAGTGCTATAGTGTAATTTCATACAATAATTCTGCATCATTGTAGGTTCTAAGCAGAAAATATGTGGTCTGTTTCGTAGTGATTAATGATAACAATATTATGAAGTTGGAAGAAAAGTATATTTTGTAAAGAGGACATACATGAATTATAGGTTTTATAAGTAAAAGAATAAAATAACTCACAAGATAATTCTGCAATATCTGCACCACACTCAGAAGTTTCGTTTGTTCCGGATATTTAACTTTCAATTTTGTATATGATTCCGATTTATGAGGCTTATAGCAAGCAGCACCCTGATAAATCGCCTCCACAACATTTTTACTTAAAACACTGTCTAACTCTGATTGTGTAAGGGTCTGAGACGATATCCAGCGCCACAGACGTTTCCAGTAGCTATGAAATAAATTAACAGTAATAATATTGAGCACTTGAAGACAAGTATTTTTTTTTAATAACACACTTACGGAGTTATTGTGTCGTTCATCGTAACGGATTCTCTTCAATTCTGAAAGAAAAAAAGATCAGCATTCGTATATTTCTAGCACTGGCTTTGTTTACTATCAAAAAATGTGTGAAGATAAAAAAAAGTCATCTCAAAGGTACAAGAATATTAAATAATAATTTGAATCTGAGAAGCGGGTAAATAACTTCTAGGTTATTTATTGACAATTACATAGGGACACTGACGTCTAAGTTCTGATAGATTAAACCATAAAACAGATTACACACGCAACAAGGATACACATTCCAAAAGATGAATAAAGTTCCTAAATTAATAAAGTTGATGTTGCAGTACTTAAAACTTAAATGGAGTAATGCTAGAAAGACGAAATGAATATATCTATTTCAAATTCATACTTTAAATATGTTATTATCATTTTGTATACGTAACAAACCTGGACTTGTCACTTGTTTTAATATTATCTGTTTGACATTCGTCCATCTCCATTGACGTTATCAGAATTTCATCTCCCTCCTTAATCCTTTACGTTTATAGTAGAGTTTACAATCACATGCTTTATATTGTTTAGTAGTCTTTCTTAATTTGGGTGGGTATTATGTTGTAATAAGGTCAAAGTTTAATATAGTGTCATTAATCACATATCACGTTATTAATTAGTTTTGTTTACGAGACATACGGTGACGAAGTAATTCTTGATTTAATACAGAATTTGTAAGAATGGCACCGGCAGCACCTGCAGTAAAACCCTTGTTGGCGGATGACCCTATCGGCATAAGGGCTGTATTACTGGGACCCCCAGGCTCTGGAAAGGGTACACAGGTATGATCTCAATGAATTAATTATATCATACTTGTACATAATCTTTGACCTTTGTGAGATAGTAGAACAAGTACATGTATGTAATATTAAAATATATATTGTTGGTTTGGTTTTATAATTGTTATTGTTTGTATATAGTAAGCAGTAAGATTGGCAATATTTTTATTTAAAATTGTTTACTGCAGGCACCACGTCTAAAAGAAAAATACTGTGTATGTCACCTTTCAACTGGAGATATGTTAAGGGCCGAAGTTGCATCTGGTTCTGAACTAGGTCGTCGCCTTAAAAAAGTTATGGATGAAGGAAAACTTGTCTCTGATGAGATGGTTGTAGATATGATTGACAAGAATTTAGACCAGCCGGAATGTAAGAATGGTTTTCTTCTTGATGGGTTTCCTAGGACTGTACCTCAAGCAGAGAAGGTGAGGTGTTTTTTTTTTCAACAAAATAATAATTTAAATAAGTTTAATAAAATATATATATTTTGCAAAACTGAATTCTGACATTTGCAATTTCTAACAGTCGTATTAGAAAAGTTATGAAGAATACATATAATGAATAATAATCTTTGATTGGCAAAAGTCTTTTTTGGGGAAGACGCGGTGGGACTTAAAAGTTATTTTACAAGTACTATGAAATCCTGTTTTTTTTTTATAATCTTATGTATATTATACAATAGGATTACAGTATACATTCATGTCTAGAACTCTTTTAACTATAGAAGAAGTTTAGAAGTATTCCTTATACAAATATTTTTTAATTAAAGTCAGTAGGACAAGAACAGGTTTCGCAGATTTCTGCAATTCTTATTGTTAAAATTACCCGAACGATAGGAATTTTAATCAAAGCCATTGTATTAAGCTTAGCCCAAAAAATATCTGATGCAAAGTTGTATAGTTGAGAAATAACATTCAAAACAATCACCGAACATAATTTAACTAAGGTTTTTATTTGCAATATATTCTTATAACAAAAACTAATTTAAAAACTGCCTATTGCCACATTTTATTGCTGTAGGAATAACTTAAAAATAAAGAAGCGTGATTATAATTAATTACTCTTAGATTTTGGATGAAAACATTTGTTCTAATTTTTAAAATTTTTTGAATAATTATATGTTTATATGAACCCTAAACTCTAATTTTAAAAAAAGTAGTTTTTATTAGGAGTATTGTCATCTAAAGTCATCACACATCATCACAATAGCGCTGAACTTTAGAATCATCGTTGTTATATAATTATACTGATTAACAAGTTAAACGGCCGGACCGATTTTTTAAATTTTTGATTTGCTGATTTGATTTAAGATTATTTGATTTAAAAAAAATGATATTGTAAATTTGTTTGTTACACTTTAACACCTGCAACTACTAATTGATCGATGATCATCGTTAAATTTTGTAAAACCGTTGTCAGGAGTACAGAGGGTACCCTTTATCTAGGCCAAAATTGGCAAACTTTTGAGTCGAAAGAGCCAAAAATAAAAATTTACAAAATTTCAAAATTTTTAAGTAGCCATAAATCTTTTTCATGCTAACTATAAATAGTAGTTACATAAAAAAGTTTTTGATAAAAAAAAGTAAAGTATTTATTCATAACTAAATATCTACTTAATCACATATATGTAGTGTTCTTTTTCATGTTTGCTCAAACGCTTTGCACGACGGGTTAATTGATATTCTTGAGCTACGGTGGTGTTCTTTCATTTTTTTTTGTACAGCTTTTTTTTCTCTTTTGTTAGGCTGCGGGTGCGTTTAATTGTGTTTCTTTTTCTAGAAACATTGATACTTTTTACTGAACAAGAGAATGAAGAATTAAAAATGGCCAAAATCGTGTCAAGATACGCTTTCCGTACGGGTTCCGTATCTGATACTGTATAAACGTATTTATTAAATAACTTCAAAAGTTGTAGTCCGATTTCGTTCAAAATACTTTACCTAATGAGTTTTTAGCATGTTCTATCAACATGGAAAATTTCAAGTCTCTACGTCTAATAGTTTGGAAATGCTAGAGATGTTTAGATATTGTTTTGTAATGTGATGTTTCGTGTTTTCATTTTACTGTAAATATTGTCATTTAAATCAGGGAATTGAAATGGAAGTGTTTGAACAGCCTTTTTTTCTAGCCCATAATTAATATGTATATATATCAATACTAATATATAAAGCTGATGAGTTTGTTTGCTGGCTTGAACGCCCATATTACTGGTCCGATTTAAAAAAGTTCTTTCAGTGTTAGATAGCCCATATATCAAGGAAGGCTATATATCATTGCGCAAAATTTTTTCACCTAATTTTACGCAAAGTCGTAGAAAACTAGTAATAAGTAATAAATAAAATTGTGTATAACAATATTTACATTTAATATTAATTTGTTTTTTGTCATATATGTTATATAATTTGTCGTGAATTGTTATCTACTAAAGTCTAAAGTCTTACTAACCTTAAATTAATTAGAAAATAATATTGCCTTGTCAATTACAAACATTATGTTTTGTACGCTGTGTTAATAAACAAAATTTTATTGTTAAAATTTGTGTCTTGTTACTGTTATTAATTATTTTTGTACATTAGATATATAGATTATACTTATATAAAAACGCTAAACTCAGGAATTGCTGGTCGATTTGAAAAATCTTTCAGCGTAAGAAAGCCCACTTATCGAGGAAAGCTATAGGCTATCTAACATCATGCTAAACTTTTTCACCTAATTTTACGCGTATAAAGTCGCGGGAAACAATTAGTAGATAATACTGAGCCTTAACGAAACGTAAATAGCTTTATTTTAATAATTTAATGAATTACTATTGCATATTATAAAATAGAATATTCTCTCATCCTCCTCCATTATGTAAACTATTATTGTGCAAAATTTAATACTCCTGCAACTGTGCCACTTTCCTTAAAATAGTACCGAAAGTTTTCACTTCACATATTAATTATTATTATATTTGTACAATGATTTTTCAACTATATTTATATTTTTTATGTCAGTTGTTACAGTGTAATAGGGTATTTTTTATATTTTCAGACTTGACATAAGGATGATGACATTGCCCAATCGCATTAGCAGACCTATTAATCAGTCTGGTTAAATAATTAAGGTGCTATAATTACAGTGTTCAATTTATGCTTAACATGACAACTGTTTTGTAGATATATATAAAAGCATAAGTCTTATTCTATACTTTTTCTATAGTAATATATAAAGGTGAACAGTTTGTTTGTTTGTTTTTTAGCTTGAACGCGCTAATCTCAGGATCTACTGGTCCGATTTGAAAAATTTTTTTTAGTGTTAGACAGCCCACTTAACCAGAAAAGTTATTGGCTATATATTATCTCGCTAAAATTAAATCCCTTTTTTTACCTTATTTTACACGGTCGAAGTCGCGGGCACAGCTAGTTTGTATATATTTTTAACAATTTTATGGTGACATATATTGACGAACTTTACAGTCTTGATTTACACTAGTGTCCCCTCAGATGGTGTCCCTCTCTTCTGCTAATAATATCAATATATCTAAAAGCAAGCAAACATATGCTTTTGTTAATCATTTTATTATTCACAATGTACAAAGTCTAGATATGTACAAAGGTCTGGATAAGACTATTGCTATGTTGCTTTGGTTTTTAAGAGAGCGAAAGAAGAGTTGGTTTCAAAAAGCAAGCTTGTGTTTGCTCTTGTTTTGAATAATTTTTATTATTAAACTCATGTTCCTTTGGTCTACATAAAACTGTTGTTATGTTATTTCGGTTTCTAAGAGCGAAGCAAAAGAAATTTGGTTTTTAAAAGCAACACTCGTTTTCTTGTTCATCCTAGCGTTTTACGTGCCTTGCGAAGCACGGAGGAGGTCGGATATTTGAAAACCAGTGTTGGAATTGGTGACCCATCTATCAACTCAATTAACCAATCTCCTTTATGTCTTTTACATAAAATGTGAAACTGGCTGAAACACTAATTTTACATAGCTTGTCAATCAAAAGTTTATTTGAAGTATTCTGGAATAATGGAAGTGAATAATTCTGCAATTTTTATCATTTTTAAAAAATCTTTCCACTTTTCCGTTCTTTCTTTTCTTTTAAACCTTCCCTGAACTATGACAAGAATTAAGTATGTAATAACTTATCCTTTAAAAATAAATAGATAATAAATAAATAACACTTAGACGCTGATAATACGGCCAAAACTGAATGTAACAACAGGAGCTAAAGCGTTGGATCGGTTATAGCAATAAAATGTCAAGGTCCCAAATAAATCATATGGGGATTATAAAATTTTTGGATAGGACATTAAGATCTAAGAGCTCTCTCAATTCAATCAAAGCAGCTAGTTACGTATAATTATTTTTACTTGCGTACATCTATTGATTCGGTTGGTTTCCTAGGTGAATATGTCACTTCGAGCGGGCAATAAAACACAGCGTACATTTTATTTGATGTCTACCAAGAAGGATATCTTTAAAGACATTAGGAGCCGACGTTTCCCACGTCTGCGCCAGGGTAAAGGAAACGAAATGATGTTAAGAATTATTATTCAAATCACAAACACTGTATGGCGCTAGGCCTAAATTGTATTCAGGCGGATGCGTGGAAAAGTAATGATATCACACACACACAGTTGTACGCTCATAGACGGCTTTATTTGGTTGTGTTTCTTTCCTGCTACGCCATTAACAACCTAGTTTGTCTTACTTGGTTATCTACCTTTACATTCGTCTAACTTTGGTTTATTCTTATACATTCATGTATAAAACAAATAAATACAGGACTATATGACACACGGACTTCTGTTCCTAAGGTAGACAACTTAATGCCTCTGTTATAGGCAATCGATGCCTGTTGTACACAAATATTTGTTTTTTTTTTAGAAATATATAAATACATACATATAGATAATACCGCCAGACTCGAGGCGGAAATCGAACCCACGACACCCTTAGCAGAAAGCAGGGCTATTGCCCAATGCGACAACGGGCCAGTCAATCTAGGTTACCTATCTTTCTAGGTAACCTTCCTTAAAGTTTGTCTAAGATGCATATTTTATGCGTTTATCGAACTGGGCAGTTAGGCTTTTCCAACCCGTAAATTAATAGACAATGAAAAAATATTCGTAAAATAGCCGATTCCTCAACGTCTCGATACCTACCGTCTAACTAGGTTTCCATTCTGGACGTTTGACGACGTTTTAACCAGGTTGCTCTACCAGTTTAAATTCCAGACGTCTTTTTCGTTTTAGTACGATCCAAATATATTATTTCTTCTTCTATAACAAATATTAACCATTATCCTCGTCGAATAAATCGAAATATATACGATTGTTGTCATCGACACCACCCATGACCCAATAAGAGTGAAATCCATCGGTAGATGGTGCAATATCACTTTGTATTCAATGTGTGCGAATAGAAATTCATGTCAAGACGACATCAAGGTAGTGGAAAATTTACGATCGATCTTCATTTAGGCCTTTGAGCAATGTTTTGTTGTATTCAAAAGTATTCCAGCGTTTTGGGAACTTGAGAAAAACTATACTAGAGCCATTTAGTAGAGTCATAGTTGCCTCGTTCGTAATGTAGAGACTGGCAAAGGATAAAGTAAAGGGACATAAAGAAGGGAAGCCTATGACCATGTAGAAAGGCACCCTAAGGTGGAAAGTGTTCGGCGAGGAATGAGGGGTGGTAGCGTAGATCGATATGCTTAACCAACGCAAGGGAAGTCTTCAATCCGGGCTAGGTGGAGTTGCCCCTGGCGGCCGGCCTTCGCTAACAGTTATTCGTCGGGAGGTCTATTTAAAGTCATCGTACGTAGGAAATTTAACTAGTGTGAGTTGGATTTTGTATGATACGCGACAGCGTTTGTACCACGTCCGTCGACCTGTCCGTACAGCGCCATCATGTAGCGGTAGCTACAACCAGTCGTAGGCGATTAAGGGCCGATCATGAATGTAGAGATGCTTGATACCAGAGCTCTTTTAAGGAAGAACTGGTACTACAAGTATCTCACCTTAGTTATGAAATCAAGGAATCCTAATCTCAATAGAAATTAAGATCATACAGTGTAAACGAAGATACTACAGTCAGTAAGTAAACAGCAGACAAACCTGATTAAGGACGTTTTAATCAAACACCATTTAAAAAACTCATAGGTCAAGCTTTATAGTTTATTATGCAGGCATGTCTATGGGGTAATTAATTCCTTTGAAATAAATGCAGATTTCCTCACGATGTGCTTCTTGATGCTTTATCATAGGGCGTGTGGTGAATGGTAAGCAGGCGCCAAATAACTACGTCATTATTAACGTTTTATAAGATCCTCCAGTATTGGATAAAAATAAAAATAAGACACTATGGTAAAAAAGAGCCCCAGCCTTTTATTTGAATTCAAATCTTTAAAGAAGCTATGAAGAGAAAGATGTAATGAGTGGATAAATATAAAACGCCAATATTCTTTTGAGATGAAATGAAGATAAGCAAAGTTATTAATTGAATTTTGAAAGTAAAAGATATATAGCAAATATATCATAGATAGATCCATAGCAAATAACTGGACACATTTAAAATTATTAAATTTCAAAAGTTTTACTTTTAATTTGACTACGCATTTGTAGAAAAAAGTATTTTATTGTCTCTGGTTAACACTGGACATATTGGAGTTTCTTTATTATAGCTCAAATCTTCAATGACGCAGACGAATAATTAATTGAAATTGAAACAATAACTTATGTCACTGAAGAAATCTCAAACCATTTAAAAAAACTTAACCACCCGTAGACAGAAACGAAGCATAGCAGATAGAAACAGGGTATCGTTAAAAAATCAGGTAATACGCAAATACGATATCACCACAACAATAACTTGCTAGTAACAAATGACGCCTAACTTTTGGCGCGACGCCAATCGCATTGTAATTGAATAAAGGGCAACAATAAACAATAAAACAACAAAACCAAAAAGCTGGATTGTCCTAATGATTCACGTACACAGTACACATGTCGAACACTTTGTCTCTTATACGCCTGGAATGCATCATAAATAAGGGATCGTGCATTCGCAAGACTTAATTGACCGTTGACGATCATACGACTGTATTTATAAATTGCTGATTACAGATTAGGAAATTGAGTAACAATTATATGTAAAAGTGACTCGGCAGACGTTGCTTTGCCCGTATTTAAGACGGTTTGCTGTTAGCCAATTGCCTAATCAAGTAGTTGTTTTGTATAAAACGTAATACTGGCCGAATGTTTTATGAAACAAAAATTTTACGTTACACGAACGTCTAAAGGTCAAAACGTCTAGTATGAACGTCATCTATATGAGGTATTTTGAAGTGGCGACTAAATCTGCATCCTTTTCTATTTCCAATTAATTTTTCGACTTTTCTTTTTTTTTAACATTCCCTGAAATAAGGCAAAGGACGCAGAACAAACAGTATTCAAATAGAATCAAGCGTTTTCGAGTTTAAGGTAGACGAACGATATCTATAAATGACTAGCATTTTCCCGCGACTTTCCTTAGACCACCTTAATTGTTGAGTTATCCTTTCTTAGCGTCTGCTAACTATACACTACCTCCTTGCCATATTTCTTAATTGAACCATTCCGTGGTTTTCGAAATTATATTTTAGATGACCTTAAGCGTTTATATATATACTAATTTATAAAGCTGAAGAGTTTGTTCGTTTGTTTACCTGAACGCGCTAATCTCAGCAACTACTGGTCCGATTTGAAAAATACTTTCATTTATACGGAGAGAGTTTCTTTATTGGTAACAATAGTAGAATACAGAGATAAAGAGTATAAAACTGTACAATGAATCCAAATTATTAGATCGCAAAACTAAATTTAGACAATATTTTGAAAGAAGTCGCCAATAGAACGGATTTTTTAAATTTAAAACAACCCTGATAAAGTTTTTCACTGGAAAATACACTTATTTAGTATGGTTTTTTTTTTAATTTTAATTGGCATATAAAACTATTTAATACACATTCGGAAAGTGTTTATGGCTATTCCAGAATATGCTTTATAGGAAAGTATGTATCTTAAGTGTGTTGAATTATTAAATTTAGGTTTCCTGGTGGAATTTATAAGATCTAAGCCATGTATAATTATTACCAAAAATCTACAAAGGATCGCCTTAACCCTTGTCATCTCGAGTGTACTCGGTATTATTTATGTCGGTACAGTCGCGTAAAGCGAGATTCCTTAATACATATTATATTTCTAGTGAAAATAGTAATTAACCGACATTCTCGGAAGTGGAAGGATTCGTTCGGTATATTTTTATAAACATACTCAATATTAAGAGAGTTTCTCTATTAATCTTGCTCTACTTACTTACAATTCGACATAAATATTGTCTTATGATATTAAAAACAATAATAAAGGTACACAAGGAGAAAGACACAAAAATTATTATAATGTAGAAAGCTCTGTGTTAGGAACGCAGAATCAGACGTCGTGTCTTACCACGTTTATAATGTTTAAAGGCCGATTCAGAACTAATTGTTATTTAACTTTGAATACTCTATTCGATTCGAAAGATTTTATGTATATATTTGATTGAACTAGATATGATTGTCTATAATGTATACTAGGAAACATCAAATAAAATATATAAAATATCCATTAATTTTTTTGTATGTATTTTTAAACGTACTAGGAATGCTGTCAATATATCTTACAAGTAAATTTTTGTACTCCCTAATCACTTAACACTAATTAAGACAGCTCAATAGTATTCGGGCTTTAACTATTTTTATACAGACAACATATAGAGGTCAAACCTAAAACTATTTGGGACATTCCAACTTCTAATCCTACGTCCATCCCGCTCAATTTGTACTTAATATTTAAAATTGTTTATAGGTTTATGTGTTTTGTAAATATACGTTTGTACAAATAGTTTTTATTAATTATCACCAAACTACTTCCAAACAAACAAGTATATATATGTATGTATAAGCAAATTGTACCTCTGTCCACACATCAATTACGATGGGTTTTTTGAAAAATGAAATTCACAATAAGATAATTATTTCGACTGAGTCATCGTTGCGAACAATACTACGAAAATTTAATTGGCTTCACGCCGCAATTCTGTTTGGACATTCATTTACAATTATACCTATTATAAATTTCTGAGAACCATAAATACGTTCTACAAATAGAGCCTCAATAGCTCAAAGGTATAAGGTATGGACGGAAATCCGCAAGGTACCCAGTTCAAACCCCACCGCCGTTGGGGGAGTAGCGGAAGAATTTTAATATGTTTTAGTTTGTCTCCTTGTGTGTGAAGTTCGTAGCAATTAAAACATTTATTAGGAAATTCGAATGGAATATTCAAAGCGATGACTTCGCGCAAAAAACAACGGTTATCTATCTTTTCCTTTATCTTTTTTAAATTACAGTTGCATTGTGTCATTAGAGATAAAAATATACTTGTATGGTAGTTTTAGATCAAAAAAAAGTTTTGGGTAAAAGTAGTGTGTATGTAACAACTGTTCAAAAACATTCACTGCTTGAATTGGGTAGACAAGCCATGTGAGAACGAACTAGTAAACAAAATTAAACAGAAGACGTTCGCCATTATCGAAATGGGCAGGGACCGCATCATATCATTATACGTCTGCGATCGTTACGGTTGCAGCGTAAACGTCAAGGTGACGCTTAGTGGAATGCACTGTTAACATAAAGTGACGTCATAACAGCTTCGAGTGTTTTGGAACGAATTTTAATTTAGCGAATCTTAAATTTGTTTCTTATTTTGCTATAAAAACGTTAATTTCTGCAGAAATATTATTTCTTTGGGAATAATAGATACTTGAAAACATTATAAACCTATTTTTCAAAATTTCTCGTGCCTATTGAAGCTCATATCATAAGTTTGCTAGTAACGCTAAATAAACGTGCAAGAATTTAAAGCTATTCTGACAGACATTTTCTAAGGAATGCTCCAGAACATTTTTCAGAAAAAAGCACATTATAAGCATAAACTGCATATTGAATATTAAGGATTAATACTGTCGACAGTAGCAGCAAAAGTCGGTCCGATACTAGTATAGTAGATACTACGTTATACGTAGCTCACCAACTGTGCACTAATCGCTAATATTCGGTTACGTCGGGGGCAAAGTTATTAGGGAGCGGTTTTTGAGCAACGATGGCGTCGATCGTTGTCTGTTTGTCAGCCGCAATTAGGTTCGTCGGTGAGTATTAATTACATTGTCTAATGGAACGGAAACAGTTTGGTGAAACGGAGCCGGTCAATTGTGACGTGTGGTGATTTTGTTTCAAGTTGATTTTTACTAACGTACTTTACTCAATCCATTTACGAGATCCCTTTCGCAGATTTTCTTTAAGACTATCTCTCGTGTATATAAAAGCACAGTGCAGATTTTGAAACATTCTTAATTGGTGCTCCGCTCCTATTGGTCTTAGCGTGATGATAAATAGCCTATAGCCTTCTTCGATAAATGGGCTATCTAAGACTGAAATATTTTTTTCAAATCGGACCAGTAGTTCCCGAGATTAGCGCGTTCAAGCAAAGAAACTAGCTGTTTAGCTATATATGTTAAGTAAAGATCATAACCTAAAACACGAATACGTTTCAGGTACTTATAGTTACAGCAGCATGTTTTACCAAGTATCTTGGTATTCTCACTGTGTATTTTGACCACAATGGAGACTTAAAACATTTTGACGGTGAACCAGTATTTCTTAACCGATCTATCCCTGATGGTATGGTTATATTTAGTATAAAACTCTTCAACTAAATTAACACACCAAAAAAACTTAAATTCCGTGAACCATTCTGACGAGCAAATCTATCGTTAAGCATTTTTGCTCGTAAATTCGGTAAGGCGCTATTAAAATATGTTAGACTTATTTAATGCCACGCTTGAACTAAAAAAAGTGTTTTAAACGATCTTTGAATGAAATAAACGTCTTACATATAAATATCAATATATAATATAGTACTTATAACACATAAATATCAATACATAATATAGTAAAAACATTACAATGTATCGGATTATTTAATATCATTTGTACGTTTATTATACGTCGGGAGATGTCTAAGAGCCTTAGCATTATTAATCTCCTCAAGAACCGTTTCCTTCCTAAAACAAAACATTACTATTGAGTAAGCTCTTTGAAAATATAGATTTAATAGACATTCAATATTATTATTTATTAGTAAATAGCCAAATTCAAAGCGTTGTTAATTTTAAGAAGTATTCAAAAATTTTAGCTACTTTTTTTAAACGATACAATTTTAAGACTTAAAATTTTAATTTTTAATAATATCAGCAATGGCATTAAAAATAATTCTTCAAAAAATATTTTTTTCTTATTATTATTAAGAGTGCAGATCACTCTGCCGCTGTAAACACAGATAATCAATATTCCTACACTTAAAGTGCCATAACGAAGTATTCAAAACGGATTCTAAATATTATTTTATTTACATAAACAGTTCAATCGGATTTCTCGATGCAAACAGAGAATTTGTGTCTAAGAATAATATAAATAAATAAATATATCCTGGACTATATGACACACGGACGTCTATTCCTAAGGTAAACAGTCTAATGCCTGAGGTATAGGTGACTTGATGAATTTTTTTTTGTAGAAATATATAAATGTGTAAAAAAGATCATAATAATACATATGACGTTCATAAGAGCTTATATGAAAAAAAGATTTGACTTTGTCTATATATAGATACTACACCTAGACTGGAGGTGGAAATCGAACCCACGACCCCCGGAGGGCAGGGTCACTGCCCACTGCGTCAACGGGCCAGCCAAATATATATAAATATATATTTTAAAATAGGTAAAGACTGAAGAAAGTAACTTCACACGCCTTAATAATATATAAAAAGTACTCAAATAAAAAATATACGAATATAAAAAAGAAAATTTGGCCTTAATTAGTGAATGCGAACAAGGTCCCGAAAACTATAGAGCAGTTTCAATTAAAAATAAAATAAGACCCAACAAACCAATTATTTCCAGTGCTGACAATTGATATTCGTACTATTTATTTTATTAATCATTTCATAAAATTACGGGTGAAAAAAATGGGTGTCTGTTATTTTTACGAGCTTAAGCGAGCAATGTACGTAAGGTCATAAAATGTATACGATATTGCCCATACGCGCTGAATTTTCCCCGGGCCCGGTTCCGCGATTCGTGGAACATGTACAATTTTACGATTCCTGGTAATATCTCCAAAAGAACATTTTAAGTGGTGTAAATTTTTGGTTCCAATGTCGATTGAATATCGTTTTACATTTGGAAATGTTTAAATTTATCCCTAGAGCATACAAAAATTCTGTTTAGACACCAAGAAGGTAAGCATTCATTAACAAACAAATTAAGTTTTTAAGAAACTGTTCAGACTGTTTGTAATTAATTAGAATTTTAAGCAAACGAGGCTTCAACAACGATGTAACAATTTTAATTTATGTTTCAAGTCTTAAGAATTGTTAGAGACTTTTTGTTTTGCTGCCTCTTGTAAATAAGTATTTATTTGAACAGCCATTTTAACGAGAACGAAGAAAATTGAATCTTTTATTCATTATCATTAAATATATCAGTCTGTTGAACAAGATCGAAGTGCCTCAAGTGTTAACGAATGTAATAATGTCGAATGCACCTGAAGTCCTTTGAATGAATTTACAGATTGAAAGATGAGGCGCAATATTTTTAAATATAGCTGTGCCCGTAACATCGACCGCGTAAAATTAGTTAAAAAAATAGATTTAATTTTAGCGTGATGATATATACCCCATAGCCTTTCTCGAAAAATGGGCTTAAAAAGTATGTAAAGATAAAAGCTGCCAAATACTAAAGCGAAAACACCAGTACCAGCTCACTGGCTACTTACAAATTCGATACTGAAATTGAAACATTCTCGTGCCCAAAACATGATGTAACCGTATCAAACATCGTATATGTTGAAGACCGACCTGCCAAAGCTTTTAATACGTTTAGATTATTGGAAACTACCACAGCTATTAATCCCTTTACATTGTCCTAGACCAGATCTGGCCACTGAAATATTCAGCTTACCGAAAATCTACTGTTGATATTTTAGGAATAACATTTCGTGACTTCATTTGCATTTATGAATCTACTTATTAAATTTTCAAATACCACATTTTGATATCATCATTTTCAACATATTTGCCTGAAGTCAGACATTTCGCCAAACCAAATGTACCTTATAACTAGCTGTGCCCGCGACTTCGTTTGCGTAAAATTAGGAGGAAACATTCAGTGTGATGATATATGTATAGGCTATAGCCTTCCTCAATAAATGGGCTATCTAGCACTGAAAGAATTTTTCAATTCGCACCAGTAGTTCCTGAGATTCTCGCGCCCAAAAAAACAAAGAAATAAACAAACAAACTCTTCAGCTTTACATATTAGTATAGATATTAAGACTAAGACATTATGTTTAAGAACTTCTTGATGTCATCGAGAGCTACAACCCAGATGATCCAGGGATATACATCAAGTTTTGTGACCATGCAGTGCACACCACTTCTGGAGGTCGAGTAAATACCCCAGGGGGTGATTCCATAGCAGCTTGGACACTACGGGCGCAGTTCCTAGTGGGAACTTGACGGGTTTTATTGTTGATACGTGTATCCCTAATTCGAAATGACAATAAAAAGAGTTGCCTAAACAGAAAAATATGTAAATTTTTCTTTTGTCAACTTGGAAATTCAGCTCTATGTAAGTGAATCTTGAAGAATGTAGGAGGTTCGTACATTGTATTACTTCCTTATAAATAACTTATTCGGCAAAGAAAATCCCGCGAAGTTTCAATATGAAAAGTAAACAGTTGCTGTAACCACGATCTTGTTTGCGAATCTTTGATATTTTATAGAGCCGATTTTTTTTGGTTTCAGATACAATTTGACGTAACCGTGTCTAGATGTACCTACGTTTGATTTAACATAACTAGATAATGCTGCTCGAAATTCGCCCACAAACCTTTTAGCGTACAACGACATATATGAACGACGGTTCTATTCACAGAAAAATAAAATTTGACAATTAATATAAAATAGCGTTGTCACAATAACGCGTTGACATCATCCAATACATGTGTGTTCAAATGGTGTTTATCGTCTGGCATTGGTGTGCGTGTGAGTTTGTTTTAATAATTTAACATATTGTTAATATGTGTTGTGTATTGTATGTTATAAAAAAATATTAGCATTAGCAAATCTGCCTCTATAAGAACTACAATTGTACAAAATTTCGTACTCCTTGGTCGGCGCAATTTTTGTAAATGGTACTTAAGGTTTTTGCTTTACGTATTAATATATAAATACAATAAATAATAATAAATTTGTTTATTAAAACCATACAAAAAATATAAAGTTTCCATGTAACACTTTAAAATTTCAGTAGACTTAATTTGGGGTATATTTTATTTTGTGTGCGTTACATAGATGCTTTGTAGCTGAACTAGAGTAATTTGTGTTTCAGCTGCAGTGCCTACTGTACTAAATAAGGAAATTATCACCTGAATTTGGCTTTGTCACTTTTACAAATGAGTATTAAAAAAAATCGGTTATGGATCTTTGGGCGTCGAGGTGAGGGGGGTGCGATTTCTGTGTGTTGTCCGGTGTAGAAATTTTTTGACGTTTTTTATGCTACAAGGGACCAAAGAACAGGTGGCTCATATAAGCAACTATCCAACGCCCATAGACATGTGCACCACCAGTAGGTTAGCAGATGCGTTGCGGCCTTTAATGACGAGATTAAGCCACCGGGAAATCACACAAACCGAACGAAACGCGATAAAAATACCGTTATTTACCGTGACAGCATTACCGCCACTTCACGCCGATCTTATATGACAAATAATTACTTGAACCCGAACGCGCTGGTTCCATTTGCCTGCAGACCAAAAGGACTGAAAGCGTGTCGCTACCTCTAATTAAGACTATCAAGCAGTGAAACTACCGTCCCAAACGTCCAGCTGTTTTGGAATATATCCGAAATAAAAGAAGACACATTTTTGTCATATTGCATAAAGCAATTAGTAAAAACAAACAATTTCAACGTTACAAACAGACATATTAATTTCGTTTATATGCATAGATATTGAAAATTTGTGTGGGAAATCTTATGCTAAATAATAATATTAATCTTATATTAATTTTCACAAAAAATAGTATTAATATTTTGTGTTCGCAACTGAAATTTTAATTAACATAATTCATCATTTCATTTATTTTATTGAAATACACTATTAACTTATCTATTTAAAGATAATGCCAAGAAAACAAACAGCTAACATTAATAACATTTTAGATAAAATCCTTAGTAGTATATGGGTCCACAGGTGGTCCCATTTAAGTCAACCGCAGCTAGATGCCACCTGATCCTTACCGTATACAGAAAGGCCAGGAAAGCCCGAGAAGTTGGAACAAAGATAAGATCTATATCTATAACCGTATCTGTATCTATATCTATATCTGTATCACGTCCATGACTTACATCTACTTTCTAATTTAACTAATATTACAAGATAGCCCGAACAGAAAAAAACAAAACAAAGTTGTCTGTTGAATTAGAAGTTAAAAGGGCTTTCAAAAAGTTAGCTCGAGAAAACTCTTCATTCGGGCTCTTATAGAGCGGTGCGTAAGTGCAACATTTCTAACGTGATTAGCGTATCCGTTTGGTTTAAGTGTTTAAATCGGTATTCGTATTGTACTTCTTTGTGCTTTATCAGCGGCATGTTTTGATTTGTTATTTTGTTTGTTTAATGACGTAGTCTTTTTAATAGACACCGGCAAGCATTGTATTTACTTTTGATGTAGTGAAGCATTAATTTATGTTTTGTAAATTTTTGTCATCTATGCTTATATATGTGTATATCTTTTTAGTCCCGTCTATTGAGCCTGTGTTTACTGAGCAAAATAACTTGCTATTCAATATTATTTGAGTATAAATGTTTCTAATCATTAATTTTTTATTTGCAATAAACTGCTTGATGAGCGCCGTTTAACGCATGACTATCAATTTTATGTTCACCTAATATTATATTATATTTGATTATTGTATGTGTTTATCAGTATTACAACGTTGCCGCTAGGTGGCGCTTATCAATCTCCATACAAATTTAAGTAAACTTTACCAACGCGTAAGGGTTAGAAAACTCGCACTAAGCACTCTGATACGCTATAACCGTATTTATTAAATAGCTTCTAAAGTTGTTGTCCGATTGCGTTCAGAATAATTTTCCTAATGAGTTTTTAGTATGTTCTATCAAGATGGAAAATTTCAAGTCTCTAAGTCTAATAGTTTGGAAATGCTAGGTGGACCACCAGGGACGGACAGACGGACGGAATAAATTTTACCTCGTAATAAGAGTCTACTAGTTATATACAATATCTAATTTCAAATAACTTTTATAGTTTACTTGCGGACCCGGCAGACGTTGTCATGTGAACAAAGTTGCTAAAACGCCACGTTTACAAAGTTCTGTAAGTCAATTACGAAATGACAACGCATTGATAATAAATATACGCAAACTGTTCTAAAACAACTTTATGTAAGTTGCTGAAATAAATTATTGTAATTTGATATTTAAAAGGAGGATTTTAAAAGACTGAGCAAGTGGTGATAACAGCAAGCAAAGTGTCTTAAATTCAAACTTGTGCAAAGTTGCTAAAACGCCATGTTTACTAAGTTCTGTAAGTCAATTACGAAATGACAACGCATTAATAATAAATGTAGGCAAACTGATTTAAAACAACTTTATGTAAGTTACTGAAATAAATTATTTTAATTTGATATTTAAAAGAAGGATTTTAAAAGACTGAAGATGTATACCACATCTAGTTTCAATAATAAAAATCATTTACAATAAATAATGATTTATTATGTTAAAGCTAATATATTTTTTTATATAAATAAATAAAATTGAACTGTAGAGAAGATCGCCGTATTGTGTACATGTGAATTTAATAATTTAATTAAAGCCTTATGGACAGATTAGTCTATAATCTACATAGTAACTTACGATATACAAATAGGCTAAGACTACACTATCAAGCATCGACACTATTAAGTGCATGATAATATAATTAAATATGGATATTGAAATATAAATCATTAAAAGTATCATAAATCTAATTTTTATGATTGACTTCTTGAGTTCATTAGCAAAGCAAGTTTTTCGATAAAATTTTAAATTATTACAAAATAATTGACGACTACATATGTTTTTTTAATATTAGGATTAGGTTAGATGTACACCTATTTCTTTGTTTATTATGACTTTTTTTTAATTTTTTACTATCTGTACCTCGCGACTTACTCCGCGTGAATTCAGTGATTATATAAATAAATGTTGTTTCTTCTTCTTTCTTCTATTTTGTAAAATTTTCAGGGTTTTTATTTTTTGTGCCGAACCCTAATTGTTTTATAAAAATAAAATGGCCCATGTTAAAACTCGTAACATTAGCTTTATCATCCATTGAAAGTCTCATCGAAATCGATCCAGGCATTTCGGAAATTACCCGGAACAAACAGACAGACATACAATTTTTTTTAAACTTTTTTTATATAGTCATATTTTTTTATGTAACATAGGGCAAACGGGCTAGAATTTCAACAAAGGGACTGACACCCATGGACAACATTACTATCAAACTACCGCAAATGCATTGCAATTCTTTTGTTACTATTAAAGGAAGCGAACGAACTCGCAACTAGCGATTTGAGTCCTGTTAGTTTTTCAGGAACGAGCTAAAAGAAAAGCAACAAAGAAAAACTGAAAGGAATATTTTAAAAATACTAAAAAATGCATGGTTGATCCCATCTTCGGAAAACAATATATTATTCTTTTTCAAAATATTGAGTTGTTGCTATGATATTTCTGTCTTTGATTTTGGAAAGATTTGGACATAATTTATGTCATTGAATTTATATTTTTATTTGGATTGATTTGTCCCGGATGCCTGTGAATAAAGATTTATTATTATTATTATAAAATGGAGTCTCTTCCCAGCGTTGTACGCGCAGATCTGCATGAGAGAAAATACTAGGAATCGTCATATTTTAATTTAAACCTATACCTTTTTATTGAAAAAAAAAGATAGAGAAATAAAATTGTTCATAGGACAATTTTTTCTCATTTCGAAAGGCTATTCAATTATAATTATAATAAAACGATTTTTAATTAAAAGCAAAGGTAAAACGTTGCGTATGCAAGCAATATAATTAATTGGAAAATCACACTTAAATGAATTTTAATGGAAATTTTCCAAATGAACACTCGTCTTTATAAAATAAAACTTTCTAGGGCATCATTTCTATTTTCTTATGTCTATGCTAAGTTCGCTTTTTTTGTAAATCCAAGAAGATTTGGCGATAGGAAATGTGTTTTTTATGCAAAGTAAAGTTTTAAATAAGCATATTAAATAATAATAAATATCATAGAGGTTTTCCATTTCCAAATATAGACCTTTTATGCGCTCTTACTTTTTAACGCTTAAAAAAAACAATCTTTTTCATTATTTCTCACTTCTTTTCCGTTCCTTTTGAGCCGCCTAAGATGATTTTGATGAAACTCAAATTGGATAATTTAGGACTTAGAGAGTAATCTACGCTATTTTTTTAAAAAAGGAGGAATAATGATTTCCGTATACGAAAATATATATGCCTGCAGCTTAGCGCCAGGCATAAAAGTCTCAGCAGCTCAACTAAATCGTAAATCTCGTTTTTAAAGGCTGGCAACGGATCTGCTACCATTCTGGTGGTGCAGAAGTCCATGGGCGTCGTTAGTCTCTTAAGGAAACGGCCTGCCAGTTAGCCGTTTGCCGCTTGTAATTTATAAAAGAAAAAGCTCAACAGTAGAAGCACGGGTTTAATCATAAGGGTGCTTAGTTCCAAATCAGATCCTCTGGGCTTCCGCCATGGCCACTCTCAACACAAACTTATACAAAATCTTAACTGGAGTGCTAACGATATATTAGACATTTCGGCGGGAAGGGCCACATTGTTAAAAAATTAGATGCAGGCGGGCCACATTGTTGCGTAATTAGATATCGGCGGGCCACATTTGTAAAATAGTTATTTGGAAATAAGGTTTTAGTTATTTATTTAAGTAGTTAGACATTGTAAGCGATATTAAAATTGCTTAATTTTACTATAATACGTAAACTTTACACTCGTGTAATGTAATTAACTAACTATTATTTATTTATACCATAAAAATCACCATTTACAAAACAGGCACGGGCCACATGTGGCTACCTTAAATACTATACAATCAAAGAATACTAGGAATATTCCTAGTATAGTTTTATTGTGCGAAGAAAGAAATTCCTAACAAATGGCACCAAATCCAGGAAATATTAATCCAATACCACTGTGCTATAAACCCAAAATATTAATTATACGAAACTATCATTTCAAGTCTGTTTGATACAATGTATCTCATTAACAAACAATTACATACAAAACAAGGCAACGTCTTACTAATTAGAAGTAAACATCGCTTGTGAAAACTTAAATGAAAACGAGCCTTATTACAGGGGCATTAGATGTACATTACAAAGGGAAAGACCCTTTGTTAGAGCGACAGCAAGTGCAGTGACGTTTTCAGGTTGTAAAATATTTACGACCGCTTTAACTCTTTGGCGGTTGAGGGGAATTCAATTTATGACATTATTCGAGGAAATGGGTTTTCTATTTTATAACACATAAACAACATTATGGGTTTGGTCGTATACATATTGTATCGGCCCCTTACTCCTCAAAATAAACTAGCGGAGCTTATGAGACTTGTGTGTCAGGACCTTCGTATCAACCACTTGGGTATGATATATTTTGATATAGTCTACCAAAGAGTTCAACTTATAGGCATTAAGTTAAATAGATAGGATATACAGATAGGTCACAATAAAGTTATTTGTGGAGGTTTACTATAAGCAGACTTGTAACAAAAAATCTGACAGACCGGCGGGTTCATTGAAGGAAAGAAGAAATGAAGAAAGAAAAAGCATTTGTTTTTAACGAGATATTACTAACAGCTTAAGGTAATAGTATAATCATAGTAGATAATAAAATACTAATAATTATATATGTGCTACTAACTTAAAACTAACCTGTCTTCACTACCTCGTGAAAAGGGTGTATACCTCAGCTTTAGCCTTTGTTCAGACACGGCGGGAACGATTACAAATATTGCGGTTTTTACATCGCAAAAACGAGTGTTCAGACGGCGATTATTAAGCGGTCTATATAAATAAGAACCGCGCGGTTCCCGAGCGACTTTGAAACCGCATGGTTTCCACCTTGTCTGAACAAAGCCTTAGTCGTGCTAAGTTTGCTGAGATACAAATAAAAACCACGACATTTCTATAGTTCTTTATGTTTATCTCTAAATACAGCTCAAATTTGGTTTTGGTTTCCAAAATGTACATATATCATCAATTGCCTAATAAATCTTGAAATTGCAATAAGAGTCTTATCAATTTTAGGACGTCCTTCTAGTGTTCATAAATTAGAGCGTATTGCGGTGCATCGTAAATGTATTTAGTACAATCGATATAAATAAATCAGGCAGCGAAATAAATAGCTATACGATAACAAATGATATATTGTGATCTAGATTCTAGATAGCTATTTGTAGTGGAAATAAATTATATTCACAAACCAGACCAAACCAATACTGTAATTTGGACGTGAGCTATATTTATTTTGAATTCTAGTTCCTAAGGGACAAGGTTACGGTCATTTATATTCTGTTCGTTTAAAGAACGGGATTACAAATGGGAATTACAGCTACCATGGAAGCGAAGAGTGCGTATAGTCTAAAAATTTACGCCCCTCCAAAGTACTCACCTCTACATGCAAAATAGCGCGTAGACGGAAAAATGCAAGCTGTTAATATTACGGCCTGCGTGCGTCGTTGAGTTTTAGTTTACAATATAAAATCTACACATATACACACAAGCAAGCCTTGCAATTAATAATTGGAGGGGCGTGCATTTTTAGACTAAAACATCTATACGCTGTTCATTATTTTTCACTCGCGGTCATCAAGCCAGTGAAGAGGACTCGTAGCGGAACTTAGAACTTTCATGTAGAATCTACTGTCATGTAGAGCATACTTTTAAGTTAAGTTTCAGGACGTTACGGAATGAAATTAGTGCACAAAACGTGCCTATTTCAAAAGAATTAGGAATGTTATCAATGATGTTACCAGAAGAACATCATAAAAATCACAAATTTTTCTCTTTTTAATGTAATTATGAATCATAACAGTCAAATCTTTGTTGTATTTACTAACGTGTGCATAATATAGCAATAGTTCCCTTGGCAAATTATTTAATAAATGTTTCGTTACATTATGTAAGTTATTCTGTTGTTATCGCAACAACAACAAAATTATCAAAAGTTATCGTTGTTATATGTCATGACACTCATTGGCATTCAAAAATACTCAGGAATGTCTAGTCTATTATCTTATCTATACATTTCAGCGTTAACTACAAGCGCCTCTAATTTATTGAGATTATTAATAAACGGATACAAGGTGCCCTGATAGCTAGGGAAATCAGCTTTATTTTTTGATTCGGAAGTACAAGGACTGACAAAATAAAAGCAGGCTATTTTTGGGCCAGAAAGAGAGGAGTCGCTGGCCACATGCGGCCCGCGGGACACGCGTTGTCGATCGCTGCCTTAACCTATTGAAGGAAAAAAGGGATAACCGATATTACTAGGTTTCACTCCCAACCTTGCTGAAATATTATCGCTCACACTGTTAAGGTGGGTTTAGATCTAACAAATGTAGAGCTAGAACAAGAGCATTGATTCTTGATCTTTTATTATAAACGAAAATAGTTCTTAGTATTTACACCTATCAACGAGCAGAAAACTAGAATGAAAATTAGAATGCTTGTTAAAGCAGAGAGAACAACTAAACAATGCTTTACATCTATTTAAACTAAAAGAATTAGAGAGAGAACGGGTAGAATGGGCATTCGTTCGTCTGATGTAAATTGGCCTTTAAAATTTGGAGATCAAGAAAAATTCAGAATTGGTTTTGACAATGTTTAGGAAAAAATGAAATAACAAAATGTGTAGGATATTTTTATTCTTTCAATAAAAAAGTTATTAAGGCAGACAGTTTCATTTGACAGATTAAAATAAGCGATATATATTTTCTTTTTGAATTGATCCAAATTACGGTCGAAAATGTCAATACTCTCTGTGTTGTTAACGATTTTATTAAATTACCATATAAAGTTTTAATTTATTTAAGGAAATCTCTCTAATATCACACGGAAGTTTATTAAAAAGCGAACAGTATTGGACATCAATGTGGAGTATGCATTATGAGTTAATTTTTATTTTCTCTCTTTTAAATATTATGTCGATTTCTTTGTAGATAAATAAGATTTTCAAAAATATGTTGATAATAAAATGTTGATTGTTCAATTGAATTCAAGATTGTTCAAAAATATGTTCTATATTTTATTTATAAATTTCTGTGAAGCATGTTAGGTTCACATTTATAAGGTATCAATTCTAACTTTTTTTTTCAGAATTACTAAATATTACGTTGTACTAACCGCATATAATTGAACAAGGATATTTTTATTTTATGATATGTAACAAAACGTTACTTAGTTTTCCCCCATCGTGTGTGTTATCATTGAATACCTCTTCTAAGCTAAAGGCTAGGTCTTATACACCTATTTGTCCATAAAATGATATCCATATGGATATCATTTACAAGTGATTGTCCTTCAATGTGTTATGCAAAGTGACAGCCCTTCCACATCTTAGATTTCCTGTCTATTAGATGTGAACATATATATAAATAAAATGGCCACGACATGCTCTTGGCCATTTTATTTATTACACCTTGGATCACATTACAGCAACTTACTTAGCTCTAATTTTTTTTTTCTACCATTATTTCACTTTTGTCTTTCATTTTTCTAACAACTTATTAACTATTGAACGTTGGATTATTTATAATACTGCTTATTAATTTATCCGCTTTAAATATAACGTTATGTAAAAGTTCAACCGATTTAGGCAAAAACATCACGTACATTTTCAAAGCATTTGTTCTTGTTCTTTTTTAAAAAATTAGTATTTTTCTGCTGTTTATTTCTTCGGCCACATTAATAAAATAACGTGTCGGTATTAAAAAGCGATAGTAAATTTATATAATCTTACGTTAATTATTACGGATATTTCGAGAAAGTTACAGATAGTAAGTTTGACTGCTTATCTTCAGATTTATATTTGTATATTTAATTTTAACTCGAATCAATAACCGTTTTATTACGAGATCCTATGGCTACCATACAGCTCCAATATCAGAACCTTGATTTTTCAAGATTTTTTTAAGATTTATCAAATAAGCCCAGGCAGAATGAAATTTTTATAACGAAGCACCTCTGATCACCATCCAGCTCCATTATGAGACCCTGAAGACGAATCATACGAGCTCAAATTCGATGCAGTTACATCGTTTAATAACGAAGTTCCTATGTCCACCTTCCAGCTCCAGCATCAGATCAGCTCCATGTCATCATAATAATGCATTGTCCTCTGATATACATATGTGTGCAAAATTTGAGCTCAGTAAGTTGAAGATATATGCTCCAAAACTGAGTTGTAAGATTCCACACGAACAAACTTACGTTGCAAGTACATATGTGCCAAATTTCATACTCTTCCGTCCGCGCAATTTTCCTCAAAAGGTACCTAAAGTTTTCGCTTTTCGTATTAATATGTAATCGAAGTTTGCAATTATATTTGAAAAATAATGCTAATACTGCAATATTCTTATTTGAGCAAACTGTGCCTTCATTGTCCCAGTACGTAATACAGCCGAAAATATAGCCGAAGACGTTGAGTGGCTACATTAAAATCACATTAGTCCGACGTCTGAGGGGCCCACGATTTATCTCTAGCCGTACGAAAATAAATTAAAACAAATTCACTTGATATTTTTTTTTTCATTTGTTATCTTATTTAGGCGATGGCGTGAAAATTAAATTATACGGAAATCGTGATAACGTTGAAAAAAGAAACACTATTCAATAAAAATATTCTAAATAGAAAACATTCGACTGAAATTCGATTGTAAGATTTGAATTATTATAAATAGTGATAAAATTGCGTTTTAAGATAAAAGAGGGCCTTGACTTGATTGTGGAAATCACGAAAAGCAATAACTTTTTTCAAAGAATACCTGTCTCTTTTAATTAAATAAATCAGCTAATATCTCAATGAAATAGTTTTATTACGTATTTAGTACGTCGAAATCTTTTTTGTTGCGACTTGAAGGGTTTTAATTTGTCATATATGTTCCTTCCACTATACAAAATTTTCAAAAAAGACGGAAATATAAAATCAAAAGTAAAAATAGTTTCTTACATTGATTAAAAACTTTTACTTTTCGCCACTTCACGCCGATCTCATGTGAGAAAGAGGTACAGGTACCCGGGCGCGCCGGCCCAAGTCGGCTACAAGCATGACGCTACTATTAAATAAAAGCCACTTGTTTGAGGGAGCTCGGCTTTTTAATAAGTTACCTTATTAGCATTAGAAATATGAGCACCAAAATATAAGTATTTAAAAATAATATTTAAAAAAGTTTGTAAACAATAAGCAGTAAGAAAAAAAAATTTTTCTTTTTTTTTTAGAAGCTGTTTGTTTTTAAAATTAAACATAACGAAATCATTTTAATATAAGTTACATGTAAAGTTTTTTCATTCTAAGTAAACTGAGTATAGTCCTTTACGAGAAAATACATGTTCTAATACTAATATTGTTGTGATATATAGCCTATAGCCTTCCTCGATAAATGATCTATCTAACACTGAAAGAATTTTTCAAATCGGACCAGTAGTTTCTGAGATTAGCGCGTTCAAACAAACAAACTCTTCAGCTTTATATATTAGTATATAAATCTCGAAAACCGCGGGACGTACAGGAATGACATTTATAGTTTATAGTTAGTAGACATTCGCTAAGAAGAATAAAATTTTTGGATAGGACCAGATAAAGTATACATGGCCGCGTTATAACCCTCTACAAAGCGGCGGGTTCATGTTTCCACACCGCCCATTGGCTACAGATGCGTTGCTGGCCTTTGTGAAATAAGGACGACCTTTTTATTGAAATACGAAAATATAAATTCCAGTAGTTTAAGACCTATTTTCAGTAGTAATTTATCACTTTATATAATGAAGACAGAGTTTTAAAAGTTGAACTGTCTTTTAGAAAATGTTCTCTTCTTTATTATTGAATAATTGTTTATTGAATAATTAAAAATAGAAGATTTTTTTATTGTTAAAAATACCTTTCAAAAGTTTATATACGGATTCCTTGATTGGTCCGGGATTCCTGCGTTAAAGAGGGACAAAGCAAAACTATAAGGGTTCCTTCCTTAACCCTTTTTGGGGTTCCGTAGTCCTACGGAACCTTAAAAAGGGTTAATATAATAAACTGTAAATGCAAAATTGAATAAGCGTTCGATGTTAATGCTAATATTCTAATAATCGCAATCGGATAGGTTTTATTAATTTTAACCATACTTGCATGTGAAAGATAGCCTTAGAAGCGTGATTAATGTACTGACTCCAATTTAAACGCAAAACATAGCTTTTGTGCGACTGTTGTGTGCGGTGTAAGGTTTTTGTTGACCTATTTATGGCTTCAACTGTCTCTGTTACTTCTGTTATGGTTTTAATTTTGAATATATTTGCGAGTAATAAGAAGACGCTTGGTATTGTGTGATGAGATCTCATTTATTATTGATGAATGAAAGCGTCAATGTATTTAACTTTATTATTTTGCTTTTTTGTGAAGACTGCTCTTAACATTGCACGTTTTATTATAGTCATTGGTAAATTTCATGATTTATGCTTGTTCAGTTTCATTCTTCGCTTTTTAACTTCTCACTGGCACTGCTATGGTTCCTTCCTCTGCAACGCGATGGACCCGACACCCGCACGGTGCATCCATGGAATGCTAAGAAATTCGTCTCAACAAATACTTCGAACTAACAAATGAGCTCACCAAAAACGGTTACTAAACCAGTATATACACGATAGAGGTCAGAGCAAGGGGTATTCCAGCAAAATTCCTGCACAACCTAGTAAAAGGTCGTGACTTATATTATATAACAATCATAAGTTCTTTATTAAAAAGACATCGAAAGCTGCACTAGTAAGATCATATGTGATATGGCTAGGCAGGGGAGGGAACACTGGCAGTGAGGGCGAATTTAGTAGCCACTATAAAGAGTTCTCTTATTGCTGCTATGGTTCCTTTCTCTGCATGACAATGGGTCGGCACCTGCAAGGGTAATCCATGGAACACTAAGAAATTAGTCTCTCTCTAAATTTAAACTTATAAGTGAAACAGTGTACTCACTCTCAGTGCCATGACTCAAAGGATTAGCAAGACTGCCAACACTAGATAGTATATTGGTCCAAAACCCCCTGTTCTTGGCCCCGGACTGGTCCACCATGCTGTACTGGTTCCTGGTCATGTTGTTTGCCTCAGCCAGAGCTATCCTCTTCTTCTTCACCAGGATCATGTCCATAGTTTGGAGAAGCTTCTTCTCTATCGAAACGACGTCAGAATGGGTTACTGGTCTATAATAGAGAATTTGTTTGTTTTAAGGGTTTTGATGTAATCATGTTTTCCTTCTGCCACTGTCACCATTAAAATCAGGTAAAATACAAAAAAGAATATAGTTTATCTATAATAATACAAAATACCTTAGGACTTCTTTTTGATAAAATTTTAACAGTTTTAAAACCATATTACTGTAAATTTTTAAAAATTCATTCAAGGGTTTTTTTTTTATTGTCTTATATAGAAATGTAGACAGTTTCTGAAAAATATCTACAATATAGTACAATGTTTTCATCACTTCCCATCAATGTCAGTATACAAGGATTCTACTGTATACATGACATATTATTACACCGTATCAAAAGCCCTACCTTATAAATATAGCCATGGACGTGTATGGATAATTGACAGCACCAAAACCAGACAATAACGCCATCACTGTAACTCCTATAACACCTATCCGTGAGACACCTTGCTCTATCGAAAATATACCCTGAAAATGAGGAAATGATTAATAATGATTATAGATTTGTTTCTGCAATTTTCTTTTACATCTTTTTTTAAACCATTTATCACTTAATACATTTAACATTATTTTTTCTAATCTTTACTCTACCCTGTACAATTTATATCATATATAAATGTGGAAACTAATTCGTGTATAAATCATGTCATAAGATGTTGTCAGAAATATTATACTGTTTGTTTCCCTAATAAATAAACAATAAAATAAAATAAAAAATATTATACTTGTTCAATAGATATTTTCATTAAAAAAAATTGTAAGGTTTATATTCCAACCATCAGTACTTAAAGTAGTCTCCTGATAATTGTAAATTTATCATTAAGCAGAATGATTAAAGTTAAGAAAAGCCACAACCACCTTACTGGTTGAACAATAAAAATGTCATCAGATAATAATTATTAAACCAATTTGGACATAGTATTTCTAGCAATATAATTATTATAATAGTAGTTTCAATATTATGAACATTACCTGCTTTGGACTCAGTATAGGAAATGGGTCTCCAATTTTCCAAAAGAAGTACAAATAAATAAACCACACAAACATAGTCAGGGGTCTTATCATATTTTTTGATACTGCAACAAACAAAAAGCATTACTTTCAGTATCAGGTATTACTTAGTGTACCTAAACAACTTATAAACAAAAATTAATTTACTCATTAAAAACAATCAACATGACTTTGTAAAACCTATATTAACCTAAACCATGTATTGACTTAAAATAGTGGTAATTCTCTATTTATCTTTATATTTATTTATAGACCTATGAATAAATGGCAAAACACTGGGGCTATTGGCTGTAATGCTAGTTTACTGGCCTTCACAGCCCAGTGTTACAACTTTAGCTAAGGTAACACTTGTGCTGGCAAAGCATGTCTTAGATAATTTTACTTACCAAATCTAACATTACTGATGCAGAAATATGCAATATAGAATGGTATTAGAGCAATCACCATGAAGAGTAGAGAATAGAGACCAAGATTCCAATGGAAGTATCTAGAGCTGAAAGAATATCATAGAACATTAAACATTAAGATCAAATTCTTGTTTTGTATAAAAAAAATTGATAGTTTCTCCTGAGAGTAACCTATAATAGATATTTTGCTATACCTGGAGTCCAAATAGCCAATGATTTCAAATATAATAAGCTCGAACATGGTGCAGCTGAGTGCAAAGGTTACCGAGAATATTAACTGCACCAATAAGTGATGGACTTCATAATCCCGAAACAGTTGTTTCACGAAAAATATCCAACCTCCAACGAAGAATATAGTCTATAAAAGAGTTATATCAAAAACTTAAAAATCTAAAAGAAGAATCATTAGACATGCTGTAGGTAAAGTAAGTTTAGTAGGTATTATTAGGATAAAGTTTTATGTTAAAAATCTCAAGCAATATGCCATTAATTATAATTAATATAAGATAGAAGAAATCAATAAGTTGATCGTATGAGCTTGCACCTGTGAAATTAATATAATAAGTGTGTCTTCAAGAAAAGTCATTTTAAAGGCTTTGTATATTGCAGGATATTGCTGCAATTACAAGTAGCTCTTAAAAGTATTAAATGCTAAGTGAAATATTGAATTAACTTTAAATATCAAAAGCCGAAACCGAAACCAAAACACGAATGTCGAATATAGACGTCTCATGTCACTGTTAAAGTCAAATCATATGTCAAAAATATGTTTTGCATAATGTCATCACTAAAATTTTGCATTGGAGGAATGCTTTTTTGCATTACTGTAATCTTTAACACGGTAGATTTTTTTCACATTATAGGAAAATGCGTTGTAGGCTTACTCTCGTACAACGCGCTTGTACGGCCTAGAATGCACATAATGCCGAGCCAAACATAGCTTTACTTGAATGATCATTTCAATGATCATATAGTGTGGCCAGTGACTTTGTGTAGCTACGCAAAGTTTTGTAGGACATTGTAGTCTTCACGGACAAAAACGTAGAAACAATTTGAGCTATGCTGGCTCCGGCATAATATATATTAGATATTTCATGTCAAAGGCGTTATTTTTCACGTAGTAAAACGTTTTAGGAGTTGTTATACTGTTAAAAAATGTAATTTGTTTTGCTTTAAAGAGTAGTTTACTCCTAGGGGGTGTGGATCTTCCTTTATCTGTCCGATGACTGGTCCGATCCACTACGGGTACGCTACCACGGAGTGCCCTAGTTGCTATTGTCACACCTCTTATACCGTCCGTGCCAGTAATATTCGAATCCTTTCTAATTTTTTTCTGATCATACATTGTTATCATGATATACAAGATAATCCTAAATATAGCTTTCACGTGGCACATTACTTTCAAAACATTTTATATTTTTACTTATTTCTTATATGAGCTCAAATGTTACAAACTAAAAATTAAATCGAAGTACTTGTGCCCTTATGATACAGCTTCATATTATTTACTTATAATATTTATTTAACCTTGGCTCGTATTTATAGCTTTATTAATTATATACGTACATCGGAATATATTAACTATAAATTCTACTGATATGATGTGTGATTAGTGTATGCAACCCTGTCATACTGTTAATATAAAAAAAATCGTAAAAAAAAACATGTTTAATCTATTTAAACTGATGCGATATTTTTTGTTGTACTCGCGACCTTATAATATTGTAATATACGAAATCGAAATGAGAAGCTACCATAGCTCAGTGGTAGAACGACGGATTAACTTCTTTAAGGTCCTCGATTCAAATCTTGAAGACCCTTTTGGTTCAAATTAACTAAAACGTTAAAAGTAATTTAATTCTGATAAGAAATACAGTTTGATCTAATACCTTTATTGAAAATATATTGACTCTTAATAATAATTTATATAATTTTAAAAAAGGCACAGTGTTTTCTTGTTTCCAATTTCCGCCAAATTTCATTACAATTTTTTTTATTTTCATTTTCACATAAAAAGACAACGAGCGTGCTGCATACAGCCTATAACCTAGTGAACTTATTATTCTAAAATATTAGACTGAATGCTGAAGCTCGTAATTAAGTTTTGATTTGACAACTTAGAATAACTGATGGCCTTTATAAAAATAAAATTTCACAGTATTATATTAATCACAAGCTATTTATTAATATAGATTAATACAGTTTTCAAATTTTAAACGTACTTAATATAAAAGTAATATACATCTTAATAAAACTAATAACAACTTAAGGTAAATAACGAAATAAAATAAAATTTTTAGTTACGTTCATTAGCAGTTATTCCTTTGATAATGGTTGTTAAAATTATCGACATCGTTAGTGTCGATCAATTCTAATAAGATCATTCAAACATAACGTTTAAAGTAATTAACCTAAAATATGTAACTATCAAATATTTGATGTATCTCATTACAGTATCATTGTAACGAAACACTCTACCATACCTATACATAATCAAAGTTTTTAATAATGTTACTTTTCTACTACTTTTAATTTTGTCTGTTATATTATATGAAAACAAACTAGGCCTTTGACTGACATCAAGATAATATTATTTTACATTCAATGATGGAAATTGGCAATATCATAGAAAAATTTCCCTAAGCAGGAATGAAGGACATTTATATAGTGAGATTTTTAATACAATATTTATATTGGGTCTAAAAATTTATATCAGCTCACTATTTGTATTAATTGTTATTGTTATGCTTGTTATTTGTATTAATTTATAAGTTTTTATTTATTTATTTTCTAACATAAGACAACAAAATATTTAGTAAATTAAAAAATGTTTTCTTATGATAATGTGATGATATCGCGTTGTTTGCTCCCATAAGTAGGAAATATAAGAAGGAAAAATTCCCTAATTTGTTTGTTCTAAAACGCACAATCATTTCAGCCACTGAGCCTATTTTGAGTATAATCTTCGCGTAGCTACCAAAGAAAGGGTGTATTTAAACACACATGCTTTTGATTTACTAATCTGCTTAATACGGATAATATGAAAATTGTAGTTGAAAGCGAAAATAACTTAAAAAGTACATAGAATATATAAATGTAATGTATTTGACATAGTATTAGTTTTTGGTTCATATATGTTTTATTCATAAGAAAAAGTACCTATTATATCTTTTCTGTATTTTGCAAGCAAAGGTTTTCTCCAATAGATAAATTTGATTTTGTTTTATTATGGTACATTTCTATCTCCTTTATTAAAATACCTTTGCGTTTCTCGCATAAACTAGGCCTGCATTTAAATTAAACGAATTCACTCACACTGTGTGGTGGACTGCTGAAATGTTAAACGATTTAAGTGAAAATCGTCTATGTTCTCTGTATATGCATAACATTTATTTAAGCTAAACCACTTAAACACTTTTTTCTTGCTCTATAATGCCACTTTAGGTAAAATCACTTAATTTTTTTTTGCGCTTATTCTTATAGTCCGAAAGAAATTAAGCAAATTAAAAAATAGTCCAACTTAGGAAATACTAAGTAATCGCTAGATTTTTAAAGCTAAGTTTACCTTATTTCTTTGAGATTTTTTTTCTAAGATAGCTAGAAGTTGATTTCGTCATCACAGGTAAACAGTGATTTTATTTTTATGTTCCCAAAAGCTGCATCAGTAATAAATTTGATGACGATTCCAAAAAAATCCGATTTATTAATAAATATTAAATAGGATTTTTTTAATAAACAAAAAAGTTTTAAAAGTCGTACAAACTTGAGTAAGTGATGGTAATTTAAAAAAAAATGTATAAAGCGAATGTAAAGTGTTCAAAATGTTGGGCCACAACATAAAAAAGCAGATAATATTCGCGGCATGAATCCTTTAAAACAAAAACTTTCATTTCAAATTATTGAGACTACTTACGACAACATTTGGTCGCAAATTGCAAATGATTGTGAATAAAAACGTCTCGTTTAGTGCATATAGGAACATTAAATGGTTTAAAGGGTGTAGGACGATAAGCTAAGAAGAGAACCGGCCTGAGGGATTTTTAGTTCATTTTTTAGGAAATGTTGGTATTAGTATTATACTTTGATTCCGTTAATTTCAGATCTCTATTTATTACCGTTTTCGAATAAATCGAAAAAAACTAAAATCTTAAATATTTGAGACTTGATTGATTTGAATTTTAAGTATGTTTTAGAAATTAATGAAAGCTTTTTGGAATAAAATGAAGAGGTATATAACTTTTAAAATCCTTAAAAACACCTTTTTATTTCAATTTTGAACCTTTTTTTATTTGCCTAATCAATTTACTATAAAGATATGTACTTTTGAAATATAGAATCCAGGTACGCCACCTTGAAAATAAAGAATTGCCTCCTGTGGGCCTAGCACGAATATTTTTATCTTAAATACAGTCGAATCTTCGAATTCGAACGGTTCGAAATTTTCGTGCTAGGGTCTCAGGTGTATTGAAATTTATATAGCCCCTATATGTTACAACCAACTTCTAAAAGGGAGGAGGTTTGCAATTCGATTGATTCTTTGTTATATTAGAACTTTCGACTGGGTGAACCGATTTTGATGATTCTTATTGTATTTGAAAGGTGGTGCTTCACATTGGTCTTATTTCAATTTGGTCTAGTTCTAACAATTTGAAGTCGGTTTTTTTTTGTTAAAATTTTTTGAATTCAATATACATGTGTCGTAGTGACGAGTAAAGAGACGTCATTCTCCTTGTGTTTCTTTACTTAATATAATATACCTATTTGTTAACATTTTTAACTTTTAAACAACAACAACAAAAAATACTTTTTAACTTTTGACTCTTGCTGCTGGTTTTTTTAATTGAAAGACTAGTGATTAAGGTTTAATAGTGATTAAGGTTTAAACCAGTGCGTTGAAAAAGAAATATTACATTTTTTTATAAAACTGAAACTCATTCACAGTACCTATTTTTTTTTTAATGTCGCTACCTTCATCTATGAATTTTAAAGCTTAGTAATTACACAGATTAATATAACTGCGAAAATAATAACACACATTGCGGCACGACCAATCTAACTCGGCCAAATTAAATCTAATTCAATCAAACCGTTGTTACATTTGCGACCAGTTTAGCTGGTGCTGCGACGCGGCGGCGCGGACCATCTGCGGGCCGCGGCCGCGCGACTCAGCTGGGCCGAGTACTACGCCGTGGATGTAGTGCTGACATTACTAGCTGTATTTTTAATCATACTGATAGTAGTTATCATTTCAATACAATATATCGTATCGAAATTAAAGTATTTGAGTTTTAAACTTAAGGTGCATTAAAACTGTGATTTATTGATTTTGCACCAGTCTGACACTAGTGTTTTTTCTGCTTATCATCCTAACATGCAACTATTAGCAATGACTAGATTAGCTTACACGACTTTGGAAGATAGCTATAATCTTTCGTAGAAAATAATCTAGTAGATAATAATGATACAGGCGACATGATTGTTTATCAATCATCTGTTTATTAAAATAATAAACGCTTCAATACTTTCATTTATTCGTGATTGCCTTTGTGTCGACTTGTTAAGTTCTCGCATTTAGAAGAGCTAGAATTTAGACTGGTATTGTCGCATGATAGGCGTTAAGAAGTAATTGTTAGATATTAGGGACTACGTCACATTTGAGCAGCCATCATTTATAATACTAGTATAGAAGTGATTTACAAAACCAATCAAGTAACTTGTGTAACCAAGTGTTAGTCGTTAGTCGTAAATGGACTTATAAAACAATATTTATTAAAGTGGATTAGGTTTTATTACTAGAATAATCTAGGTTTTGTTCAAATACTTCATTGGAATTATATAAGATGAAGCAAATGTATTAATACAGTAAGGTAATTATAAATAACACGCTTTAAACTTGGCGTCGGTAAAAAAGGAGTTAATGCTAGTAAAATTAGAACAGCCATTATTACCAATAGTAACGTACAACTGGAAAAAATTATCAAGGTTTAAAAGGTCTACATAATACTTGTATTAGCAAGGAGATCAGGTTTTGGTCGTATTATACGGAATCCAATCTACATTGAACTGGAATTAAATTGAAGCTCAAGATATGCCAAATTTGTTTACATTAAACAGTTATTTATCTGTCTCGATAAAAAAGAATTAATATATTAATAAAGAATAGTAAACAAAAGCATAAACTTCTACACAATAGTTATAAAAAGATAACAGTTGTTAATAATATTAAACTCTGTCGGAAGTTAGTTAGTCATCGTGAGTCTGCCTTTACGCTGTTGTTGCACGCCGCAGATATATTTAAAATGTTAGTATCCAAGACCGTGACTAGATTCATAAAAATATTTTTTTTAATGAATATAATGAATCAAATAATGTGTGCAAGGATTCTAGCAGTATTTCCCGTACCCTCGATTAGCCATCAAATTGTGTTCCGTCCGCTAACTCAGGAGCTTGCAAGAAGAGGTCACGAAATCACCGTCATAACGCCAGATCCAGCATTCCCAAATGGAGGGGCTCCGGAAAATTTAAAAGAAATTGACGTTCACGATATATCTTACAAATTCTGGAGAAGCGTATTTGTAGAAAAATATAAAATTAAGCAAACAGCTGTCCTTGATTTTGACGAAATAAGAGATTTTGGAATGTTTATGATTTCTTTACTAGACATACAGTTCAAGACACCAGAAATTCAGAAAATTATTGGTGAGAAGAACAACAAGTATGATTTAATAATAATAGAAGCAGTGGTACGCCCTGCGCTAATATTTTCACACATATTCAAAGCACCCGTCATTTTAGTGAGCTCCCTGGGTTCAGTGTTTGGTAACGATAATATGATAGGCGCGGCTAAACACCCCTTATTGTACCCATCGCCTATGGCCAAAAGGTCGTACAACCTTTCTATAAGTGAAAAACTGGATGAACTGTACCAATACTATTCTACTGAATACGCGCTGTACTTGAATGAAGCCGACGAAGATGAATACTTCCAAAAAGTATTTGGCCCGAAAGTTACACCAATAAGTGAGCTAAACAATAATGTGGACATGTTATTTTTGAACATTCACCCCATTTGGGCAGATAGTCGTCCAGTTCCGACGAGTGTTGTTTACATTGGGGGAATTCATCAAATGCCTAAAAAAGAGTTACCAAAGGTAAGAATAATTTTTTTTTGTATGCCGTCGACGAAATTCATCGTTGGATATTCAAATATTGAGCAGATAAATAAAGTTTAAACTTAAGCACGTTTTTAATTGTTTTCATTTAAACAGGATCTCAAAAATTACTTGGACTCATCAAAACATGGTGTGATATATTTAAGTTTCGGGACGAATGTGCTAGCGGATATGATACCAGAGGAAAACGTAAAAATCTTTGTCGAAGTTCTTTCCCAACTACCATATGATGTTCTCTGGAAGTGGGATAAGGATGAATTCCCAAAACAAGGAAATAACATAAAAATATCGAAATGGTACCCACAATCGGATCTTTTAAGTGAGTTTTAGTTTTTTTTTTATATTTATTGAGTAGGTTATGAGCTTGTTGACCGATAAGTAATTGGCTGGCCCGTTGGCGCAGTGGGCAGTGACTCTACCTTCTGCTCCGGGAGTTGTGAGTTCGATTCCCACCTCGAGTATGGGTGTGTTTTCCATATATATGTAATTATATATTTCTAAAAAAAGAAATACATTTGTGTATAACAGGCGGCTGTTACCTATAACACTGGCATTAAGTTGTCTACCTTAGGAACAGACGTCCGTGTGTCATATAGTTCTGTATATATTTATTTATTTAAGAAATACCCGATACATCGTGGCCATGTTGAAACATTTGTGTATTTACTTTGCATTTTAATACTCGCATAATAAATGTATATCGATTAAAATAGTCTCTTTTTGATCGAAAGCCTCAGATAATTTATAAACAATGTAAATTTAGAATATTTTCATTTTTTTACTAAGTATGTGCTTATGTGGACTTACGACGACAAAAACTTTTAATTTGTGTTATAAAATAAATATATTTACAGGACATCCTAAAATAAAGTTGTTTATTACTCAAGCTGGTCTTCAATCTACTGATGAAGCCATATCAGCCGGAGTACCGTTAGTGGCCGTACCAATGCTGGGCGACCAATGGTTCAATGCTGAAAAGTATGTCAAACATGGCATTGGCAAAAAACTCGACATGCTGACTCTTACTGCAGAAGAATTGAAAGCTGCTGTCAAAAATGTCATTGAGGACGAAAGGTGAGCTAACTTAAACATGGATGTGGTTGGCTTTAAAGGAGATCCTAATTTAACGTTAGAATTGCATAGTATAAATTAAAGGTTAAAGCATTGTACGTGATTAGTGGAAGTGAAACACATTCTATCAATTCAAGGTTCTTAACTGTACTGAAAATTCAATAGGATTAGAGTTTATTTAGTTTTTTCGTTTTATTGTCTTATTTATACATACAGGCATGTTATTGTAACAAAAAGCAAGAAAAGTTTGACTGTAATTTTTCAGCTATAAGAAGAACATATTAAAACTTCGTGATCTGATGAATGATCAACCAGAAGCTCCCCTGCAGCGCTATTTTTTTCTTCAAACAACCTAAGATTTTTTAAAGCGACTTTACATTTATCAAGTAAAATATATTAAGCATAATTTGTTTTTTTTTTTTCGTCTAAAGATAAACCCTCTAAGATAATATAAATATTGACTATTAGAACGAAATTGTAGCGTAAAGCGAAAGGAACGTAATATAAAGCTAAGATTATTTCGGAACAAAGTTATTTGCGAGTCAAACTCTCATTTTGTTAATCGAATGTATAAGAGATCATACAAAAGAGACTATGTAATTAATGCATAGGAAAAATAATATGTGCTTTAAATTTGTGAACGGTTATATATATAAATTAAATGAAACGATAGGTTGTTATTTATATAGTACAAAAATAAATATTGGCGATTTGCGTTACATTCTGCTTTATATTACGACTACGTTAATGGGTTCGAATTTAGAATGGTTGTGTAGTGCAATAATCAATTATCCCTTTGTACTAAATGTGCACAAATGAGATTTTTTAATATGATTTATTAAATCAAATGTAAACGTGAAGGATGTAAAAGGAAGTCGATTTCGAGAGTGTTTTTTAACTTGTAAAGTCTGATGATGAGGACGTTACAGGGTTTATAAATTTATATATTTTTTGGATGTGAAATATTCTTTTACAGGGCATATAAATTTTCCGATTGCAATTTTGTTATTTGTATACGTTATCGACTGTGTGTTAGAGTAATAAATAATCAGATTGATAAGATATGTACTTATGTCCTTTTGTTTTTAAATTATTAAATTATTAAAATTTAGACTAGTGTAAACCTGTTGTGAATGTTATGTCCACTATTCAGATATACATATAAGAGCTGTACAAGTATACATTGTCATGTAATAAATAAAATGTAGTCTTTTTTTATTAATAAGTGTTTTCTTTGTGTTGCTTCATCAAAAAAGACTATAAATACAGTACCTATTACAAAAAACCAATCTTTAAGTAAGTCGGTTTAATCGTGGTTAAATCTGAGAAAATATTAAACCAATTTTGAGGTTACTTTTACCTACAGATAGTTCATTGTACGAAAAATAATTTTTGTTACTTCTATTTCAGTATGATAATTAGAATTACGCACAATACGAATTGGGATTTGAACAATATTTAAACAAAGTCAAACAGAGCCCATTTAACGAGAAAGGCTCATATGTTTTCACCTAATTTTACGCGGACGAAATCGCGGGAACAGCTAATATATAATATATATTACGTGAATCGAAAACTTTGGCGACCATTTTTACAGAACTATTATTTTTATTCAATATGCATTTTGTTTAATTTAGTTCTTTTATTACACTTTAAAGTATGGTGTCGAAAATTATAAATGTCAAAACATATAAATTTTATTGTTATTTAATACTTTATTACTATTAAAAAATGATTATTTTATATTCTCCCTATTTTTATGTTCCGCTAATTCTGTCGGCGTGTATATAATGAAATTTAATTATTGTTTCAATAGTTATTCGATATCAATGCTGTTTCGCAGTGTAGTGCTGTGCTTTGGTGGCGAATTCGGTGGTGTAGCTTTCGGGTTGCAGCATTGCACCGATTTTCCCTCGTTTTTATTTGCGGATTTAAGCAAAGTAGTTTTGTATTTCATGCATATCATGGACTTCCGCAAACTAACGCCTGACTCTATCAGTTATTTTAATAAACAAAGTAAAAGCAAGTAAAATCTAAATTTCTAATAATAACAAAAATGAAAAAAAATAAAAATAAACTCAATTAAACTACAACCTTTTAAAAATGCAATTAGCTGTTGTTGTTATATTTTACAATAATCTACCATTTGATATTCGAGAGATGTCCTTAAATAAATTTATAAACTTTATTAAACGCAAGCTTATTCAAAAGTCCTCTACCACTGATTAGGCCCCGACCTCTTCAATTTAAGTACTTATTACCGTTTTTGAATAAATCGAAGAAACTGAAAATCACAAAAAAAAATTCATAACTTTATTTTAATTTCGAAATGAAATTTTGAATTGTCTATGTTTTAAGAAGTGATGGTAGCTTTTAGGAAAAAAAAGCTATATGGGTCAATATAAACTTAAAAAACAACTTTTTACTGTAAAAAAAGTTTATTAATGGTATACATTTATATTATTAGTTTTAATATATGGACAGGCGAGTCTAAAATTGATAATGGAATTTTAATGATAATAAAGTCCATCCGTTGTGATGGTACCGCGTTATTTAGGATCATTTGTCTAGCATTCCAGAGATATTAATTTAGCAATTTTCTTTGTACGGAAACCTAAACGCTTTGCTAATAATAAAGTAGCTTTTGTTATTCGAATTCCAATGGAAATTTTATACACTTCAGTGTGCTCTTTTCGAATTACTTTTTGCGACCTCGTGCCGCTCGCGCCGGTTGGAAAAGCAGTTTTTTGACAATACGTGACAACGAGTCGCAAAGATCAAGTTCACGGCAAACCTTTATATAGAAAAGAAAATGTTTTTTTCTTTTTATTTCAGTTGCAGTTTTAGCAGATGCGTATGTACCTAAGTATAGAATCTTCGAGATAAGGAAAACAAAAGACCTCCCGGGCTCAAAACGCGTGGACGAAATGTACTACGATCCAGATTCTATGGGACTCCAATTTGGCTTAAAAAGTCTTTTGCGTCAATTTTTTGTGCGTTGGTAACGTCTGGTTATTGTTGATACAATAAGATGTAATAAGAGAAAAAAAGAGGGTTCATTACAAAAATTAAAAACTACTTAGACGAAATCATTGAATTCAACGCGAATTTAGTGCCATAATATATATAATTTGTAGCTTCTTCTTATATATACATATTAATTTCAATCGTTCGTTAGTCTCAATAAAAAAACCCGTTTTTTTTTTCATTGCCCTTATTTCAAAGAAGGTTCAAAGTGAAAGAAATAAAGAAAAAGTCAAAGGATTGCTTTAAAAAAAAAATTAAGATTTGGTCGCTACTTAAGAAGACTTATAAGTAAATGACGTTTCTCCTGGGCTTTTGTCCGGTTTTACGTACGCTTGACTAGGGGAATAAACTGGTGAATGCGTGCCGATAGCGTTACGGAAGTGTGATCGGGCGAGGCGAACGGAAGTTGAAAAAGAGATAAAAGTTAGTGAAGATAGAAAGAGACGTGCAGGCACACTAATTTCTTTTACACTTATTGTTTGTAAATAAAATATATGCAATAGAGGGTTTTTTAAGTCAATAAAATTATAAATTAATTATACATACTTAAATAAACATATAGACGAAGCTAAAGAAGTTTTACTTCAGTCGTGTAAAGCATACTTTTTTTTATTTGTTGAGAAACCTTGTTTATAAGTATACTAGCGGACCAAGGCAGACGTTGTCTTGCCCGATATACGATCAGACGAAAGCTCCAGGAGTGGCGAAATTTTATTTATTTTTGCTTATATCCGCGATATTAAGTACTAAAATAACTTTCATTTAAATTGTCTATGCTAACGATATGATCAGTTTGATTTCACACAGTTATTAATTCTACTTCAAGTAACTTAGTTGATAAAAATGGTTGTTACTTTGCCGAAATTCAAAATATGGAGTGAAAATTTAAATTACTTTGCTTAAATTCAAAATATAATTAAATACTAAATAATGTAATGTCGCGTTCTGAATACCACTGTCGTTAACTAACGCATATGTATACATTTTTTACTTACATAAAAACTAACTAGTCTCAAAGGCGTTTAAAAAGGAAGGAAATATCCTATTACAAGCTCAAGCTCATTACCTGTAACCTTGTTTCGTTACAATGATACTGTAATGAGATACATCAAATATTTGATAGTTACATATTTTAGGTTAATTACTTTAAACATTATGTTTGAATGATCTTATTAGAATTGATCGACACTAACGATGTCGATAATTTTAACAACCACTATCAAAGGAATAACTGCTAATGAATGTAACTAAAAATTTTATTTTATTTCGTTATTTACCTTAAGTTGTTATTAGTTTTACTAAGATGTATATTACTTTTATATTAAGTACGTTTAAAATTTATACACTGTATTAATCTATATTAATAAATAGCTTATGATTAATATAATACTGTGAAATTTTATTTTTATAAAGGCCATCAGTTATTCTAAGTTGTCAAATCAAAACTTAATTTGAAGTGTAATTATGCCTTTTTATAATCTGTATTGTCTGACAGTTGTATAAAGTCTCCCGCCAATTTACGGAAGACTTTTGTATCTCGTCAATTGAATGTGAAGTCAAATCAAAGTCAAAAAAATGTCAAGTCAATGTCAAAATTACTTTTGAATTTGGCTTATGATAATTTTATATACATATTTTTTTTAATAATAATCTTCATAACTAAGTTCCCGAAGGTTCCTCGCACTCCGATCAGAGAAGAAAGAATGAAACTCTGTCAGATATATTTATACATAATAGATTTTTAACAAATCCTTCTTAAACTACTTTGAGTTGAGTAGCTCCATACTTTATAGTTCAAATGTAAATATATTAAACTTCTTTTTGTAAAACATGAGCATTGTACTGTTCGGTGACGTGTTTGGGATTTTATCAAGAATTATATTAATTATAGATTTTAATTTAATTAAAATTATAAATTATGAAGAGATAATTTGATTTTTAATTATAATAATACCTTTAAGATTATGTTTTTTATCTTCATTAATAGCTGAAACCAATCGAACTCAATTTGATTTTGCTGAAGGGGAAAGAGAATTAGTTTCAGGATTTAATACAAAATATAGAATAGGAGGATTTGCTTTAATTTTTTTAGCTGAATATTCTAGAATTTTTTTTATAAGATTATTATTTGTAATTATTTATATAGGAGGGTATAGATTAAGTATAATATTTTACTTAAAAATTATAATAATTTCATTTAGATTTAAAAACCAGTATCTGTGGCCAGTATTCTGACGAAAGACACTTCTTCTTTTGCGTTTAAAAATACTAGCTGTGCTCGCGATTTCGCCCGCATAAAATTAGGTAAAACAATAAATTAAATTTTCGCGTGATGATATAAAGCCTTCCTCTATAAATGGATAGTCCATTTATCTAACACTAAAATCATTTTTCAAATCGCACCAGTAGTTCCTGAGATTAGCACGTTCAAGCAAACAAATAAACAAACTCTTCAGCTTTATATATTAGTAAGGCTATAGATGACAAAATAATTTCTTTCTGGACCGAAATATTTATTTAGCTTCATTTTAATGGCAATAATACAAAACGTACAAAGTCATAATAACTTTTTTAATTAATAGAAATCACTAGGCCTAGAATCTTTTTGAAACCTCGTTATATATTCGTGTTATAACTCTGGAGTATATAGATAAATTTTAGAATTTTTATCTAGTATCGAATTCAAGGTGATTGAGTAAATAAATAAAATACCAAATAATAAATTATACAAAAATATTATTAAGTCAAAATATTTTATTAATTGTTCGTTTCTTTGCAATACAGTTTTCAAGTATTTTCATAAATTATGAAGTAATTTCAATAAATTCTTGAAGTAAAATATTTCCGTAATAATAATAATTAATGACGTGGATAATTAAGAAAGTAAAGCGAAAACTTTTGGTACCACTTTAAGAAAACTGCGCGGACGGAGGAGTATGCAATTTCATGGCACAATTATAAAAAGTTATGGAAGAGCGGGGCCAACTGCCACAAGTATTGGTAGCGATACCAGTAACTTATGAGGATGATTCGCATTTCTGTTCCTAGTTTATAAACATTTATTTGATTAAATAAACAATTTACTTAATTTTAATTTTCTTATGTTATCTTCTACGCTAAATTATACTATACCCAGTTATTTGGAGGTGCCATGTCACCATTTTCATCTATTATTCCGTCTTCCCATACAAAATAATTGTAATACTTATCGTTTCCGTTAATAGCTTCTTGAAACCATACACTTTCATTGGAAGTATGGTTCGGCACTAAATCCAATAATATTTTGATGTCTGCGAATAAAAATTAATTAAGAAAAAAATGTTCACCAATTTCTCTAGGGCCTGGCACCTGCACTCTGAATCTATGGGATGTTATTTGTTTCTCTACAATTTTATACTTTATTAAAACCATATATAAACTGTTAAAACAGCATATAAAATGTTGAATAAGTGAATGTAAAGCAAACATATTAGAATTACCATAAATTGGCAGTTGGCTTCAATTGATAATGGCTTGCCGTAATTTGAGCATGATTGTACAAATTTGATGAACTTTGTTGGTGCTAAATAATTTATACCAAGAATTTAATATATTAAAATTCTAATCACTTCAATTGAAAAAATCTATATTTAAAATATTATGTCAAAATATGTGTTCCCAAAAAACTTTGAAAATATTAACTCAATTTTGATAAAATTTTATAACTATCTGTAAGTTCGTCCCGAGTCCTTATATTTTGCTTTATCTCAAAATTAAACAACGAAATAACTTTGATTAGACCGCTTTCTTGATTTGAATTATTTACACAAAGATCTAACTTATCTCTGAGACTTTATATTTCTAATTTTTATATATAATATGAATTCTCTACTTACTTTTAAAAAATTATCCATATTTTTTAAAGATTTACATCTTTTACTGGAATTATTAAAAAGTATACCGACAGCTAGTTGATCACTACCAGCGATCGCGTCAAAACTCGGAATTGGGTGGACATTGAATTTTGAAAAGAATCTACACCGTCCGCTACTTTCGAACCAATATGGATCATAAAGAAGGCGGCACATATCTCAAAGACGGGCCACGTATGTAAACCGGATGCAGCCGGAGCGTAAATCTTGTTAACTTGATAACTTTTGTTCCAGCACAGACCGGAGACGACCGACAGCCTCGACGTCGTGCGCTGTGAAAAATGTTCGAATAAGTTCCTATATGTAATGTGACCACGTATTCGGAATAAGTCTTATATTTAAAAATTATAAAATCGTGATTTAAGTTAAATTTAAACGGTGCTTTTAGTTAAATTTAAACTAACTATAACTGATTTCATAAAATGAGCTATCGAACAGAATCACTAGAAACACTAGAAGATTTTTTTTTACGGATAAAGTTTACTTAAAATCAGAATTAGAAATCCTTTATTCGTAGCAAATTATCATCTAATTCGGTCGCGGCTTGATTGAAAATGTGAAATGATCATTCAAATGAAGCTTATATGTTATGTTTAGCTCTGGCAAAACGAAAGATCATAATTATCACAAAGAGTCCGTTTAGAAAATTTAGGCTTGAGATTTTAGACTTTAAATATATTAAGAGTTGCTAAAATCTGAAAATTTGGCGCGTTGTGGAAAGGTTCAGTCGAATAGACGCGATTGACCGTTTTCAAAGTTTTGTACGATATTTAAGAGGCTATTTAATTTTTTTTTCTAAATTCTTGGCCATTATACTAATCATGCATAATGTCCGGTTTTTCTCTTGCTTTTCAAAACAATAGAAAAACCGATTTTAGGTATCGATTGACTCATTATTTAAGCATTGTGGTCGTGTTTAATCTGTGATATTTTTTAGTCTGATTTCGAACGCATGTTTATCTGTCAAACGATCTAGTAACTATTGTTAATAAAAAAGTAACGTAAGGCCATGGTCACACGATTCAATTTTCGCGACCCCCTACGAATATTCTTCATTTTATCCCATTCGTTGAGAGTTTATTTCTTTCCAGAAAAAATGTGTAATACTCGTTATATGTTAAGGTAAAGCATAGTAAGTGTCACTACATTTATATATGTTTGTTTTCTCCTTCAAATATTTAGTTTATTTACGTTTCAAACAGTAATTTCCTTTCTCTATCTGACTACATCACTAAATGGTACTATTTACTTAGTGTTTATAAATAAAATTTAATATATTACGTATTATTTACTATGTTTAAAGAAAACACCTAAAGCAATTTTGTTCTTATAGAAAATAATTAAAAATAATATCAAAGCTGCTTTTAATAAGACCGTATGATGTCTGATTACTACAGAAATTTGAATTTGAATTTAATATTTTCCTTTTAAGTCGTTTAAAATTTCATGTCGTGTAAACCTGTTATTTTTTTACAACAATCGATTTTTATTTGAGTTAACACTTAGCAAAAGAACTGTTATTTAATATCCGGTTGTAAATCATGAATCTTTATTTGCTTACATTATTTAGAAATATATTTGTTTATTTCTAAGCCCACTCAGGTCGTTTACGTGTCGATTAAAAAAATCAATTACCTTAACAAGAATGGCTACAAACATTAAGCTATGTATAAACGTGCAAACTTTATTGTTTGTTTGTATAAACGATGCCTGTAGATATGAGATAGAGACTATTTACATACGTGCAATCTCATGTCACATCTGAGAAGCTTTGCGTGCAATAAAAAGTTTTATTACTTGAAAAGACTCGCTACAAGTATTATTTTAGTACTGGCTGTTATACATATGGTCGATCGATTGGAATCGTCCCTACGGCGATTGAAGGATTGTAACTTGTCACGATAGAAGACGCTTAGAATACAGAGCCATCGCCTTTTAAAACTAAAAAAAAAACAATCACCTCATTTTTCTAAGTGGAACCTAAATGTAATTCACAATTATCGTATGCATAAAAAATAAAACTGTTGAAACATTATACGGCATAACAAGTCTAAATAATATGAAATTTTATCTAGTGAAAGAATAAAAACGTCTTGAGTATTAAGGGACGTATAAACGTAGCAACTTTATTGAGTTGACTCTACAATTATTAGATACGGCAAAAGGGTCTGTTTACAATTCATATTCAGGCAATCTCGTGTCACATCTGAACAGCGCTCCGCCGTATAATAATGCATTTTATTACAAGAAAAGACTTCGTGCGGGCAGCCATTATTTTAATAACAACCGTTGTGTACACATAAACGATTGCGATCGTGCCCGCGGCGATCACGATCCCTGCTCTATGCTAGCAAGCTGGCAGTTTGATCAACGAGAGCCCTTTGCGAGTTGCGTTTTGACCTAAATGCATGTTTATGGGTCAAAATGCAACTCCAAAGGTTCTGTTGTTTTCGTTCTTAGAAATGCTGCTCGTAGACCACGCGAACATAACACTTGGGCTTTCTGACTTTAATATCTTGAAATATAATATGTATTGACGCGATCTGCTCTATGCTCTTAAGCTGACAGTTTGATCAATAAGAGCCCTTTAAGAGTTGTATTTTGACCCAAATGCATGTTTATAGGTCAGAACGCAACTTTAAAGGTGCTGTTCTATTCGTTCTAAGAAATTCTGCTTTTAGTGCGCGCGAACGTAACATTTAGCCATCCGAGGCTGCATATCTTGAGATATTTATTGACGGCGTGTACTCTATGCTGTCAAACTCGCAATTTTAGCAATTTGATCAAAAAGAACCCTTTAAGAGACGTGACTTAAATGAATTGCGGGTCAAAGGACACTTTCTTAAAATCCCTTAAAGCGATATACCTATTTTTTTAATGGTTCAAATATAAGCTTTGTGTTGACTTAAATGCCTTTTTAATGGCATTTTAATCCTTTTGAAGTTATTTTTTTTAACGTTAGGCTTCTTGCGTTGCATTTCTAAATCGTCGAATACAAAGTAGAGATTCTTCTTTTCGTTGGCCATCTGTTCTTTACTTAGGCATATATCTAAATTTTGTTATATACTTATTAAAAAAAAACTGGCAACAACTTTAAACGACTTAAGCAATGTCAAAATGTAAATGAAGGTGTCAATTTTAATTTTATTTATAATTATTTTTATAGATAACATAATCACATTCAATTGCTCTATCACATGAGCAATTAATAACCATAACACACTAAATTTTATTCTCTATAATATAGATCTATCACATGTATTTAAAAGTGTTGCTATAAAGCTTTTCACGGCGGAGACATGCGACATGGTTTTTAAAGCTTTTCTAAGCGACCGAGCGAAATAAAAGACTGGTCTGACATGAAATAACCCGTCCCTGACACAATAACCTGGCATTAGCCTTGAATTACTTGTAACTTGCATCATAATAGTGTATTTACATAAGACGCCTCGTTACAAAACGTATTAACAATTAGTCGAGACGATTACTTCTAATACATATGTACATATTACATTCAGTAAAAGTATCCTTTACCCTGTAAAAGGTTTTTAACTATAAATAAAGGACCTTTTTCCACGCTTCTAAAGGCATATAAAAATTTTCAGAATACAGAAAAGAAAAAATAAATTAATAAATAAATATTTGCTAACATAACATGCACATATTTATGTATGTACTCAGTCGCAAATACGCATGCAGTATTTTTAGAGATGGTTTTATTTAAATACCAATGTCAAAATGAAAACACGAATTTTTTATACGTAAAAAATTCACAATGCTCTATGCCCTTTTAGTGTAAATTCGCTTACGAATTCAATGGATGCTCGTTCTTTGAAAGCTTTTTTTGATTTGAGGCATTAGACTGCTTTCAAAAGCTATTCTAAGCCGTCGAGTGTAATGAAAAAGCAGCCATTTTTGATTTCGCACAAACCCGCCTCCCTAAAAACCTGGCGTGAATTCAAAAGCTTATTTAGCATATACCCCATTTATGTCTAAGTTGAGATATAAATAGGCATTTGAGGGGCCAGACTAAAAGGTCTACAGAGTGGACTCCTTAGAGGTTTCTATGCCTATTGGTTTTATGTCTTTTTTTATGTGTTGGTTAATTAAGCGTTTGGAAGACTAGACGAAAAGACGATGTATTATCATATAGAGTTTACAAATGCTGACCGGATCTTTCACTAGATTTTTTAAAGGTTAATTTATTATTCGAAAAATATTCTTTTTTAATTATTTTTATCATCAAATACATAAGATACCATAACACAAATATACAGATTGTAACGTATTATCTTTTATATTTTCAGTTTTTCTTTAAAAAAATTGTAAATATTATTTTTCAGTTTTTGTAAGCAAAACTACAGTTTTTTTTTAATGTCGCATTCAGTTCACAACAATAAATAAAACATGTAAAGTAGAATTTATAAAGGACTCTAATAGGTATATAATCTACGGCATATTCATGCGCAGATGGAATTATTTTAATAAGGTTTCTTGTTAATTAGATATCTAATGGATTTAATTAATAAATTATTTTTAAATAAAAAGAAAACCGACTTGAAAAACAAAAAGGCGAGGAACTAAAAAGCATAAAATAAAGAGTACTTTTATACGATTTAGTAGAAACTTACTGATACGCTGAACTCGGTACCAAGCCAAATAGGTTCTCCGCTATATTGATGCAGATGGCACAAACATAAAAAAAAACATACGAGTTGAATTGATAACCTCCTCCTTTTTTTGAAGTCGGTTAAAAATTACTCGTCATTATTTCTTATTTTTAAGATAATATCCAAAATGCAATCAACAAACTACTTATGGCTTATAATAAAAACCTTCAATGATGCAAAAATAACCGATATTTTTATTGAAATATATCTTTGTTTAGTACCTTCAGACTATAAATAAATGAAAAAAAAAACCATCATTAATAATTAAATGGAATAACAAAATCACCATTGTTTGAAAATGAAATATCAAAATGAAAAATTTATTTACTTAAAGAAAACTAGATGTATAATATTGAATGACAACGATGATAATATAAAAGTTATTACTCTGTAAAAGTTATCATCGCCCCCCTCCGGAATATAGGTAAAATTAAATGTTTTATGAAGTTAAGACATCAATATTAGAAAAACGAAAATTCGTTTATTCAATGTCAATTTTGCTATTTGAGCATTCAATTTATTAAAAGGTTTTAATAAATTGAATACTTTATTTTGCATATCTCCTAGTTTAATATTTTAAAGTTTATTACTCAAAAAATGTTAAAGAAGCTACTAGTCTATTCAAATAAATAAAATTAAAGTATTTTTTTTTAATATAGAAAAGCAATCATATACAACTTAATAAATTCAAATTCTTTTACTTAAAATTTAAGAGGAATAGTATACAATTTTTTCAAAGGTCGTCGTCCGGTAGGATCTTTAAAAGACTAATCTTGGCTAAACCAAAAATCGTGAATTGAACACAATCAAGTCCATACAGACCAAGTAGCGGGCTATAGCTAGTCTCACAAAACTAGCATTACGCCATCCTCGGCAGGAGTATCCTTGTTTGTTAAGATAACGCGCTGATTGATTCATTTTATTATAATTGATCCTAAAAAAACTTTCCATGCATCATCTGTACATATAAAATTTATAAAGTCAAAATTAACATTATATATAATTGTTTTATATAAAATAAAAACTTTCCTTTAAGTTTATAGTTTGATACAAGAGCAGATCCCGTCAATAAACTGTCGAAGCATTTTGACGGGATTGTTGTAAAGATTTTTTTTTAAACCTATTTAATCTTAAATCTTCTAGGATCTTAAATCTATTCAATTAGAGGTAGCGCCATGCTTGTAGCCGAATTGGGCCGGTGCGTCCGGGTACCAGTACCTCTTTCTCACATGAGATTGGCGTGGGTGAATATGCCATTTATTATAAAGCTTATGTAGAATAATTGTTTAAAAGGGGAAAGTATAAATACATTAATATTTAACAAAAAATTAACTAAGAGAAACGTTGAAGCTTTAAAACTATATGGAAACCAAAACAGCAATCTTATTTATTTCATGATAATGAAATCAAGAAGATTGCAAGGAAATTCGAATAATTAATATGAATAACAATAGCCAGAATTTTACTCTTATATCAAGATTTGCACGGTTAAAAGTGTTATAAGACATAATATTAATAGTAAGCTTCTAATAATGTACCACATTTGGACAAAGACATTAAAAAATTCAAAGATTTACAAATTAATATAAAAATGGTCATAAACAAAGTATTGCCGATTTTGACAGGAATTTCACAGACAGATAACTGACGAGATAGGGAATACTATAGGCTACTTAACTTTTAGAAGAATAATCAGGTTTCGCACTAAAAAAACTTTCAAAAACTGAAAAAGCGTTATAACGGTTCCTTGTGGGACTACGGAACCCTAAAAAGGTAGGAAGAAAATGGAAAAAGATCATATAATTTAACGAAAACATAGTCACAAGTCACAGTTAGTAAAACCTAAATGCTCAAGACAAAGCAATCTAAATTGGTATAAAAATTGTATGTATATAGGATTTGTTACGCCCAATTACCTAATTTAAACAAAGCCTTCACAAATAAAGTGGCCAAGAGCGTGTCAAGGCACGCTTATATAGAAGGGTTCCGTCGTCCGAATGTTTGTGTGTGTGGATCTGGCACGATCATATTCGAAACATTCAACATATGTAATTTATTGTTCTTCAAAATTACGGAGCGCTGTTTCCTATTGAAAATGCTTGTGTAATTTATTCGGTATCGTTTATCTACTCGTATAAATAATGAAAAACTAAAATTCAGTTGGTCTTTTATCTCAAGGAAAGATATTATTGGATGATGTCAAAGTGTAGTCAGGACAATCATGACCAAATAATGTATTCTGTTATAATGTATTTAATCACATTTAATGTGAATAAATTTTTATTTTTTTTAGTTACGTAGCTCACAGATTAAAAAGAAATAGACCATACACTTCCGCATAAAGATATAATAGATAAAAGATATTTTGGACAAGGATTATAAGCTAAAATGTATGTTAAGAATAATGAAATTGAAGAAGACAATAAAATAAAAACGAAGAAGTAAAATAACAATGTATACAATAACAATTAAATAAAAATAAGAAGCTAAAAATATCCAAATTTACTTTCGGAACATTCCTTTTTTGTAAAGGCTTGCAAAATAGGTTTATAACTGTTTTAGAAAGTAGCAGTTTTAGATTTATAAATAAGAAGGATTTCCCCGCGAAAGTATGAAGATTGAAGCCGGTTTCTTAAGGAAAGTCCTGGTGACATAATAAATTTGATGATGCTAAAAAAACAGCCATTAAAATTTAGAAATCACAGACCATCCACATGTACAAAATATAAAGGACCTGTCATCAGACAAGTCCTAAGTATTTATTTACTTATTTTATTAAAAACTAGATGTGCCCGCTACTTCGTCCGCATAAACTTAGGTATTTTTTTTTTGCATGATGATGTCATCATCGTCAGGCAATATGTATAGCCTATAACCTTCCATGATAAATGGGCTATCTAACAATGAAAGAATTTTTCTTTTTGGACCAGTAGTTCCTAAGATTAGAGCGTTCAAGCAAGCAAACAAACTCTTCAGCTTTATATATTAGTATAGATTGAGGATATTTCTATAAGAGCTAAAGTTAAGCGCTAAAACAAAACCTATCTGCGAATTTAAATCGCACGTATTGTTAAAAGAATTATTTTCATTTGTCACTAAATTATAAAGTGTTATTTTAAATGGTAATAATTATACATGGCTTAGATCTTATAAATTCCACCAGGAAACCTAAATTTAATAATTCAACACACTTAAGATGCATACTTTCCTATTAAGCATATTCTGGAATAGCCATAAACACTTTCCGAATGTGTATTAAATAGTTTTATATGCCAATTAAAATATAAAAATAAACCATATTAAATAAGTGTATTTTCCAGTGAAAAACTTTATCAGGGTTGTTTTAAATTTAATAAATCCGTTCTATTGGCGACTTCTTTCAAAATATTGTCTAAATTTAGTTTTGCGATCTAATGATTTTGATTCATTGTACAGTTTTATACTCTTTATCTCTGTATTCTACTATTGTTACCAATAAAGAAACTCTCTCCGTATAAAGTGTATGAGATTTGACAGACTTCTATATTTACCGAGCGGAATTCACGTATTATTTTTAATTATTAATTTTTTACATTGTTTATACTTTTAAGTTATTTTTATTTTGTTTTATCTTACCTTAAAAAATTACCTTAACTTTTTTTAAAGATAAGGATAAGGATCACTTTATAAGTGTTGTGAAAAAGTTTTTTTTTTTGCCTCGGTCACATGGCCTCAATTATTTTTTGAATTTTGACAAAATTCTACACAGACGCCTTCGATAATTGTGGAATACAATTAAATATCCTGAAGCTCTCATGTAATACATATAACACATTAAAAATAGAGAACAAATACTATACAATGAAATATCTATTAAACGGTTGAAAGACTAAAGAGAAACCAAAGAAAGCAATATTATATTTATTTTGGAGGAAGAAACCGTATCTTTACATCTCTAGATATAATGTTAAAGAGAAACTTAAATGGAATTCCGATGTTATTGCCCCCGATAGGTCTTAGGTCTGAATCGTTTATTATACCGACTTGAGCTGCTATTACGGAGAATGCCGGAAACTTTTCTCAAAGATAAAAACTAAAATAGATAAGATAAGATGAGTTATATCTTTGGTTACGTGAATTAACTTGGCTTTGGTTTTAGAGCGCTTTAAAAATAGTAAGAATTTGTGATATAGATTTTTTATCTACGAAAAGATTTCACATAAACATAAAAAATGTTCATAATATTTAGCCCGTTGGCGTAGTTGGCAGTGACCCTGCCTTCCGCTCCGTGGGTGTGGGTTCGATTCCCGCCTCGAGACTGGATGTATAATCTATATGTATATATTTATATATTTCCAAAAAACATGTTCGTGTATAACTTTAGGAATAGACGTTCGTGCGTCATATAGTCCTATGTATTTATTTATTTACAATAATTATATACTTATTATGAAACACAAATATCTGTAGCGCAATTAAGTACTTGAAAATAATTTGTAACTAAAAAGATTTTTAGCAACGTGGTACATGTCGAGGCATCAAGAGATCTTAGCGTCATTGCGAAGAAGAAATGTTAAAAGATTTTTGGACGCAATTTATACAAGCATAACGAGCCCTTGTTAGCCTTTTGTAAATAAATGGATCAAAATTAGGCTTGTTAAGAGAAGCGGAATTTTTTGGTATTCTTTGCTTCGAGTGATAGGGGACTTCAAACAAATTTTTCCTTTCGCAGAAATGTCACGAATGTCTAGAAATATTTTAGATATTATTCATATATAAATTTCAATAGGTATTGAGACTCAAAAAACGTCAAAATGGACCCAGCTAGGACCCATAGGCCTCTATGGGTTCAAAGCTGGGCTGTAAGTAATACGGTGCTTGGTGTAATTCTCAGCATTGGAATATTTTCATAACCTTTTAGTATAAACATAGCGCTTATTTGGTTGAGAAATACAATTCTCTTACAAACCCTACTTTTAGTTGATGAAAAATAAGAACGCAAAGCATTTGTGATTCCTTTGGTAATGTAGTTCTCCGTTGGCATCGGTATTATACGAGTAAAATATATAGACTTTTATATAAAATTTCTGCCCTGAGCCAGTTTGTAGTACTATTTAAATGGCATAGACTGCATTTTTGAGGTAATATATTCAAATTGAACCTATTTACGATATTCAAAGCCATGCGAATGGAGCAATATATCGGTGAAAGGGGTTGGTCTTGCATATAAAAGCCTTTGTACTCGGCTAAATTTATACTTTTCTCAAGTGAATTTGTTATTAATATTTTCTTGCATAATGTAGCGATTATGTGTTTAAGATAAGTAGAACAAACTAATATATATATAATGTTTTTTTTACAAACTTTTGTGAAAGTTATATCTTAGAGTAATTTTTATAAATAATGTGATTTATTCTGCTGAAAATATATTCGAATATGTGAAATAATATCTTAATATTTGGAACGTGATAAGTGAAATTGTCTATCTGTCTATTTGTAACGATTGCTTGTCATAACTACTACACAGATTACTATGGAATTCTGCACACGGCAATAAACGACATAGGGTATCTTTTAGCAAGAAAAATACTCTTAACATAAAAGCAAACTAAAACATGTTTCTACGTAATTGGGAAGCATCGCTTCTACAAAAGATTTTGTATATAACGTAACTATGAAGACACACCAACACTTATCTGTGTTAAAGTAGAGTAGACATAAAAGTTTCCAAATGCTTACGCTCGGTTTAATTGCAACACTTGTGAAGGCGATTCGGTTCAGCTACGAACCGCTTGGTTCTACAATTGTTTCTGTTGAACCTTTTCAGAACGTTGAGAGGAAAATTGCTGAAATCTAGAACACGTTTTCTCTACATCTATACTAGTGTATATCTGTACTACATCGTATAGTTACGTTCACTTTAATTTGATTTAAAATTACCTGTTTATGAGAATTGATTTTTTTCTGTTATAAACAACAATTTCATCTTTTTTTGTATATTACAAGTGGTAATCCCGCAGGTTTTTCGTCTAAGTTGTCACTTGTCTGAACATTTACACACCCAGAAGGCTTGCAGATGCGTTGCTGGCCTTTACAACCGGGCTTACACTCACAAACCGAATGAAACGCCACGATAATACTATCACTTGACGTGACTGTATTGCCGCCATTGCATGCCGATCTTATGTAAGAAAGAAGTACTAGTATCCGGAAGCGCCGGCACAATTCGGCTTCATGCAAAAGAAAAGGTAAGCGTGGTTCTACCTCTAATTATCTAATTAATAATCTTTTGTTTACATTTTCTTTTGAGAAAATCTTCAATACATAATATACTACGTGAGAGCTTTATTACAAGCCTCTGTAGCCAAAGATTCTATCCACCAGGTCGTAAGTCTATTTACCACTTAAATAAGATTTTATTGGCACAATCAGGTTCTACATTTAATAACGAACATCTTAAAAGACTAAATTAAAGTTCAAACTTACATTCACCTGTAATGACTAACATATATGAAGACGGTTCAATTTTCAGAACTGTAAAACGCTCGGTTAGGACTCTAAAAGTGTTTGAAACTATTCCCGGGAACGCTCCCCGGAGAGCGATAAAAAACTTTAGAAAATTGGGACATGTCTACATATTTACTTACATGTGCAATAAAAATAAAGGATCTTATGAGAAATTTCCTTTTTATGTATCAATTACTGAAAATTGTTTGTTTTTAAATTGTTAAAATATCTATTTATTTACTTACACATATGTATCTGTCAACTGTCGTGATAAACGAAGATAACTAAAGGAGCTAATAATGTCTTACGTCATTTCGAATAACTCTTTGTTAATCTAGAGAGCTAGATCTAGAGCTTTAGAGCCTCAATAGCTCAACGGTATAAGGTATGGACTGAAAGCCGCAAGGTACCCGGTTCAAACCCCACCGCCGTTGGGGTATTGTCGCACCCACTCCTAATACAAGCTTTTAATTTAAAAGACTGCAAGCGTGGCGCTACCTCTAATTAGAGAAATAGATAAGAGTAAAGGAAGGGATAAAGTAAAAGAGTATAAAGGTAGATGGAAACGAAAAAAGGATGCGAATACTACTGTCACGGAAGGTACACGGGGAGTGACAAAAGCAGATAGGGTATTCCGGGGTAGCGTACCCGTAGTGAATCTAACCAGTTATCGGATTGATAAAAATGGAGATCCACCCCACTGGAGACAAAAATATCAGTATTAAATGTAGAAAAAGTAGACGTTGGCTTAGCTAGTTAATTTGTATAGAAATACTTACCAATGGGGCTTAAGCGAATTGATACTTTCAATAATTATCTCTCTGAAGCGCCTGGTCTAATAAAGAAGGAGAATCAAATGGTAATTGTTCGGGAAACTTAGAATAGCTTCACTAGCAGAATTAGTGTTGTTATAATAGAATGCTTTAGAGACGCGTAAAACAATAATTAATTTAAAAAGAAGTGCTGGCACTTGTCCATGTGGAAATTTCAAGTGCCTGACGGAAAGAAGTCAAGATTCTACGAATATTTTTATTTTATTTTGTATAAGAGTATGTATCTATACCACCATTATTTATTCAATACTACTCTACGGCTGAAAATAATTAATTTATAAAGTGCTTTTCAATTTTTCTTTTTCATTAGTTTGTAATTTCCTACTGCTGAGCAAAAGCCAAAGTTAAAGGCCAAATAAATTTCTTCAGTTATTCAATTGTGGTGATGTCAAACATTAATTCCTGTAACTCAGTTTATCTGTTAATATCTTCAGATATTTTAACATCTAAAAAAGAAGGCACTAATAGAAATGTTACAGTTGAAATTACTCTGTTAAAATACAGTATAATAAACGTAAAGCAAGCTGATGTTTTAAAAATTTATCATTTATATACCAAAAGTATTAGCAAAAACTGGGTAAGTTTTAAACAAACGACCACATATATATTGGAGATTCGAATCTGTGAATTCTCAGGCATTTTGAGTAAACGAAATAACATCTTTACGCCACGTTTCATATAAAAAGAAAGCCGGTGGGTAGAGACCGAAGGAGCTATCGTCGGTTTAATTTAAAGTGACATTCTACACATACGTCTTGTCATGTCATATGCATGTTCTTTATTTTTAGAGAAGTCAAGCCGGCAATGCATGACAGCGCGTTATTTAGAGTTCCCCTATCCAGAAATACTACGAGCCCGGAACTTTAGGAAATCTCCTAATAAAATCATAGACTGTTATAGATTTTGGCAAAGCCGCTGCAGACGAGATATACAATTTGTAACAGTTGTTATGATAACCGAGTTCTCAAATTAATTTCTTATTTAAGAACTCTCATGTTTATGTTTAGATTATTCGGTTGGAAGATTAGGGCCGCTTGTTTGAAATCGCCGGTTAATGTTAGAACAGTTACAATTAGACGGTCACAAACTATATTTGACGTTTGTTTAAACAGACAGCGTCGCGCCACTGTATACAAAACGATACTCCATTGTTAATTCTAGTTTTGATTGTTAACCTTACAACATCGAGTTTGTTTTTTTTTTATTCAGCGACTTGAAGGTAATGATAACTTTATTATAAACAAAACTTCTGTTTCTACTAATACAAATGAATTCATTTAAAAATTAAAACAGAAGACCGTAGCTTAGTCCAAAGGGTGGATCTACCTTTGTATCTGTCCGATAACTGGTTAGATCTGCTCCGGGTACATGACCCCGGATTACCCTCACTGCTAATGTCACTTTCCCTACATCGTCCATGACAACAGTATCCGCATCCTTTCTCTCCTCTTCGTCTACCCTTATATCCTTTTACTTCATCCTTATCCTTTACTCTTGTCTTTCTAATTAGAGCTATTACTACGCTTGCAGTCCTTTTGGTCTACAGTCGAATTGGGCCGGTCCCGGTACCAGTACCACTTCCTCACATAAGATCAGCGTGAAGTGGCGGCTGTTACGTCAAGTGACGGTACTGTTGTCGCGTTTCGTTCGGTTCTGAGACTTTCTGATCGCCTAAACTCGTCATTAAAGGCCCGCAACGTATCTGCTAGCGTCCTGATCATGCAAATATCCATGGGTGTCGGTAGTCACTAAGGTAAACCGCCTGCTCGTTTGCTCCTTGTAAAATAAAAAAAAAGCTTAATCAGTGGCCGAAATTTGAGTCGATCGCTAAGATACGTAGCACTTACCGCGGCCAGGTGATCAATTCTAGCACTCGTTTTCAAATATCCGACCTCTTTCTTGATTCGGAAGGCACGTAAAACTGTGGGTCCCGTTTAATGTCACTAAGTGATATTAGCCGTGAGATTGTGGGAATTACAGGGATAATGTTAGACGGCAGTTTGTCATCTTTACTCACCCCACAGACACCTCCTCTGAAACCTAAGCGGACCCTGGTACTAGACAGGGAATAAAAATAAAAGTACTGAATACTGCTAGTAAAATAGTTAATTTGAGAAAACATTATATTTAAACTTTAAACGTAGAACAACATTGTGAAAACCATGGAGATTATGTTTATTTAACATTTATTTCGTTATCACAGCTTCGCGTGAATCATCGCTAAGTATCTTAAACAGCGGTGTATCTCAGAAGCAAACAGGTCAATGGAATGTAAAACGGAAGTATTCTATCTCGCTGCAGAACAGGTAATAAAGTGGGATTTAACTCAGCATAATGTTCTTTAAAAACGAACTTCAAAGCACACGTAAGTATCGTTAGTACTGTTATAATCTGGATTATATGCACTTTCTGAATTCATTCCATTACAATGATGAAATTGTGCGGTATTATAATGCTGTACAGGTCCCAGATTAAGATCCAAGCCTTTGCACCATCTATACGTAATCTATGTAGTGTCGGTTAAGAATCAAATCAAATCGAATCGAATCATTTATTTGCTGATACAAGTACACAGTATACATGTAAAATATTTTAAGACCTTAGCTGTATCACACCCTTTCGGTATGCAAATATTAAAAAAATCGATTAATTTAAAAATTTAAAACAATTGAAATTAGATTTAAGTCAAATTAAAATCAAAAGTTATTCAGATATATTATAATTTTGAATTAGAATTTTTATTTGAATAGTCGTGGGTGTTATATAATTGGATAATTACGTAATTTTCTTTTCAGTTCATTAATA
>JANCMC010031898.1:0-33472 GCA_024363005.1 Charaxes varanes | reverse complement strand
TCTAGAAATAAAAATCGCTAGTTTCGATGTATGTTTGCGATAAGCTCTGAAACGACTGGACCGATTTTGATCAAATTGTAATTTAGGTCAAAATGAAACATTGGATAGCTTTTACTACGATTTTTTAACCATAATATAATCTATTGTAAATTTAATCTATAAAATAATACAATAAATACGCATATTGAATAGAAAGCAAACTAAACATTCGGTCAGGACATCGTGTACTGGCTTCAGTGGTTTCTATACTCAATACTAATATATAAAGCTGAAAAGGTTCTATGTTTTTTTGTTTATTTGAACGCGATAATCTCAGGAACTACTGTTTCGATTTAAAAAAAGAATTTCAGTGTTAGATAGCCCATTTATCGACGAAGACTATAGGCTATACATCATCTGGTTAAAAATGAATCTAGCCTTTTAACCTAAATTTAACGCGCACGAAGTCACGGCACTGCTAGTTGATTATAAAAAAAAAAACCCTTGTAGACTTCAAATGCCGGAGCCAGACATAGCATCATTTGAATGATCATGCAGAGTGATCGGAGACTGTATAGCTGCGCAAAGCTTTGTAGTACTTTGTAGTTTTCATGGACAAAAATGTACAAATACTTTGAGCTATGTCTGGCTCCGGCATAATAGAAAATATGATTTTTTTCTTATAAGTCACTAAGTCTTGATACTCGTATAACATACTCAAGAAGATCGTAGCTGGCAATTGAGTCGATCGCTAAGTTAAGCAGTTATTACCGCCACCTAGTGATAAATGGGTGACCCATTCTAATACTCGTTTTCAGATATCCGACCTCTTTCGTGTTTCGAAATGCACGAACTTGAGATTCTAGATATTGTGGAAATTCTGGGTTAGACGTCAGACTATTATTATGGACTATTAATTAACTTACTTAAATACATAAAATAAATAAACTTAACTAAACGCTACATATATACATAAATGTACCGGGCGGAGGATTCACCCAGGCAGGGAGGTGACAGGTGGAAAATATCATTATATAATTAATTTTACTCGGACGAATTCGCGGGAAACACCTAGTTTTTCTATACAAGTAACACCTGTAAGAGATCAGAAAGTAGGACAGACACTTTTACTGCCTGAAATGTAGATATTTATCAGCGTATTTATTTGAAACAATCATCGTCCCGCGGAACGGTTTACGGCCTAAAGTTTTATTGACTTCGGTCCACTAAACTTCAGGAAAGTTCACCAATCACAGAAACCCGAAAACCGCGTGACGTACGGAGATGAAATTGGGCAAATAGGTAATTGATAGTTAGTAGTCATCGGGTCTTCTTCTTCCTAGCGTTATCCTATTTAAGTACCAAGGTCCGCTTAGATTGCAGAGGATTTGGCTGTGGGGTGAGTTAAGATGACCGATTGCCATTTAACATCATCCTCGGAACCCCCACGTTCTCTACAACCTTACGATTAATATCACAAAGTGACATTAATCGGGTCCCACTGTTTTCATTCTAGGCAAGCGCGCTCCATCGTAGACCGCATCTACACTTTATCAAGTGTGACTGCGGTCAAGCGCTTGCCTATCTCCAATAAAAGAATAAAAAAAAAATTCATGTATTTTTTCTACAAGTCATGTACTTTCTTGAAGTGACGATAACTACAGATTACACTAATACATATTCACTAAATGGTAATTTATGCATTATGTTTACTTTTTCCAAAAATATCTTTTTTTTTTCTCGAAGATGTTTTGAGTGATATCCCGTCGCGTCGAGGGAGGCAAATTGCTTTATATAGTTAATTGACGTCAGTTTTAAGATTTTTTATTTCAAAATTACTAAAATAATATATAAGACGCCCTTATTCGTCGCTCGCTAGCGACAAAGAAGTTTAAGTCAAGTTGGTGTTTCATTGATCCTCGTCAATAAAAGTCAGAAAAGACACCAACGTGTCCGTTACAATATTATTTACATATTAATAAAATGTCAATTAAAAAAAAAGGAAAAAGAATAAGAAACACAATATCAATAATTGAAAAGGAGGATTAAAATATTCATTCAAACTATAAAATTGTTTTATCATTAGCCATTCTGTGAATTTATTTTTAAAATATGTTCAAGGCTAATTTATAATATCTTTTGGCAAGCGATTGTAAACTTTTATTGCCATACAATAGACATTAGTTTTTACTAACTGTAATAACTAAACCGTTTTAAAGAATGTTATAAAATAAACAATTCTTAAATTGTTGTTAGACATTAGTTAAGCAACGTCGGGCGCGGTCAGTACTTGGATGGGTGACCGCCTGGGAACACCGCGTGATGTTGGCCTTTTGCTTTATTTATTTATTACATTTTTTAAAAAGGTGATGCAAAAGTAACACGTTTGAAGAGTGACATTTTGTCTACGACAAAAAATAGTGCATTCACATTCAGTATAGATAGTCACTAAGCTATTTGTATAAAGAAGTATTAAAAAATTTAAATGCACTATATTTTGTCGTAGACAAAATGTCACTTTTCAAACGTGTTACTTAAGTACTATCTCTTTAAAAATATAGTAAATAAATAAAGCAAAAGGCCAACATCACGCGGTGTTCCCAGGCGGTCACCCATCCAAGTACTGACCGCGCCCGACTTAAAACACTGAACTTTATTGTTGACAACAATAATAAAGAAATAAAGATATTTACAATGTACTTAAATTTAAATAATGAGAATTTAAATAATATACATAATAATATTTAAAAAAAGAAACAAATTCTAAATTAAATTAAAAAATACATAATACAAATAAAAGAAAAATATAGAACGAAGAAAAGAATTAAAAAAGCTGATCCAAAAATAATTAAATTAATAATTTTGCTCAAATTTAATCTTATCATATGCGCCTAACATTTCACGTAAATATTTCGAAAAATTCAATATCGTAGAAGTTTACCATTAAACCTTAAATGCGTGTCATGTTGGTAAGCCTGAAAAAAAATAATCAAATGAAAATCAAAGGAAACATAATAAATGACATTTTTTTAGATGAGCAGACAAAACGAGCAACCGGGCAGATAAAAATTGTAAAAATATATTTTTTTTAAATATTTACCACATATCCCACGCTTAATTATAAACTGACCGATACGTTTTAGGTTCTAAGTGAGTTAATGATAAGAGAGCTTCGTTTCAACGTCCTTTATCAGCCAATCAAAGAATTATTTCAATATCTCCGTCCAATACTGAGATACAGCTACTTTTGTCTCTTTAACAAAAAACTTTATTTAGTTAAAATCAAACAAATAATAAAATGTCATTAAAATAACAATTCAATCATTACTATTATTAAAATACATAATTTCAATTTAGTAACTATAACGCCGTTTTTATTGAATTATGTACGGAAAATCTTTCTTTTGTTTCATATTCGTAATTCGAATGCAAATCTAAATATTCCACAAATACACTAACAAAACTTTTGAAGTAACATTTACTCTCAAATTCCATATTCAGAGAGGTTTATCTCGGCGTAACAAAATCAAAAAAAGACTTTAATAGTTTGGCTGAAAGCATTTTATACGTGAAAAATAATACAAAAGTAGACAATTGCCACTACGTTATACGCTATGTCAGATTAAAGCATTATTTTCTGAAAAATATTTTTCTACTTCAATGGAAATACGACATTATTTTCTTCAGTAAGCTTCCACTTGAATTCCATATATTCGTTGAGCCTGAAAGATGATTCCATACTGTAAATAACTGTCATTTGTAGTGGTAGAACATAAACTTGGGAATCCATATGTTCTATTTGGAAGCATTTTTTAACGCGCGGTTATAAAGCTCTCGTGCGAATGAAGGCTAAAAGTAGTAATTAATATGGTGAGAATTTACTAATAAGTGTTAAGTGAGGATCGTAAGGTGAAATGATTTGCTTTTGTAAACTTAAAAAAAATTGAATGTATCAAAAATTCAATCGCCTCGATAGCAAGTGTACAACAAAGTAAAATATGAATAAGAACTCGTTAGAATCTGAAACAATAATAAAATACGTTATCTTCTATATCTATACTAATATATAAAGCTGAATATTTTGTTTGTTTGCATGGACGCGCTAATCTCAGGAACCATTGGTCCGATTTGAAAAATTCTGTCAGTCTACAATTAGGACACTCAACAAAAACATAAATCAGTGAAGTTTGCACTTAAAATAATTCGAAATAACACAAAGACGACGTGAGAATAAAAAAAATATAACATCTTAATAATTATTCAATAAAACTTAGGTACAATTGATGAACTTATGTTTTTTCATTTCCACTTGAGACAAAAGCTAAACAAACAATAAAAAAGGTTATTTTATGTGTCATCATCGTAAAGTTAGGCAAAAAAAATTAATGTGCCGGAAAATTATAGAAGTTATAAATATTCTAATGATTTCAATAAATAAAAATGTAGTTTAATTTTTTAAAATCCTTGTATTAATTTTTACGAATATTTTAAATAACCTGATAAAAATAGTGCCTTAAAAAGAATTTTCCAAATATTGCGTGATTTACGGGCAACCCTAGTACTGACGCACACAATCTCATCTTATTTAAGGATATCGACCGGTAAGGACGTATAGTCAAGATCTATGCTTCCGTGCGTGCGTAGTAAACTTTAAAATAATGATTAACTTTTTAGTTTTACTATTATTCCTATTCAAACCTACGTATTGTTTAGGCGTTGTGTTTTGAGAGAATAAAATGGTTAAATATTATTTTTTTTTCTTTTCATTAAACGATTATGCTACTGATTCAGAACTTGACAAAATTTGGCTACGCTTTGAAAATGCTCCTTGAATAGTTAGCATTCCGGTATATGATTATTTTAATTTTGCGATAGGATACAAATTATATTAAGTTAAATTCTGATATTTTAAATGAGAGATCGTGATTAGAAAAATACGTTTACATTGCAAAAATATTAGCAAGATGTCACTGGACTCACTCAGTACCTCTGAGATCGAAGCTCAAGAACGTATGAATGTTCTTACAACTGTTGTATTTGTTAACAACATCATTATAAATATAAAACATACTGCTTGCAATGAACTGTTTGAATTGGGAAACCACAAATACGTATTACTATATTGTATGAAAAAACATCAGAACAAAAAACGATATATGCAATGTAAGTATTGCGAATTGAAAAATATCTTAAAGATTTTTTAAATCTTTTACTCGCTTCGAATTTGATGCTTTTGGAATTATATTCAAAAATTCTCATCCTATAATATAAATAATAACCACAAACTAAGGTTTTAGTAACACATTTATCAAGACTAAATTAACACTGAGCCCGTAAGAGTGACATTACAGAATTAATGTCTAAAAAACATACGTAACAACCACTCGAGATATCGCTTGCGATAAATTAAGATAAAACGTGCAAAAACATGTCAAAGCGATATAACTGTCAGACCGACAAACAAAACAGCTAGTTTCAGCAGATACATGATTTAGAAATTTAAACGATAGAATTAGCGGGACATAAAAGTGGAGAATATAAAATAGTTTTAATTTTAAAGAAATAACAATCAAACACGAAACAAATATTAAATTAACATGTTATATATGTCATTAATTTGTAAACCATACTTAAGGTTGAATGAAAAAATAAGCGTGTCAAAACACGCTTATATAGAAGGGTTCCGGATTTGATGCGCTATAAACCTATTTGTTTTACAAACTACAAAATTTGTTGTCTGATTTCGTTCAGAATAATTTTCCTAGTGAATTTTTAGCATGTTCTATCAACAGGGAAAATTTCAAGTCTATACGGCTAATAGTTTGGAAATGCTAGGGGGTGACCACCTTGCGGGCGGACAGACGGACGGACGGGCAGAGCGAAATTATAAGGGTTTCTTGTAGTAGTACGGAACTCTAAAAAGGAGATTATAAAATCGTTTTAATTTTAAATAAATAATAATTGAACACGAAACAAATATTAAATTAACATGTTTTCACATTAATTTGTAACATCATACTTAGGTTTATGGAAAAAAAATAAACTATACAAAACATTTCCATCACTGAAACTTCGCAAAATTTTTAACATAGAATAATAAAAAATAGACAGATTTTATTGAAAATGTTATTTATCATTATTATAACAAAAACAATACGTAAAGTATTCTTACAATTAGTTATAAAAACTTTGTCTTAACTCAGCGAACGAGAACGCGTATACCGCGGGCCGCACGTTGCCGACTGTGGCGACTGCTTTGTTAATGCGAATAATAATATATAATGATTAAAATAGATAATAATAACATTACACGAATGCAAAGTTATGTGGTGATGTATTAGAATTTAGCATTTTTAATATCTACAAAATAAATATAACTAGACAACTATAAGTGCGGCCCGACAACATCTTATTTTGTAAAGATGCGGCCCGCATGCATCTAACATTTTAAAAACGTGGCCCTTACCTGCAAAAAATTTGTCGACCTCTGTCTTAACTTTCTATTTATATGCAGATAAATGGCGAAACTGGGGTACAAATCACATTCGCAGAATTGGCCCAAAAGGTTGTTAATGTCGCTTCAGCTCTAACGGCTCTTGGCCTGAAGACTGGTGATGTGGTCGCCATATCCAGTGAGAACAGAATCGAGTACATGGCAACCGCCATAGCTGTGTTCTGTTGTGGTGGAATTATAACCTTTTACAACATCGCCTATACCAAAGGTAAATCTTATGTACTATAAAGTTTATTCAATATCTACGAATCAGAACAGCGACATTTTGTAGCTGCTATTCTGAAGAAATTGTCATGTCACGTAAGATTTATGATTTTATACTTTACTAGCTGTTTCCCACAACTTTGGTCGCCTAAAATTAAACTTGCAGGAGCTATTAAATCTTCTTAATCTTGTTCTTTCGAAAAATCCGTTCTTACTAGATGTCTACTAACTATGAACTAGCTCCCTGGCAAATTTCATCATTTTATGTCCCGCAATTTTGAAATTTCCTGTTAGATGTCATCTTGCTTTTATATAATAGGCATTTTTTTTTGCAGTGCACCTTTACTTTCACAACTTTTCGTCACATTTAAATTTTTAATGAACAGCTTTTAGATTTAATTCTTTAATTTATGTTGTTTCTTTAAAAATAGGCAAGGCTTCATATTTTTTTTTCATTAAAACATAAAAACGATATTCGTTAATTTAATCATTTAAATTTATTCTTTTTTACAGATGATATTGTTCACGCAATCAATATATCAAAACCGAAATTTATATTTATGTCTGGTGAAATGTACAACCAGAATTTTGAGATATTTAATACTCATGGTGAAGTTAAAAGGTTTATTGTTTATGATGACGTACCGTGGTATAGTGATTGTCTGCATTACAAAGACTTAACAGATCGCAACGTAAATATTAATTCATATAAACCAGTAAACTTTGAAGGTAAGTTATTCAATTCGAATATTAGCTCATGAAATTCCAATAGTATATTAATCAGAGTCACTTCACTTGAAGACGAAGTACAGAAATTGAAGTTGGCTTTACAAGATTTCTTTTTGTGATTATTTGAAGGTTCACTTGAAAACAAAACAGACAAACTAGAGACAGCTATGAAGCAAAGCGTATGTGTAATGAGTGTAAGAATTTACTATAATAAGTTTCCGAAAATAATTCGACAAATTGATAATATAAATAAATTAAACATCTGTTATTTAAATATTTATGTACATAAATATTGTAATATGAATATTTAATGGATGACGAAATGATAACGAATTTTTATTGACTTATGAATGTAATAATGATTGATGACATTTGTTTATTTGTTATAAGATATTTGAAATTATGATATTAATATTTGCACATCTGAAAATTATAGATTATGATGATTCTATTTTGTGTTAAATCTTTGTAACTCGCAATTGCGCAAATAAATGAATATTGAATTTTGTAAATTGAATTTTACATCATAAATACCAATTCATTGAAAAATTAGTCTTTTAATGGATGTTCACTAGTATCAAATAACTCTGTTGAAAGAAATATTTAATAAAATAAAACTTTTTTATAAGAAATTTTTTATAGTGTTACCATAGTAAATAACAAAAAGTTTAAAAAAAATTAAACAAATATCTTCTTTAAAGGAATACCCCGGACGTGTATGATTCTGTATTCGTCTGGAACCACGGGTCCGTCTAAAGGAGCCAAACTGAACCATCGGAATATAATCGCGATGTATCAGCAACCCAGGTAATTAAATTAGTTAAAAGGCAATACTTTCTATTTCTCTGTTAGAAAATTTATTTGGCTTAAATATCTATACATTTCATATATAGATATATAACATAAGACAAATAGATATATTTTTTAATGATCGTTGTTCAAATCTAAACACATAAATCTGTTATTAAATCGGTTAGATAAAGAAGTAAAACTCAAATCTTTGGCAGTTAATACTGCCAAAGTATTTTATAGTATTCTATGTATGTATATCATCTGCCATAGTTTTTATTGTATTCTATGTATGTATATCATCCTTACCATTATATATAGATTTATTGTGAAATTACAGAATAACGAATAACCGAAATTTAAATGCTCTAGCAATTGCACCATGGTCGAGTACCTTTGGACATTTATGCACATTAAAAGAAATGGTCTTTGGAAGAACTATCATATTTTTGACCAAATATAATGAGAGGAAATACATAGAGACCATTCAAAAATACAAGGTATGTTATCCGTTACATTATTGAGATATATACATTACTTCAAAAACTTTGAAGTTTTAATTATTTAATTAAAACAAATAATGTGTTGATAGTCAATAATATCTATTTATAAACATTATTGAAATTTTTTTCAACAATGAAGCGATAGTCAGTAATACATTCTTAAAATTAGACGAAAACTAGGTTTTTTTCTTCGTTTATAGTAAAAAAAGTACCGATAAAAAACATGTCACTCAAAATATAATAATTAATTATAAATACATTATGATTAATCAACGTAAAACTTCATATAAAAAGATAACTTGCAAACAGATAACGTGGTACTTATTTATTCAAAAATTTAGCTTAAAATATTCTTTAATCTAATTTGATGACGTCGTACCACCCGATCGCAGCCAGAGCAACTTAACTTAGCGATCGACTCAAATACCGACCACTGATTAGGCCACGACCTCCTCAGAAAATTTGAGCTATGTCTGGCTCCGGCGTAAAGTCAATGATACAAGCAGCTTCGTTTCAACGTCCTGTATCTGCCAATGTAAGAATTATTTCGATATGTCCATCCAACAATGAGATACAGCTATTTTTGTCTTTTGACTAAAATAAGTTTTTAGTTAAAAAGACAAACAAATAAAAATCATCATTAAAATAACATTTCAGTGTCATTTCGAGCCTCAATAGCTCAACGGTATAAGGTATGGACTGAAATCCGCAAGGTACTCGCTTCAAACCCCACCACCGTTGGGGTATTGTCGCACCTACCAATGTCTGTACTCGTAAATGAAAGCACTTTTTTCGCAATAAAATCAAGCGCTTAAGCTACTAAGCGATCGAAGGAAGATATAAAGGAGGGGAACAAAACACGTTTGCGATAAAACGAATGTAGCCCGGATTCCGAAGCGTAGGAAATAATCATTAGTGTGACGATTCACGCAGAAAGAGAATCGAGTAAATCTCTTTTGTTTCCTCGTTATCCCTGATATGTCTTTTGCTTTACATACATTATATACACGATGCTTTATGTAACCGTCTCGCGCAGTTTTCTAAGATTTTAAGTCCTTCAATATTCTTCGGCAATTTTGAATTTCAATACCTATTTGGTTTAAAAAAATTGTCAATCTTTTATCGTTTTTATTTATCATAGATACTGAATTATTGTAAATTGCAGGATTGCCGTTAAAAAAAAATCAATAAGACGAAAAAGAAAATATGAAAGAATATATATGTACCTATCGTACCCTTAATTATAAACTGACTGATTACGTTTTAGGTCTAAAGTGAGTTTAATTATATAGGCAACTTCGTTTTAACGTCCTCTATCAGCCAATCTAAGAATTATTTCAGTATCTAGATCCAACACTGAGATACTAGGTGTATCTCTTTTTGTATTTTTAAGTAAAATAAGTTTTTAGTTAAAAATACAAACAAATATGTAGTAAAATATTATTAAAATAACAGTTTAATATCATTCATCGCTTCGTTAACTATTATTGAAATAAATAATTTGTTACTAAGGAAAGAAGGAAAGAAGGAAAGAAGGAAAGAAGGAAAGAAGGAAAGAAGGAAAGAAGGAAAGAAGGAAAGAAAGAAAGAAAGAAAGAAAGAAAGACGGAAAGAAAGAAAGAAAGAAAGAAAGAAAGAAGGAAGGAAAGAAGGAAAGAAGGAAAGAAAGAAAGAAGGAAAGAAGGAAGGAAGGAAAGAAGGAAAGAAGGAAGGAAGGAAAGGAAGAAAGAAGGAAAGAAGGAAAGAAGGAAAGAAGGAAGGAAGGAAAGGAAGAAAGAAGGAAAGAAGGAAAGAAGGAAAGAAGGAAGGGAGGAAAGAAGGAAAGAAGGAAAGAAGGAAAGAAGGAAAGAAGGAAAGAAGGAAAGAAGGAAAGAAGGAAAGAAGGAATAAGAGTATTGTTTTAACCATCACTATGTCTTTCCAGATTTTCAAAAAAAGACTAATTTAGAATCTTATTACTGTTATATCTCTTGTATCTTTGTAAATTAACCCAAATTGTAAAATAACAATTTGTGTAATATTTCTCTTTTTCTTTCAATTTTATTATTTTATTGTTTTATTAACACATAATCACATGATACATGTGATTATGTGTTTTATTTATGGGTATTATATTGTTATTTTGCTTTAAGCGTTTTCTCTATTCATATATTTATGTTACGAAATTGATGTATTACTTTCCATTATTTAATTTCGATTTCGATTTTTCTATTATTTATCTCACTTAATCTTAATGTTGTTGTAATTCTTCTATTTCGTGATTAACACTTACTAATTCATATATAAAAATATTAATTATGTAATATGAATGAAATGAAAATGCGTTTATTTTTGAGCATTACACTATACATACATTAAGATTAACTAATAAATAATAAAGAAATGACACTTACTAATTTATATATAAAAATATTAATTATATAATATGAATGAGATAAAAATAGCGTTTATTTTTGAGCATTACACTATACATACATTAAGATTAACTAATAAATAATAAAGAAATGACACTTACTAATTCATATATAAAAATATTAATTATGTAATATGAATGAAATGAAAATGCGTTTATTTTTGAGCATTACACTATACATACATTAAGATTAACTAATAAATAATAAAGAAATGACACTTACTAATTGCAAAGAATGAAAGCAAGAAGCAAAGAAGGAAAGAAATAAAGCAGTCAGGAATGCAGGAAGTAAAAAGGAAAGGAAGAAAGCAGACAGAAAAGGAAGCAGGAAAGAAAGAAAGCAAGAGAGCAGGCAGGGAATCAAGAAGGAAAGTAGGAGAGCAAGAAAGCAGGCAGAAAAGCAAGAAGGAAAGTAGGAATGCAAGAGACCAGGCAGAATGCAAGAAGGAAAGAAGAAAAGCAAGAAAGCAGGGAAGAGTGAAGGCAAGAAGTAAGACAGGAAGGCAGGAAGGCAGGTAAGGGGAAGGAAGGGAATAAAGGAAGGAAAGGAAAATAGGAAAGGCAGGCAGGAAAGAAAGAAAGAAATCAGGCATGAAAGCAATAAGGGAGGGGGCAACTAAATACATGGACATAGGAGAAGAACCCCGACCTGGTGAGTACATTAATATTGGTCCCTTCAACTTTGAAAAAGTAGCCCAGTTCACGTATTTAGGGCCTCATATCACTCAAGATAATGCAACGGAGGTTGAGGTGAAAAGAAGAATTCTGATGGCAAACAGGTGTTATTTTGGCCTACAGAGAGAATTCAACTCCCGGCTCCTATACTAGCTGACCAAGCTACATCAATACAAGACTCTAATTCACCCAGTCCTGTTGTATGGATTGGGAACATGGACTATTAGTAAAGGAATTGAGCAGGATCTACTAATCTTTGAGAGGAAAATACTTCGACGAATTTTTGGAAGAGTTCATCTCAATGGAAATGAGAGGATGACGCTTGCTGGCGGGAATGATGAAACTGGAAAATAATTATTTTTACCAAACAGAATTCTTGTATTGGGTTGAATAAAAAACATAATTGGATATTAAAAAAATTTAAAAATTATCCTTTATTATTTACAATTTTACTTCCATCTCTTCATTGTCAGAAAGATAACTTTCTTAAAGCTCATCACACTGCAAACTGTTCACTAAACTATTGCACTTTTTACAGCAAAAGATACTTGTGTCCCCTAAATCGATTCTTTGACCTTATCATTAATATTGTTTCTTATGTTTGTTACAACAGCTATTACGTCTGGGTGCACCGATTTCCACAAACCTGTGTTATTTTAAGGCTCGAGCTTCGCCCGTGATTCCATTTTAATGACAATGTTTTTTAGCTGATTTATATGGACATATTAAAATATTGTTTAGGTTTAAAAATTACAAGTTTAATAGCATGCTTGTAGCCGAATTGGGCCGGAGCGTCCGGGTTCCAGCACCTCTTTCTCACATGAGATCGGCGTGAAGTGGCGGCAATGCTGTCACATCAAGTGATGGTTTTGTTGTCGCGTTTCGTTCGGTTTGTGATACTTCCCGGTGGCCTAAACTCGTCATTAAAGGCCGGCAACGCATCTGCTAGCCCTTTGGTCGTGCAGATGTCCATGGGCGTCGGTGGGCACTTGGGTGCCTGCTGTCTGCTCGTTTGCCACTTGTGCCATAAAAAAAAATACCGTAGTACACATATATCAATATGTGTACGCAAAAAGGTTTGTGGGCGAATTTCGACCAGCCGGCGATCACTAGTAAGTATAAAAAGCTCTGTTGCCGAATACATTGTTTGCATAACCGTAATAATTTCAACAATTACTGTTCCGCTTAAAAGTTATGATAAAGCCAGACAGCCTTTTATTGTTTTAAAGCCGCGAATGCTTATAAAGTCCCTTTGAAGTGAGGTTGAGGTAAGTATTATTATATTAGGAAATATTAAATTTTATGCATTTTCACGTATCATTGAGCCAGATCTCCAAAACATATACGCGCGCATAACTTCCGAACGATTGCGTCTACATCGATAATTTTTTTTTTTTTTGTTATGTTCGTTATTGTCAGGACAAGGTTTGTATAGCCAAAACATTTTATCTGGCTGTCCATTTGTTACGGGTAGTTTCCAAAACAGTTATACCTAATTCATAGGGCTACTTTACTTTTAGCAAAGTTACTTTAATTTTAGCAAGCAAAGCCGATATTGGGGGGGGGGGGGGTCTCCTCAACATCAGCTGCTTCCATTTAGTTCCCGGTTCTTTCCGTTCGGCTCGATCCTTTGGATATGCGAAGAGATGTGGCTTTCCTCTGCATGTATCATGGGGAGTGTTCCGAGGAATTGTTGGACTAATACCCACAGCTGTATTCCACCGCAGGAGATCTCGACAGAATTTGAGATTTCACCCTCACCACCTTGATGTCCTGAACTCCACAACCGTGTGATTCTTAAGAAACTTCTTACCTCGCACAATTCTCCCGTGGAATCAATTACCAGCTTTGGTATTTCCGAACCGATAGATACGACTTAGGGATCTTCAAGAAATGAGAATACTCATTCCTTAAAGGCCGGCAACGCATCTGTGAACCTTATGGAGTTGCAGTTGTCCATGGGCGTTGGTAGTCACTCGAGTGAACCGCCTGCCCGTTAGCCCCATGGTATAGAAAGAAGTAATTACATTTCCGCACAAAGACCCAAACCCACAACGTATAACAAAATCACAAACTAGCTATTTGCGCTGGAAATACAAATTTTAATAATATGAACATTCATGCAATATTCTACATTGTATTTTTCAGTGCTTATAAAATGATTAAATTCCGAAACACGATTAAATTACTTCCAAGTCCTATTTCAAAACAGGCGCGTGGTTCATCTCATTACTTTGTACAAATTTATACATAATACAAGTAAACTGTCGTGATTTATTGAATCAAATCACTTTAGACATCTTAATCGAATTTTCAGATATCCTTTACGACATAATTTCGCACCCCCACTTGGCGAAATGTAATTTGCGCAATTGTTGCCGATTAATTGAATAATTTATCGCAATAATTTCATTTAGGAAGTATTTGAACGATTTTTTAAATTGTATATATTTCGCGTTGGTCGCCATAACGAGGTGTAATATTTGGAAGGAAAGTGCCTCCCTACCAAGGCTATTTGTTCCATCCACCGAAAATCTGCCACCTGGACATAGATTGCTCTATCAAGTCTGGAAGTCCTTGAACAGACTTCGGACTCAGGTTGGTCGAAGCAAGGACCTGTTCAGGTGGGGGTTTCCGGACGATAATAAAATGGGTTGTCTATGTGGTGCAGTGCAAACGATGTCCCACCTCATGTTGTGTCCTGCACACAGGCAGATTTAATGGCTGCATCAGATAGAGCCATTGATGTGGCCAGTTTCTGGGCCGCTACTATATAACTACTAATTTTTATCAAGTTTTTCATTAAATCGATAAGAAGAAGAATTGGTCGCTATCAGCTGAGTTATAGTCACATTCTAAGACAGCAAACCGTTTCTGCAACCTGAAAAGACGTAAGAATTTCTTTTTAATTCGTAGAATCATGGATATTAGGGGTTTCAAAAGTGAGGGAAACAGTTAATTTCTGTTTTTCTGGTGGATAACCGGGTGATTCTGTTGGTGGTGGTGGTGGAGTAGAGAACGAAGATGTGTAAATCTTTCAGATAGTATCAGCCTGGGCTATCCTAGCGGCGAAACTTAAACGATGTCCTACCTTACATGGTGCCCTGTGTGCCCCAAGAGTTCCGGATATTTTTCCAGAGTTGCAGTTAATGTGCCCGCATTTTGGCCCGCAACTATATTTAAATATTAGCAGTGGCGCCATGCTTGCAGCCCTTTTGATTTGCAGCCGAACTGGGTCGGCGCGTTCGGGTACCAGTACCTCTTTCTCACATAAGATCGGCGTGAAGTTGCGGCGATGCTGTTACGTCAAGTGATGGAATTGTTGACGCGTTTTGTTTGGTTTTAAAGAGTTACCGGTGGTCTAAGGACCCCTTTGAAGGCCGGAAACGCATCTGCGAGCCTCCTAGTAGTGCAGATATCCATGGACATCGATAGTCACTTAGGTCAATTGCCTGTCCGCTTGCCCCTTATTCTATAAAATATGTATATACCCACATCTTTGTGAAATATTCATTATACAGGTTGACTGGTGCGACATGATACTCGAGGACCTGATATTTGATGATCATATATGAGGAAATAAATTAACATTAAATGTAAATATCAATTAAATACTACGTGAGTTTAAGATAAATTTAACTAATTATGTACGGAACGCATAGAGGCACGAGGATGGTCCGTTTTCCCTTCACACTTTAGTCCTGGCTTTGGACAGGTAAAAATACCTATTCAACTTATTCTTATCACTTACTTATTTAATAAGTATAGCAAAAAAATGAATTGAATTAATTTTATTTATAATTGATATTGCATTTTATTCTCACTGACAGCCGTCATTAAAAGTTTTTTTTTTAACTGACTAGTTTTATACGCTGGGAAATCCATTTACGGACTAACTTTTTCGAACAGCAAATTAAACACAGAACTTGTATGACCACACTTTATCTAATTTTAAGGAAATTTGATCTAAAATTAAGTACCTATTTTTATTACATCAGAAAATCGAGTACCGAGTACTCTTCTTAAGCATTTTAAGTGTCTCACCAGTCACTCAGTATAGATATTTATTTTCCAATTCCATTGCTTGGTCCTGGGCATGGAATATAAATCAATTGCTTTCTTATTTTCAGTCTTAGTAGCCTGTCACATTTATCTATAGAAAAAATTGTGAGTCAGTTTAAAAATCTAACAATTATATGTTGTGTCGCTTTACATACATATATATGTACATATGTACTAGAACAGCCCGTTTACGAACTTGCTGCTCACCGCGGCAAGTTCGTGAACGGGCCGTAAAGCGTACGAACACTTGCTTCGAGCTTTATCGCCTTACATACAACAAATCTTGATTCTTATCCTTGATTGTTGCTTAAGTGTAAACGCTTCGTTTACATTAAAAGATCCCGAATTAAGACACTTGCGAGTTTGTTTTTCAAACTTGCCACTGATACTGAGAGAAAGACAATCATTTTATTAAGTCATTAACTTAGTCGTAGTGAAACATTACTAGCTGTTTACACAAAGAAAAAGACACTTTCTTTACTCCTGGGCTGGCGGTTTATAATGACAGGATAACGAGGGAACTACCTGCCCAGGGCATAGATTACCCTACTTTCATTTTATCGAAATTATGGTGAAAAAATCTGGTTAAGACAATGAAATACTAGATATAATACTAGAAACTATAAGATAAGTGTCATGAACACTCTTTATAACACCAGAACGTTATGTAGATTACAACAATTTTTGGTGCTAAGGAATGAGTAGAAGACAGATAAACTGTCTGGAGCTAAGACAGGTGAAACGTTTCCTAGGGAATTACATTCCCAAGATATTGAACTGCTTCTTTAGTCGTGACAAAAATCGATTAAGAACCTTTCCTTTCACGGAACAATGCAAATCGAACAGACAAAACGAAATCAAACTACATCATATTGAAAGTTTATTTTAGAACGATTTGACAAAAAAACAATCAGATTCTATAGAATGGCTACGTAGGTTCGAAGATGAATGTGGTCGATTTCAGATAAAATCAGACAATTTAAGAATTCAAGCGTTACGTTTTTATCTTGTTAATGGTCCGGCTAAAGATTGGTACGAGAATAATTTAAAGAAAATAGGTCTGAACGATTCATGGGGTATATGGAAGGACTCTTTTCTAAATATTTTTGTTGATAAAGGCTGGTCTCTAGTTAAAAAAGCTTTTGGCCACAAATATTTAGGCGGATCCCTTGTGGACTATGCCGTCACGAAGGAGCAGCTATGCCTTGACATAGAGCCTAAAGGAAGCGGAACCATGCGATCAAATGAGACAAGAAGCAATCGAACAAGAAGAAGAAAAAATCACTGCTTCTTATGAAGCCAAAGCTCATACGGCACAGTACAGCCGATTGATTGAGCGTAAGAACAGTCAACTCGAAGAGTTAAGCACGATCCTGGTCGAATCAGTGCAACAAGTCACGGATCAAGAACTGCAGTACTTACAGTCCATGAAATCAAAACTGATTGAATCACAGCCTATCTTTGAAGAGCAACGTCGGATCCATGAACAAGAGTTACGGGAAAAAGCCGTACTTGCGCAGCGTGATCGTGAATTGGCTATAAAAGAAAAAGAATTGTCCCTAAAAGATCAAGCCGTGCAGAATGTTGAATCGACGAAGCAACTATGTAGGTATGGTCATCCTTGATCTTTCCAAAGTTCGTATGTACGACTTCCACTACAATTCCATGTTACCATACTACGGACCAGACAGACTAAAACTCATGTACACAGATACTGACAGCTTACTCTACCATATAAAGACTTTTGATTTTTACAATGACATGGACCACTTTATGGACGAACTTGACACTTCTGACTACCCAGAGGACCACCCCTCATACAGGACATACAACAAAAAAGTGTTGGGGAAATTTAAAGACGAAGCCAACGGAGTGCCCGTCTCCGAGTTTGTCGGACTGCGAGCAAAAATGTACTCTATACGAATCCATGGCGAAGGAGAGAAGAAAAAGGCGAAAGGGATTAAAAAGGTAGCGGTTGACGCATTGTTATTAATCGTTTTTAAGAAAAATTAAAGAATTTATTTATTATGATTTTTGTCATTTCTAATATGAAACGTGAGGATAGGCAAATTGCATCTTGTTGATTTTTTTAAGCTGCAACTCTATACGTCACTATGTACCCGAAGTAAAACCGGAAGCTATTAAGATTTTAATTATTTAATAAAAAAAATTGTGGCTTTCACTGATTATACCAAAATCATTTAAATAATGAAAAAAATGAATAATTGAGTTTAGTATATGCCAGAATCTTAGACGCGCTCAAAAACATTTAGGCAAATTTCTGCCATGATCCTTTACTGTGTAGGTCTTTCTCTTGTTTACACAGGTACAGCGAAAATCTTTGATAAATTCCTGACTCCGCTGGGGCTCGAGCTCCAAAGATTCAAAAACAGCTAACGTTTTCTCATCTCTTCTTATTTCCGTCTGAGTCTATTAATGAATCAATGAGTCTATCATTGAAAAGCACAATGCACTGGAACTTTCTGAAGATGGCGCTGAGTCAAGTAAACCTGAGCTGGGTTGAGATAAACTAAGTCTTGGTCAAGAAACAGTATCCGGCAACATAACCCGCTCTAATTCTACCTGGACTCGGCGCCAAAGTGTGTCATCCAAAACGGAGGCACAATTTGCACACATTTGTCAGCGTTTGGTCAGTCTGCGGTGTGCCAGTGCGCTCCTACAAATCAAAGCAATTGGATTCTGCTCAACTATAAATATTGGATGTACATAAAAATAAAAACCGGTACAAACGCGGAAGATAAAAATAAAACACCATGCACAACCTGCGAAAAATTAAATAAGGGGAAAAGATTCCACGCAGAAACCGCTTGCTGGTTCAATAAAAAAAATGATAAATGTACAAAAAATATTAGACACGTAAACAATTCAGTAATAGAATCCGAATTGAACGAATCGGATCAAAAAAACGAGTAATGACGCCATTAATAAAAGTCAAACTAACTATAGAAAACAAAATAGATCTTTGGGGAATTTACGATTCTGGATCAAATGTATCTTTAATAAACTCGAAATTCCTAAACATAAAAAATAAAAAAGAAAATAATAATAAAGGTAATAACGCAAATTTAATAACAATTAATGGCCGAATACTTTCAGAAGATGGTGTGGAATGTTTATATTTTTATAAAATATACATTATAAATATATTAAATAATTGAAATAAAACCCAGGCCACATCAGTGCATAACGTTTTATATCATTTAAACACACACGTATTGATTGACGTCAAAGCGAAATCGTGAAAACCGTACGTTATATTAACTGTCAAATTTTATTTTTCATCTCCGTCGAGTATATTCAGTTACGTCTATGTGATGGGATCCAAAATGTGACACGGCACTTTAATAAAGCATTAATATTATTCCATAGTATAATATTATTACATTCTGCGCGTTCGGGGTCGTACAAGCGCGTTATACGAGAATAATTTTACAACGCATTTTCCTATAATGCGGGGTAAACCTGGCGGGGGAGCGTTTATTCGAATAGAATCTTGACGAATAATATTAATTAACAGGTTAGGGTATAATATTTGCAAAATAACACCAATTACATTAAACAAGACCAACACAGAACACACATATACATACAAACACACGCACACACAAACATCTACACATTTAATGAATAATAGAAATAGTAATAGTCCAATTTATATAAGTTAAGTATGTTGTCGTGGTGGCACGTATTCGGCGGCTGGGGCTGGAGGTTGCCCTTCGCAAGTCGGAGGCCGTATGCTTTCACGGACCTCGGGCGGCACTTTCACCTGGTTCGGTTCTTGTGGTGGGGGAAAATTCCATCTGCGTCGGTACTTCGATGAAGTACCTAGGATTGGTGCTGGACAGCAGACGACCGACGTCAAATGAAATGGTACACGTCCTAAGACAAAATGCATAATTGGGACTTCTTCTAATCATTTTCGTTGCCTGACCCGGCATCCATGGCCAACCATATGATGATGATGCAGCAGGCGTACATACAATATATGCAACAATATAATAATATGTGAGTATGTCTCAAAATCTGCTAACATTAAGTATCTAATACTAGTCTAATACTGTGTCCGCGAATTCGTCCGCGTTAAATTAGTTTTAAAGAGGTTGAGTTTTTGCGTAATGATGTATAGCCTAAAGCCTTCCTCGATAAACGGGCTATCTAACATTGAAAGAATTTTTCAAATCGGGCCAATAGTTCCTGAGATTACCGCGTTCAAGCAAACAAACATCATCAGCTAGTATAGATAGAAAATTTTCGTGTCAAGGTGTTTGTTCCCAAACTCCTCCGAAATGGCTTGACCGATTGTTATGAAAATTTTTGTGCACATTTGGTAGGTCTGAAAATCGGTCTAAACTATTTTTTAAACCACTATGTGATAATGGTGACCCAATTCGGATGAAGCCGCAGGGTACAGCTAGTAAAATATGATACTTTTTTATTGACTTCCCGTAACTTTCTATTCGTTTTCAGTATCCAGGATAATGTATTCGTTTCTCAAAGGCCGGCAACGCATCTGCAAGCCCTTTGTGTTGCAGTTGTCCATGGGCGTCGGTAGTCACTTAGGTGCCTGCCCGTTTGCCCCTTGTTTTATAAAAAAAGAGTATATGAAAAAAAAATGAATTAAGGAATAGTAAAAAACAAACAATTATTTGCATATTTTATGTTAGTCACGTTCCTGTGAATAGTGCTTTATCATCTTTGCATTAAACATAACACGAAATGGGCCTTGATAAAAAAAAATTGCTTGTCACTAGAGACGGTTTACGGACGATAACGCCGAACGCTTAGGCCGATCGTGCCTCTTTATAGCTTCTTCCGCGCTCTCGTATGCACGCTCGGCTCAGGCGGAACGTGACAATGCGTCATGCTTTTTAGTGCGTGCACCCGGCGTTCATCTATTTTTTTTTTAAAGAATATTAGGAATTCTTTTTAGGTATGTCTAATATTCCCCTTTTCCCCGTTTACTTAGCTTAAATTAAAAACATGCATTAGGAACGACAATACCTCAAAGTGGGGTTTGAACCGTATACCTTGCGGATTTCATATCAAATCGAATCTTTATTGCGAATTTGGGTTTTTATATTAGGTCTTATAGCTAAAAGAGTACAGCCAAATTCCGCTTATAGAGTGCAATATAATATGAAACAATAAAACAATTATAAACAGGAAAGTTAACACTAATAGAATTCAGTTCATATCGTACTGAATTCACGTAGAATTCAGTGCTATTGAGGCTTATCTCATCTGTTTATAAGAGGTGGTCACGTCAAAAACAGTGACACTCGTGAGAAGTGAACACTTGAATAATCAACTAGACATCAAAAGACACGTATTTCGGTTTCAGGAGGCAAACCCTAGGGGAAACCGAGCCGGCCCCACCGGCGGAGGAGGCGCCCCCACAGCCCCCCGCGCCGGCGCCGGAGCCCGAGATCGAGGAGGGCGTCGCCCGGGACTGGTTGGACCACTTGTACGCGGCGTCGCGGTTCGGCATACTGGTGTCGCTGTTCTGGCTGTACGGAAGCCCGGCCAGGTTGCTCCTGGTCGTACTTTTAGCGGCTGCAGGCTACCTGTAAGTATCTCTTAAAATATACATATATCTCTTCACTCCCCATCCTTGACACAGGTTGTCAAAGTTTCGAAACCCCTTCCACCCTGTTGTGACATATAATTAAAATTATCTTTTTGTAGAATGTCATTTTAATATTGAAACCCTGATTCTTAAGAAATTGGCTGTTAGGTGTTATCCGTAAATAAAGTCATACGTTAGAGGGGGTGTGATGGGGGTATCACCAAAATATGACATTGTGTGTCAACGGACAGGGGCGTTCAAAAGTTTTGTCACGTCACATGTCAAAATTAACAATATTCAAAAAAAAAAACGAAAACAATTGAAACTGTTGCTTTTATTAATATAATTAACAATACATGCATAACATTGAAAAATATGTTGATGTCATATCAAAGGTTGCGAAAATTTGACAACCTGCGACTAGGATAGGGTGTTAAAAAATCGTAAAATTTCTATGCCGTTATTTGTGGAAGACCGCAATGGTGGATTATTTATTTATTTTTTAATTAAATATGGGTAAAGACCTGTATCAAGTCTCGAAAACTAAAATATAACACGAGTAATAGTGGGGAAAACTTTTACCGGTTTAGCAAACGTTTCGTGACATCTCGATTCGATTTAAAAAAGCCCTGTTTGGCTAGGTGTAGTGCGTTCAGTCTAAAACTGCACGCCTCTAAATTTGCAACGTATGCTTGCCTGTGTGCAGCGGTATTTTAAACTTAAACTCCACCAGACCCTGCAAGGTCAACTAAACGCTAATGATATTGACGAGCTTGCGTGTATTGCGTCTACACACTATTTTGCATGTAGAGGTAAATACTTTTGAAGAGTGTGCATTTTTAGACTGAACGTACTCTAGGGGAAGAAAAACTACCAGTGAAGGTGAGCGTTAAAGCGAATAGCATAAGGATCGCTCCAAACCAACACCAGGGTTGCCAGCTCTGGAGCACACAGTGTCGGGTTCCTTCATCTTTGGGTCCATTTTCAACGTGATGTTCTTCAAAAAATCACTACTTGTATCGCATAATTTTGCAATGATTGCCTAGCCGGTTGCTAACTCAGGTGTTTCTGAACCGATACGACTTAGGGACCTTCAAGATACTCATTTCTGAAATGTTAACCGCCCGTCCATTTGCTCCTTATTACAGATGACAATATTACGTCACAACACCGACCTCTTTGGCCGACCGCGCCTCTTTTTCCGCGCTCTCGTTTGTACTTTCGGCTCAGGCGGAACGTGACAGTGAACTATGGTTTTTAGTGCGCGCAGCCGGGGCTTATCGATTTATAACACGTTACTTGTCAAAATACTACATGTACAACCCATTTCAGTACGTTATAGTAGCGTTTAGTGCAGCGTCGCTGTGTCGCAGGGCGGGCTGTCGTTCGCGTGGAGCGCGGCTTGGTTGGCGGGCGGCGCCGGCGCGCTGCTGGCCGGCCCCCCCGCACCCCCTCTCGCCGGCCTCCTCTTCGCGGCGGCGGTGAGCGTCGGACCGATGGCATCCCGCCATAAAGTTACTCGTCACAAAAGTCGTTTGCTTGAAATGGGCCTCGGTGCACTCTGTCGGCAGGGCGCGGCGCTGGGCGGGGCGTGCGCCGCGCTGTCGGCGGTGGCGCTGCTGCTGCGCGCGGGCTGCGCCCGGCGAGGCGCGCGCTCGTCCGCGTCGCTGCCTTTGATAGGGCTTCATTAATTTATTTTATTTTTTTATTTATACTCTTTATTGTACACCACAAGAACACATAAGAAACGTTACTTTGCGGAAATTTGTAATATGCGTGGAAAGATCAGAAACAGAATTAGTCTTTTGCTTTTTTGGTGATGAACCATTACGACTGACAAGTAATCATTCAAATAATCCTTTACTAGTTATATAATATAACTTTTGAATGAGGTTATGTATAATCTTTTTCCTTTTCCTAGCGTTATTCCGGTTAAATACCAGGGTCCGTTTAGATGATAGAGGATGTGGATGTGGGGCGAGTTAAGATAACCGTTTGCTGTTTAACGTTATCCTCGGAATCCCCACGATTTCTACAACCTTACGACTAATACCTCAAAGTGACATTAATCGGATCCCACTGACCTTCCGAAACACGAAGGAGGTCGGATATTAAATACAAATCAGAAATCACAGAGCCCCTCGTCAGAGACTTGGGGCTCTGGCGTTGGTATATAGACATAATAATAACGGAGAGTATACATATGTAATCTCCAGTATAACACGGTGCTCTTATAATACATTAATGTCATTCTATAATATATAATATTATATTATGCGCATTCGGGTCCGTACAAGCGCGTTTTACGAGAATAACCGTACAACGCGTTTTCTTATAATATGGAAAACCTACCGTGTTTAAGGGGAGATTACAGTATCAATTATCATCGACTCATACAAAAAATGTTGAATAAACCTCATCAATACATTCCATCACGCCAACACAAGAACTACCTCGCCGTCAGTCATCCATTATTAATCTACGTACGTCGGTTGGTTAATTAGACTTTTTGCTTTACATATAACCAATGGCTGTGTTCTAACTTAACGAGCAGCCTCGCGAAGCAGCCTCAATATATATATCCAGGAAGGCAAATTCCTCGGTCAGTCAGGACCTGCTTTGCCGAAGGAAAGTGCATATTCTCCAAACAAAAAAGTCGTGAGCCCAACGTACGAGGCTGCCTCGAGAGGTTACTCGTTTAGTCAAGACACAGCTAAACAAATGCTTCGAAGCAAAGATAACTTTTACGGTCTCAAATTCTAATTAATATTTTTTTTGTTACAGGTAAATATAACATTTGCAGAAATCCTGTAAGCCTCAATAATTTAGTTTAATATGACTTCAATTTATCTTAGGTACAGTTCAATGCTTAATTGTGGAGTGATTACCGGTGCTCATAGACAATTGCAACACCGAGGATCTTATAGACGCGTTACCGGCCTTTGAGGGAGGAGTATGCTCTTTTCTTGGAGGTCCCTAAGTCGTATCGGTTCGAAAATACCGAAGCTGGTAACTCATTCCGCAAAGGAATTGTACGAGGTAAGAAGTTTTTTGAGAATGGCACAGTCGTATTTACTTAGGACACCGAGGTGATGAGAGTGACATTTTACGTTCTGACGACATATCCGGTGAAATGTCCGTTTATCTTTTGTTATATAAAAAAAAAGAAACGGCAATGCATCTGTGAGCCCTCTGGTGGTGCAGTTGTCCATGGTCGTTAGTAGTCATTCGAGTGAAATGTCCGTTTATCTTTTGTTTTAGGTGTATTATCCATATGTATGTATTTGTCTATTTTTGAAAAAATATATATATTTGTGTATAACAGGCGGCTGTTATCTATAACACAGGCATTAAGCTGTCTACCTTAGGAACAGACGTCCGTATGTCATATAGTCCTGTATATATTTATTTTATTTAAATTTCTTATATTAATGTAACAGCCTTTAATTCCTGCAAGGTATACCCCTTCATGTTATACTTCAAATTGTAATGCTCTTGAAAATTTAACCACGTGACATTTTTTATTGTTTATTTTCATATCATTTTTTTCACACCATAAAATAGAATAAAGGTCTATTTATAAGAGTCTGCAGTCATCTATAGACTTAATTGTTCTAGAGAACTTTAAATCATCGGCATGAAAGAAATTAAAAAAATTGAAGTACGCCCAATAATGAGCCTTAACCCATCCTGAAGTGCCTTTATATCGAAGATTTTTTAGGTAGACGTATTTCAGGTAAGTCACTTATTAAGAGTTCTAAAAACAATCATTGACGTATTAAGATTACCCATCACTAGACGTGACAGCATTGCCGCCACTTCACGCCGATCTCATGTGAGGGAGAGGTACTGGCACCCGGACGCGCCGGCCCAATTCGCCTACAAGCGTGGCGCTACCTCTAATAAGGTTAAGGTATGACCTCCTCAATATATTTTGATTTGATTTTATATTCTCAGATATGTAGCGTGTCTTTGCAAGTCCTACTTCATGGCCAAGGAGCCGGACCGATGGGCGGGTCAAAACTGATGAATGAATAAATTCTTTAAAGACCTCTTGGAACGGTACTTTGAGAAAGCCCACAGACACCCCAACCCCTCAGTTATCGGCTCCTATAACTCCACGCACCATCCCCAAACATCAAAGTATCTTAGGAGTCTTAAAACGTCCTTCACGACCCAGATGACGCAATTACGACAAACAACGACCCTGACAGAATAGGGATCAACACACAAGTTACACTACGTCTCCGACGTCAGAGACGGGGTCCCCGATTCGTGACGACCTTCTCGTGCTTCGGCGCTCGGAGCCGTCGATCCGACTCATCCATATAATTTCCCCATACACAGTATCCACGGACTCGGCCTCACAGGAGGCATCCGTGGATTACCGACTCCCATGGAAAGCAGCAGATTAGGTGAAAAAAAACTAATAGGGTTCACAACACCACCCTGCGTTCCACTACTGGAGTAATGGATGTAGGGAAGAAGTCAGCAAAGCTGTAGTCGGAATGGGCTGGGCATGTGGCTCGAATGGACCCGCAAAGGTGGGCCAATATCGCGTCTTCCTTGATGCTCACACCAATGGCCGCCGATGACGCCGAGGAAGAGATGGCGTGACAATTTGGATACCTTTATGGACATGTTTTGGATCAGATTGGCCCAGAAAAGATGCAGATAGATCAAAAAAAGGGAGGCCTTTGCCCAGATGCGCGACACAATAGGATAATTTTAAAAAATCGTGCTTTAAAATATTTATTGTACTAGCGAACCATGAGTGAGTGCGACAATATCCCAACGGCGGTGGGGTTTGAACCGGGTACCTTGTTCATTTCAGTCCATACCTAATATCGTTGAGCTATTGAGGCACGTTGAAGACACTTTATGTATCCCAGATCGGAAACGACATCGCAGGCCAAGAATAAGATGGAGGAATGACTCGGATCGTTATAAGGGGGGGGGGCATCCATAAATTACGTCACACGTCAAGAAGGGGAAGGGGGGTCACCGAAATGTGACATTGTGTGACAATTAAAAGGCTTTGTGACGTCACATGTCAAAATTAATAAAAATCAAAACACTATTGTTTGTTTATTTTTTAATGCATGCCAAAAATTGGAAAATTTATGACGTCACACCAAGGGGGCAGGGGGTAAAATACTTTATTGGTTAATTGCCTAATGACGACCCTAGTTTCTTCCTGTCCTAAGCCAGGAATAAAGTATGAGGGGATACATGTTTCATCAATGATAGCCAATAAGATAGACAAGCAATAGAGAGTGTAAGTAATTTTTGTTAATGACGTGCGTTCACGGTAGTATGTGCATGCTTTACGCACATAATTGGACAACTTTACTTAAATTTACGTAATAGTTAATTGTTATTTATATTTAATGTTAACTTTTTTCGTCATATATGATCATGAAATACTGATATTTACTACAGGACTACTACTACTACTACTACTAAGGACCTGAGTCCTCGAGTATCGTAAGTGTCTCACCTGTCACCCTGTTTATAGATAATAATGGTATATTTTTTGTTATTGCTTCATACGGTCTCGAATATGCGACAATACTTGAAAAGGCCGGCATAAAAAATATTCGTGTGACCTACTTTATACTACCTCCAAAGTCATATAAAATCATAGACTAATGAATGAATGAATATACTATATTGTACCACAGCACAGCGTACAAACAAAGGGATTCATAGACAATACAAATATATATTGCAGGTACAATCGGCGGTCCCGTCGTTTCAGACCGATTTCTACTAGATAACCGAATATACAGAAAAGATAATTAAACTAAAAATAAGTAAGGTGGTGCTAACTAAAGTACATGCTAATATATAAATGATTTAACAAACTTTAATATACTTAAAATTAGCCGTCGTCTATAGGTACGAGCAATGATTAAAAAAAGCAAAGCTAAAAGTAATTCACAAATTGTGATGCGTGCAAAATTGTCCTCAGAAACTCGCTAGCTAACAACTAGTTAACGTGATTGTGACGACAAATAAAATTACTAATTTAATTTTTTGGCATACAAAACACACAAAGTCGCGGGTGAAAACTACTTATATATCAATAGCTTGTTTCATAGACAATATCAGGGGTGGTCGCTTTCCACAAAACTGGGCCCAAGTAGTGTTTGAGCAGTTCCCAAGTACCCATACAAATGAACAATACCACATACTTAATTATAAACCTCATACCACTAACCACAAAATGCGTCTGTAGGCGTGACTTACAAAATTCCACAAACTGTGTTTACATTCATACGAATATAGCTTTTATGTTTTTGAAAATAAAGATATAAATCGCTTTCTTCAGATTCTATATAATGGGCTCGGCAAAATATTAAGGTGCCCGGAGACAGGTGGCAAACTCCTAGTTCCCACAATAAACAATAGCTTTTTATACGATATTCTGAAGTGGGATCTCTTTCAAGAAAAAAAAGGATTTTTTTCATATTAGATGATAGAAACAGGCGTAAGTTGGCAGAAATAAATAAAAAACGGGGATTAAATTACGGGGTTTTATATAGAAAATTCATGTTATATAGAAATCCGTTAACTATAATATATTAAGGTTGTAATTTCAAATAGTAAATTATAGTTTTAAAATAGTAAATTAGAGTTAGCCAGGCAGTCCTTTTAGTCTGCAACCAAATTGTGTCGGCGCGTCCGGATATCAGTACCTCTTTCTCACATAGATCGGCGTGAAATGGCGGCAATGCCGTCACGTCAAGTGATGGTATTGTTGTCGCGTTTCTAACGGTTTGTGAGACTTCCTGGTGGCCTAAATACGTCACTAAAGGCCGGCAGCGCATTCGCTTGCCTCCTGGTCATGCAGATGTCCATGGGCGTCAGTAGGCACTTGCTGCCGGCTGCCTGCTCGTTTGTCCCTTAACATAACATAAAAAAACATGATGCAAATTGAAGCAAACGCTCGTTTGTGTTCAGCCTTATCTACGTGTGACGGTAGGTCCAAGGTTACGTGTATTTTGTTCCGTGCTCTGACGTAACCGGCCAGATGTAGGCGCTCTGTTATCAGAACCACTAGCGCACAGATACCGATATGGTGATGCGATTCGAGTAGGCCTTTGTGACTCCGAGTCGTTCGAATTATTATGCTACGATATTCGAATTCAAGTTGAGGAGGTTGTGTAATCAGTTGTCGGCATTTGACTCGATCGCTAGGTTAAGCGGTTCTCACCGTGGCCGGGTGATAGTTGGTTGACCCATTCTAACCCTGGTTATCAGGACCACTAGCGCACAGATACCGTTATGGCAGAGAGAGTCGAGACTATATAACTTAATCAGTGGTTGCCATTAGAGTCGATCACTAGGTTAAGCGGTTCTTACCGCGACCGAGTGACGGATGGGTCACTCATTCAAAAACTGGTTTTCAAATGTCCGAACTCCTCCAGGTTTCGGAAGCCACGTAAAACAATGGGTCGCGAGTAATGTCACAGAATGACATTAGCCATGAGATTGTAAACGTTGTGGGAGTTGACGAGGATGACGTCAGACGGTAATTGGTCATCATCCCTCGACTTATAACCATATTTTCTGCAATTTAAGCGGACCTTGGTACTAGGCCAGGATAAAGCCAGTTCAAAGAAGATGCTCGAGTTCTCGACTAGACTAGTCAACTCGAGTGAAAGATATCCTAGAGTCGAATTTAAAATTGCCTATGTTGTTCTTTAGTGTTGTGCTCGCATTTACGAGTTAATCAAGTTGACTCAGTGACTCAAGCGTAGGAATCGAGTAATATTTATTTTAAAACGAGTAAAATATGACTCGAGTCGCATCGCTACCGATGTAGCGAGGACCATGTTTCAGATGCTAATTGACTTGCCGATTATATTTTTCAAGTGCTATATTATACCGAGAATGTTGTCATATTACATATCATTATTGACGACCGATGGTTTTTTGGCCATTACATCTTTGTGAATTTGATATTCATAGAAGTTGTATACTTATAGGTTTTGATTTTTTTTTCGTGACGAGGTCTTAACTTAATCGGTGTCCGGCCTTTTAGTCGATCGTTGGGTTAAGCAGTTTTTACCGCGGCCGGATAATGGATGGGTGACCCAACATTATTTCTTTTATTGGATTATATTCTAGTCTCAGGTCGCTATATGTTCTATTGTTTTAGTAACTAATAATAATATATTGACTTAACGATTTGTCGTAACCGATTTTAACATGATAGTAGTTTTAATTTGACCGTAATTAATATTGAAGAAAAACATGAGATACGTTATTTCAATTTAGTTCGTTAGTTGAACATCTGCTTATAAGTAATAAAGATTCAAATCACGTAACATTATGATTAATAAAAAATATTAAAAAAAAACAAAGTAGCTGTCCCTATATCTATTGTATATTAAAGCGGAAGGTCACGAATTATGAAATCTTGAAAACCATGGGTGTCCAAAATTTGGCATGAAGGTTTGGTAGGAAGGTGTATAGTTAGAAGACATGCGCCAAGAACGGATTTTTAGATACCTCCGAAGTTGCAGGAAACAGTTTGGTTGTGTATAAATGTTTCCATAAGTTTTCTAACACTTAACAAAAAATATATCAGTTGTCATACTCACAGAGGAAAAGAAGGTGCGAACTGAACAAGTTTTTTCTTTGCATATTTATGAGATAGTGCTATTCCTGGCCTATAAGGCCATTCAGGTCTTGCATTCATTGCTACTAGATTGCTCGCTGTTTTTTCTTTATTAATCTTATTGCACAACTAAAATATAATAAATGTTGCACAAAAGATTAGCTTAATGCTAAAAGCATTTTCTGCCAGCATACCTTAGACGTCTAACAACAAAAAGTGCTGGTGTGCAGGTGGATGTGGGCATATACATAAGAACAAAAAACTAAGTTCACCAGTAATAAATACGTATCTCGAAAACTGCGGGGCGTACAATGATGAAATTTGGCAAGGAGGTAGACTATAGTACACATCCGCTAAGAAAGGACACGTAAGACAGTGGGACCCAATTAATGTCACTTTGTGATACTAGTCGTAAGATTGTAGAGATTGCGGGAGTTTCGGGGATGACGTCAGATGGCAGTCGGTCAACGCTAGGTAGAAGAAGAAGAATATATTTTACAAGGGACACAGCCTGCTCGTTTGAGCAGGCGATTTATCACCTAAGTGAGTGCCGACGCCCATGGACATTCGCACCACCAGACGGCTCGCAGATATTTTTTTTTATGTTACAAGGGGGCAAATGAGCAAGCAGCTGGCACCGAAGTGCCTACTGGCGTCCATGAACATCTGCACGATCAGAAGGCTGACAGCTTTTTTTTATGTTACAAGGGGGCAGACGAGCAGGCAGCAGGCACCGAAGTGCTGCGTTACCTAACAATTATGAGAGAGATAGAAAATTTTTATCTCTCTCATAATTGTTAGGTAACGCATACAATGTAAGCGCACATATATAGTGCGCGCACATACATATATTGTACAAACATGTAAATTTAATACTGGACTTATACGGAGGCGGGAATTGAACCCACTACTCCAGAGTGACTGGCTGGCTCTCAACCAAATGTGCTAATGGGTCAGTCTATTACTATAGTGTCTATTTTGTCTATTGTCTTTTACTTAAAATTATTTTTTTCACTTTCAGTTGGAAAACCACAAAACATTAGTGGAACAGTGTATTCGAGGTACGGGTGTTGTGCAAGTTAATATTCAAGTCAGAGCGGCGCAAAAGAAGATCAATATCTGTTATTTCAACCCGTGTTGACACTACGGAGAGTTTGATGCGCGCCCAGTATGAATATTTTCAAAGTCGAATCTTCGATTCCAATGGCTTAAAATGTTCGTCTCTGTTCAGTATGGGAAATTATGCTTCTTCATCTTTTACTTAGCATTATCCTGGTCTAGTACTAGTGTCTGCTTCAATTGCAGAGGACTTAACTGTAGGGCGAGTTAGGTATTTATGAGTACCTACTCTTGTCTGACGTCATCCCCGAAACCACCTCAATCTCACGAGTAATATCACTCAGTGACAATAACTCCATCCAGTGTGTTACGTGCCTTCCGAAACATGGAGGATGCTTGAAAACCTTTGTTAAAATGGGTTACCCATCTATCATCTGACGTTTGCCGTCGTCTATACTTAATTACATCGGGTACTTGCTTCTGTAATGAGACGGACCTTTGAATACAGTGAGAACTAAGGAAGCTGAGGAGGTCGTTGCTCTTAAATCTGGCCGTGGCTGGCATTTGAGTCGATCGCTAGGTTAAGTAGCTCTAACCGCGGCCCGGTGATGGATGGGTGACCAAGTTTAATTCTGGTTTTCAATTCCCGATTAATGTCATTGTGTGATATCAGTCGTGAGATTGTAAAGATTGTGGGGTTACCGGGGATGACATCAGACCGCAGTCGGTCATGTTAACTTAACTCGTCCCACAGCCACGTCCTATGCAATCTAAGCGGACCCTGATGCACACCAATGTCATAGGATTTACACACAAAACTATAAGCGAATATTGACGAGCTTGCATGTTGAGTCTACACTTTATTGTACATGTAGAGGTGAATACCTTAGAGATAGTGCATTTTTAGACTGTACGCGAGTGCGTACAGACTAAAAATGCACTGCATCTATACATCGATCCTCTGGCATTGCGGAGAGATATGGATGCACTCTGTATCTTTTACCGCATATAACAGTAGTACTAGTAGTAAATGTCATGTCCGAAAGAATTGTTGGCAGTTGAATTTCTCCACAGGACATCCGCCAGAATTTGAAATTTCAGTCTCATCACCTCGATGTCTTAAAGTCCAGAATTTCCGTACAAATAAATAAAAACCCTTAAAGTTTAAGAAAATCACTGAATTTTGTCACAAACTCTGACACTGACACTGACACTGAAACTGACACTGACGCTGACACTGACACTATCTCTGACACTGACACTGACACTGACAGTGACAGTGACAGTGACACTGACACTGACACTGACACTGACACTGACACTACATCTGACACTGACACTGACACTCTCGCTGGCGCTGGACTGATCTCGTATCTTCTTATACTATCTGATACTCTTATACGAATATATAAAGCTGAAGAGTTTGTTTGTTTGCTTTAACGCGCTAATCTCAGAAAGTACGGGTCTGGTCTGAAAAATTCTTTAAGTGTTAGACCTATAAGAGTGAAACACTAATAAAGTATGTTTCAAAATCGGAGGGCTGAACGTGTACCTGAACGAAAGACTACAAAGCCGGGTTAATGTCACTGAGTGATAGTAAAAAGTATCTTACATGTAAATAAATTTTCAAGTAAATCTGTGGTAGACTACCAGAGGTCTTAGCACGAACATTTCGAACCGTTCGAAGTCAACTGTATTTAGAGTGAAAAGGCCCACAGGAAGCAAGTCTTTATCGTGTCACACCTTTAATCAATGCTGTGGTCCGCTGTGGGCCTAAGACGAATATTTTCAAAGTCGACTCGTCGACTATGAACGGTTCGACATGTTTGAGCTTCATTTGAAAATTTATTTACAAGAAAGGTTATTTTTTACTATCACTCAGTGACATTAATCGGGTCCCACTGTTTTACGTGTTGTATGTATGTGTGTGTGAATGTTATGGCCTCAGTGCCCGAGAAAATTATAATAATTATGATAAATTGTAATTGATCGATATACGCTTTTAATGGCCTACAAGTTTGTTATGGTAGACGATATGAAAGCCCCGACTAGACAAAATGCGTAACGGATATATCCGGCAATTATTGAAGGTGAAAAAAAAAACAGAAAAATAAAGAAGTGTCAACTGGCTACGTACAGCCATATGTAGGTACCTGAGATTCGGCGGTGGTCATCCCACCAAAAAAGCCCTAGCAAAAACGACAGGTCACGAAATAGCCATATGGAAGGAAAATATGAAAAGATATTTAGACCTTACAACTGTAATTTGCATCTAATTAAATTGCATCCTCGGTTTCGAGTCTGATACTGAGCAGGGATGTCTCTATGG
>JANCMC010031821.1:0-28499 GCA_024363005.1 Charaxes varanes | reverse complement strand
GTAGGCTGTGATCGTGCCTTCTGCTCCGGGGGTCGTCGATTCGATGCCCACCTCGAGTCTAGGTGTATTATCCATATGCGGGACCTTCTGCCACGTGAATCTTCGTTACTCAATAGAAGGCCCCATCTTTACTACTAAAAGTTGTAAACTGTAATACGGAAATAAAAAATTTATTATTATTATTATGTCTATCATTTATTGACATATCTTACTCTAAATACATTTTTAAATATTAATATAAAAATACAAATATTTAAAAATTTATAAAAAATAGATGATCGCCGGAGGCGAGGCAAGGACCCAAGCAACCGGTGGTTAGGGCTCCAGATTGAGAAACTTCCTCGCAATGCGTGCCGTCTCAAGCAATACCGCCTTCTGCCATCTATCACCCGGTCGCAGCCAGAGCAACTTAACTTAGCGATCGACTCAAACGCCGACCACTGATTAGGCCACGACCTTCTCAATTAGTATTTGAATCTCGTATTGTTATTATTCTCGGGCTCCAAATCTGTCAATGCTGGTGTCAGTCAAATCAATAAAGTGCTGCAAAGTCCTAGTGACCTTTACCGCCTGCTCATATGCCCCTTGTGTACATATATATATTTATATATATACAAACTCATGCCATCATAATCATTTCTCTAACAATTGATTAAACAGTTATTTCTAACAAATGTTCCATTTATCCAATTAATTATAATATATGCATCAACGGTCGTTTTAATTATATAGAACTGAGGATATTTCAAATTCAAAGAATGTTAATCGTGACGTCATTTGATGAATTTACATCATACGACAAAAAATTGTATGAGTTCTAAATGAGCTCACTACAAACGGTTATAAAATCATCTTATACGAGGTAGAGGTAGGAGTGAGGGGTACACCAGCAAAATCCCTGTACAACCTGCTAAAAGACCTCAGCTTGTCAAGAATTGTCATTAGTTCTTTATTAGAAAGGACAATTAAAGTCGCACTAGAAGGGTCAAACCAGATTTGGCTAAGCAGGGGAGGGAATACTGGCAGTGAATGTGAATATTAGTGGCCATTAGATACAGCGGTCTTAAACCTACATCTGGATCACAAGTCCCGAGCATTGATATGGTTCATTCCTCCCCAGTTGATAAATTCCCACAATGATATTGGAAACAATACAAAAATAGTTTGAAAATTTTACTGTGCATTATAGAAATATGCATCCTATTGAACTAGACGTTTTACTGCCTGTCGACAAACAATTAAAAATTGTCGCCTGCCGGAATCTCATAAACTTTCCAGGTTATATACACGTTACGAAGAATTCTAACTTATATACCAAAGAAAAATAAATAAATATAAATATATACAGGACTATATGACACACGGACGCCTGTTGGTAAGGTAGATAACTTAATACCTGTGTTATAGGTAACAGGCGCCTGTTATACACAAATACATTTTTTTTTAGAAATATATAAATACATAAATATGGATAATACACCCAGGCTCGAGGTGGGAATCGAACCCACGACCAGTGCTAGAATGGGTCACCCATCTATCACCCGGTTGCAGCCAGAGCAACTTAACTTAGTGATCGACTCAAATGCCGAGCACTGTTTAGGCCACGACCTCCTCAGTGACAGACTTCTCCATTCCTTTCCCTTACTCCTGTCTTTCTAATAAGAGGTAGCGCCACGCTTTTAGCCGAATTGGGCCGGCTCCTCTAATAAAAATAATGGCTGCCTTTAAAAAAAGGTAATGGAGACTAAAACTCATTTTGGGTTTCCGAGCCACTCCACTAAATAAGTAAGTAATGATTGTCTTAACATATCTTAAAACAAGACGTAAAAATAAGTACTGTTCTTTAAGGTTCATTGTTTGGATAAGTTTAAAGCGTCTGACTAAACTTCTCATTTCGCCAGATGCCACTTTCGGGGGCCATTGTTGTGTTTTTTTGGTTTGCAAACCAGCGGAGCCGCGAACAATGCGATGCGACTTTATTCAAAACATTTCAGATGCAAATGAATTGAAGGCAAAAAGAAAAAAAAATTAAATCTCGATAGCTCAACGGTAGAAAAGCTCACATCGCGAGCTCCAATTCTACTACTACTACTTGATGCAATCCTCCGAGCCTGAGTCCCTACCCTTCTATGACAGAATATGACTATTGCAGTTGACGACAAAATCAGTTCATTGCGGTACTTCTACTACATTCAGAATACAACGTCGATATATTTCATGACAGCGTTGGATCATTGAGGCAGAAAATGAGCAATGTGTTTTTCAAAATCAACGCACGTTTCGCTTCGACACCGAAGCATCATCAGGAGATAGACTCTACAAAGGTTATTCGTAAAGTCACTTTACTTGCTGTGCTTTGGTGGCGGATTCGGTGGTGTAGCTTTCGGGTTGCAGCATTACACCGATTTTCCCTCATCAAGTTTCTCATGCATGTTATGGAATTCCGCAAAGTAACGCCTGATTCTATCAATTAGGATAATGAATAAACAAAATGTCTTTTTATTTTATAAAAGATAATCCCGGTACAAATTAATGTTATAAGAATGCGAGATAGCTCCTAAAATAAATTAATTAATTTTGATATTGTTTTTATCTTGACGCATGAGAAAAATCTATAATGGGCATTATGTGCGCTTAACAAAATCACTGAATTCACGCGGTTAAAGTCCCGGGTTACAGCTAGTGAATAATGATTAAAAACATCTGCCGAAACGCCAGGTCACTGCTGAGATATTCTGAATCACAATAGCTACTATGACGTTTGAATTTTAAAAACTGCTTTATATAACATGTTTAGATTTTTTCCTAAATAAATTTAAAGAAGACAGTGCCACTCCGGTGCCGGCGGAAGTGAAAACTTAAAGATGCAGAAGTTCGGTCAAGTGCGTGTAACGCAGCCTGAGGTGTCGGTAAGGTAACGGTGTCGCGACTACAACGTTTTTTTCCCATGTCAAAAATGCCCAGCGTTCTTTAAGAACTTTTTATTTCAATAAAACGTGAATTAAAATTTATGCATTCTTTTTCAGCAGGGAAACCAAATTCTATGAGTCCGCTTAAATTGCACAGGATGTGGCTATGAGGTGAGTTGACCGACAGCCATGTAACATCATCCCCGGAATCCCCACAACCTCACTACTCATATCACTCAGCGACATTAATAGGAACCCACTGTTTTACCTTCGAAACACGTTGAAAACCAGTATTACAATGGATCACCCATCTATCAACCGGCCGCGTTAAAAACTGCTTAACCTGGCGATCGACTCAAATGCCGGCCGCTAATTAAGCTACGACCTCCTCCACACGCAACAACGCGTTATATATTTTAAAAATCATAAACGAATGTAACCTCTAATCCGAAAGTAGCAAGGACTAAAACCGTCTGCTATATATACCACCACATAATAATTTATCACTTGACGCAGCCAAGGTCGTCATCCTTTATAATGGAGCTATATCAGGAAAGGTATAACTTGCCATATGTATTCTAAACAGATATAGTTGTATGAGAGGTCATAACTTCCGTTGAAGTCGTCTATATAACATTGTATGTACGGCCATATGTCACATATAGGGTGACCATTCGTCTGCATAAAGTTGGATCCGTCTTAAAGTGAATATGAAATACGTTAAACAAACTTTTAAAGAAAAATAACGCTGACTGAGAAATAGGAAAATTGGCTCAATTATAGTTTATATAGGGGATTGTGTGCTAACGCTAATATTTTTATAAAATACATTAAACTAGCTGTACCCGCGACTTCTTCCGCGTAAAATTAGTTGAAAACATTTAGCGCGATGATATATAGCCTGTAGTCTTCCTTGTTAAATGGGATATGTAACACTGAAAGAATTTTTCAAATTGAACCAGTAGTTCCTGATTAACGCAATCAAGTAAAAACAAACAAACTCTTCAGCTTTATATATTAGTATAGATTGTTAAATTATAATATATAACCTCACGCACACCAATGTTAAACGATTTACTCACACACGTGTCCACTTTATTATGAGATGATGTCAAAGCGTAGTCATGACGACAACGAAAAAGTAAAAATGTATTTTGACATTAGACTGTCAACTTTCGTTCTACGAATAATAATTTTGTACAAAGCTTATATTTAAATAAGGATATGGTATGCAAATCTAAAGATTTGTGCCCAAATTTTGGTCAACCAGTGACCTCAACTATTTTTAAAATGCACTTTCACTACAATTCACCTGTATGTATATAACGGAATATTTGAACTTGATTTCACACACTTGAAACAAAAAATAAATATATAGGACTATATGACCCAAGGACGTATGTTCCTAAGGTAGACAACTTAATGCCTGTGTTAAAGGCAATAGGCGACTGTTATACACAGAGACTTTTTTTTAATAGAAATATATAAAAAAAATTACATGCATATAGATGAAACACAGGCTAGAGGCGGGAATAGAACTCACGACCTCCGGAACGGAAGACAGGAGCATTGCCCACAGCGCCAACGAGCCAGCCAAACATACAAACAGTCATATTAATTCTAAATTTTACACACTTGTCACCATGACCATACATGCCTGACCATGCACTAATTTATTCAGTTGCCCCGTTATCCGAATCTGCATCATCAGGATATAACGCTTTTTATCCGGTGACATGAGAAACCTAATACTTGGGAATTATGCTGGTCTACCACTTATTTAAAAAAGAATGGTTACCCGACAAAAAAAAAACAACCGTTTTATCTCATAAATTTTCAAATTTATTCATGTAGAGTCTGAAAATTAGTCAAATGTTATGAGATCAAATTCAAGAATAATTTATTTTGCAATTCAATTGCTTGTACGACGCACAAACATGAAAATCCAGGGCGTCCATACATATTAAACTATGTTTGTGATTTATTTATCTGTCTGTCTTTTAAAATATACTTTTCTGCGTTTTAACTCGTATCTATACGAGCTGTTTCCCGCGACTTAATCCGCGTAAACTTTGCTTGCTTGCCTTTCGTCAATCCGTTCTGAGGGGATGTCTAGTAAGTAAAAACGACCTCCTTGCCAGATGTCATGTTTTAACGTCCCGCGGTTTACGAGATTTCGTGATAGGTGATCTTTCGCTTATATATGTGCGTGTGCGCGTGCGCGTGTGTGCATGTGTGCGTGTGTGTGTGCGCGTATCCCCTTTGGTAGATAAATAAATGAATAGGAGCTCAGCCTTACCCCAACAGCTGGCCGTTGTTGAGCTGCTCCGGGGGCGACTGGACCTGGGAGAACATGACCTTATCGCTGAGCTCGCCGCGGCTGCCGCGCCCTATCAGGGGCAGGTGGATCTGGGTTCCCTTCGACTCCATTCTCTTACCGGTCGTCATCGGTGCGCGGTCATCCTGATGAAATCCCTGAAACAACGGATGCAAATGGACCGTTTAAGATGGTTACTTTGTTGCTTTGAAAGCTTTCCTTCTAAACTTCTCCTCCTACCAGCAGGTGAAGTGAAGCAACGTGAATTTAAATTTATGACTTATTTTTAAGCAGGGAAATTAGATTCTTCTTCTATCGTTAGCCAGTTTTAGTACTAGGGTCCGCTTAAATGGCAGAGGATGTGGCTGTGGAGCGAGTTAAGAGTACCAACTACTGTCTGACATCATACCCGGAACCCCCACAATCTCACGAATATTATTACTCAGTGACATTAATCAGGATTCATTCTTTGCCACCGAAAATCAAGCTCTTTTAAATCGTCAAACACCCGGTCGCAGCCAGAGCAACTTAACTTAGCGATTAACTCAAATGCCGACCACTGATTAGGCCACGACCTCCTCAAAAATGTTACAAGCGGCAAACGAACAGGCAGCAGGCACCTAAGCGCCTACCGACTCCACTGGACAACTGCACGCCCATGAGGTTAGCAGCAGGTCACACGAATTTTACATTTTAATAACTCCCGCCCTGTCTTTGTCATAGGTTATCACATTTACAAAACCTATCGGGAGATATAGAGTTTTGAAGCAATAATCCAGAAGGGTCGGTATTTAAACCAAACGGTTACAGGTCGATTTATTATTATCATTAAGTATAGATCAAATACCTATAAAAGGACATGTATAAAAATCATATCAAATCATTGTATCACACGTAAGTCAACGATTATAGCAATAGGAAGTGAAAGTCCTGTGAACGATTTGTAATTTTCGGCCATTAATCCATATAACTGAACTCTTTCCTGTAGGACAATCCCTTTCTAGGCATTAGCTTCCGCACATAATAGTATAAAATGTTGCTTTCAACTCTTCCTACAGCATACCGTCTTCTGATCTCGTAAAAATAACTACAAGACAACACACCATGTCTTCCAAAACATTGGTAAGGATATAAATAGCAACTATTTTGAAGCTAAAAGCACATTTCAACCATTTTTTTAGTATCTAAAATAAAATTTCCGCAAATTTTAAAGGACATACTGTAACCCAGGAACAGAAGATTACGCAAACTTTATTGTTTGGTTGATTTGCGAAGGGTTGAGGTACATCCACAGTAGAGTTCCTTTACAATACAAAATGTCCTCTACATTAAAAAAAAACTCATTTTTTCCTACTTTTTTTAATGAAACTTGTCAACAATACCATCACTCGACGTGACGACAGTATTGTCGCCACTCGTCGCCATATGATAAAGAAGTACTGATATTCTGGTGCACCAGCCCAATGCGGCTGTAGACCAAAAAGACTGCAAGCGTGGCACTGCCTCTAATTAGAACCTCTTCGGTATTTGCGTGTTTCAGATTATTTCCCTAGCACTCATCGTACTTTGTGCAGGAGAGAAGCAACAAGAGAAGAGAAGTGTCGAATGGGATATGAGTGCAATTATTCCAGGTTTAGTCCAAGTCTCCGGCGCTTCACCTCCACCAGGTATCTACTTCTAGAATCCTTGTTTTCTTCCCATTGATTAATATCTCGAAGAAAGAAAACTACGTTAGTTTACACTAAAATAAATCTTAATAAAGTTTTGTTCTAGGTAGTTGATAGAGGTTTCAATATTATTTAAATCAATTGGAAAAAAAAATGTTACATTGCATTACGTCACATATTGCCAAACATCTTGTTATTGTTAACGTACCCTCCAATCACGCTCAAGTATTAATAGCTTTGAGTTTTTGTTTGGCAAGACGTTAATATATATACGTCATAAAGACGCCATGATAGTTTAGAGCGCATTTGCGCTAAAAGTTAAATCGATTTATAAAAACGCAAAAATTAACCAGATAAAATATAAGTTTTTGCTGATTTATCTATAGCTTTAGTTGACTGCAGGTTATAACTATTTTAAAAAAATAGAGTAACATAGTAATCTCGCCGCAAAGTCCGGTGCATCTTTTTGCAAGGAGACATTAACATACCTTAAAGTAATGAAGCTTTTCGTGATTAGCAGCGGGCTGGTCATCAGATTCTAGTTCTGAGGTAGCGGGTGCCGTCGCGGCTGCGAAATCTGCTGCCACGGCTGTGATGGCAGCACAGAAGGAAGTCGCCGCAGCAAAGCATGCAGCACTGGAACAACAAAGCGCTGCCAGTGCCAAGGAAGCGGAAGCAGCTTTGGCGGCTCATAAGAGGTCTGATTCTTATAACATTATTTCTAACAATATATACTACGAATCAGTTGCGTATTATAAAATTCGGCGCTCTGGGCCATATTCATCGCCCTAGATGTTTCCCATCCAATAGATTAACAGAAAATGAAGAAAACATAATCATAAAATAAAATCCAGCAGATTGCCAACGGTCTCGGTGTCTTTTAAACTTACATCCAAATAAGTTACAGTCTTTGTTAATAAGGTAGACTTTTCTTTATTTTTTTACTAGCATATAAGGTCAAAAAAGGAAAGTTAGGCGAGGCTTGAACCGTGCCTCTCAGTCAGGCGCCTGGGCTATGGCCCAGATGGCTCTAGGTTATATACGGCACTGCTAGGAATGTTATTATTTTGCCTCTATTTAAATGTAAAGCTTATGTTTAATTTTTTTTTAATCAGCCAGCTAGATTTGCCCAGTGTTTCAGAATTACAATTATTAAGAAAATTAAAAGTATCATGATCGTCATAAGTATCATGACGAACATTCATGATGCTTATGCTTATATACTTGTCAATAATTGTTGTTAACTGTCGTTGTCATAAACACGAATCATTTTTTTTTCATAAATTCTAGTGAGGAAGCTGCAAGAACAGCTCGCGCGTTTGCCCTAGAGGCAGCTCAAGCAGCAGTCTATTCTCAAGCTCAACTAGCTGCTGCCAAGGCGCGAGCTGCCGCTGCTCAAAAGATAGCTGCAGCTCGAGAAGCCGCCGCAGCGAGAGCCATCCAGCGTGCTGCTCAAAATCAAGCCGCTAAGCTGCAAAATGCTGGTATGGTTTTCTTATACCATAAACACAATTCTGCGTTTATTATTGTTAAGATTTAAAAAAATGCCTGGGTATTAATTAGGTAAAGCCTTAAACGTGATCGTCGTTATTTGAAAGCTGGTCCTTCTCGTGTGATTCCTATTTAATCTAGTGCAGATAATATGAAGCCGATTTTATAATGTTAACATTTCATACTTACTTATACATGTGTCTTTTGTTATATATATAACTCCTTAATTTTTGGTAATTTACAGATTTGGAAGCTTTAAAATTGTCAGTGATTCAAAGTTCGGGGGCAGCCGGGGCAGCTGGGGCAGCTCAACACGCTGCCACGGCCGCGGCTGCAGCTCTTCGCCCCGTAGGATGGACTCCTGGATGGAAGACCTCTAAAGCTTGGGCATGGTCTTAATATCGATAGCTTATGAGTTAGCCCTACCCAGACTTTTTGATATAAAACGGCCTCGCTTCTAATTATAAATTTGTTACTATTAAATCTGTTACATTAAAAATATTTTTTTTTTGTGCTCTTCTTCATCCTCGCACCCTCATTGCTGAGGATCGTGACTATAAACAAACAGCCTTCATAAGTTACGATCATGTGCAGAATAGACGGTTTGCTCTATACTACAGTCCACCGCATTCTTTATGGCGTCAGACCAACGTCATACCCATCTCTTATATTTAACCTTAGTTGCATAATAAGGAAGGAACCATAGCGGTACCTAGGACTTGCGACCCTGGGTTTAAGAGTAGCCTTAATAGCGGCCACTAACATTCATCTTCTCTGCCAGTGTTCCCTCCCCTTCCTAGGCAAATCTGGTCAACGTGCAGTTCTAGATGTTTCTCATAAAGAACTTAGGATAGTTCTTGATAAGCCAAGGTGTTTTAATAGGTTATACTGGAATTTTGCTCGATAAAAATGGTTTTGTAACTGTTTTGGTGAGCTCATTCGGTAATTCTAATTGTTCGTTTTTATCAGATGGTCTTTAGAGATGTTGGTCTACCATGGAAGCACTACGTCTTTTAAATTACATAAAATACCTAATGTATCTCTATTGTTACTTTTAAAATAGATTTTAATATTAAAAGAACGATATAAAGTTAAAATAGATCCTCATCTCAAAATAATATCTAACTTATTTTTGTTTAAAAAAACTAACGAATGGCTGTTTTTGAAATTGTTCGTTTCGAATCGCATTACGTAGTCGTACACATTAAAAAAAAATAATGATATTAAATGCTCGGTATCTTACATTATCTTTCTGTAAAGACCCATTTATATCAGATGAGCAAGCATCATAGAACATTCTTCCGTTATTCTGTCTGCGTTCACAAAGATTCTAATTCTTATTCCAGTGTTGTCCTCGCTGATATAATGGTGTAAACGTTAAGAACGAGCTCTCATTTATACCAAAAGAAGAATGCTGTTGTTCTAGCTCTAGCTCTATGTTCGTTTAGTCTAAACTCACCTTAATAAAATTTACATTAGAAACATATTAAAATATTCATCGCATTATTGTGAAACTCTATATTATTAGCTAGTTTCAAAATAAAACCATTCATGATGCTTACATTGTTGGCCAGCCCACATTCTGAGCCAATAAGATCACTTTAGGTACATTCGTAATGTTATCTCATCGTGCGTCGGGAATGTTTACGTATGAAAATAACTTTATTTTTAGCAACGATGGTTGTCAGTTGTCAACAGTTCGAAGAGTTGTTTATAAATATGTACTGTAAACTTTTTGCGCATACGCCTACAAGACGCGTTATTAAATAAATAGGTATAATTAAAATAATCTCTAGAGACTTATCAATAACATCAATATACTTTAAATCAAACTAAAAATCTACGTATCATGACTATCGACTCGTAACTTCATCTGCGTATAACTAAATCATTTCGCTTATTTTTTTTTTATTTGGTTAGGTCACTCAGCATGGGAAAGAAATTTAAAGTTGAAATACTGCCAGTATTTTTATAATACATAATTTGTGGTAAAGTAACGTGACAGTATTCGTCCCAATATAAAAGCTGTCTTGTAATAATCTATAATTATGATTACGTCTACAAACCATTTTACAGAAATAGTGAAAGACTTAAACTTAAACTGAACTATGTGACGTAATTGCATCATCCTAAATATACAGCAGTTGTCGGTGGCCATTGATATGACCTGTGATAGTTCTTTTGATAACACAAACAAACAACTACGTAGTTGTAATAATCTATATAAATAAAAATGAATGTTGCTAAGCGCAAAACTCGAAAACGGCTCGACCAATTCGCCTATTTTTTTTTCTGTTCCTTTAGGTAGACGGAAAGTTTTATTAAAGAAAAAAAATATAAAAGTATCTTTTGACAGAACGAAGTCCGCCCGAGCAGCTAGTTAGTGATAAACTGCAATTATATCAATTTATAGTTTCCATAAGAAAAAAAAACTATTTTGTTGAATGTTGTTGATGATGTGTCCCACTGGTGAGCAAAGGAACAAAAATATAATTAATAAACATTATTTTTCTTGAGTAAAGACTGTCTTATGAGCAAATCGGTAATGGGGTCCTGTCGTATACTAACAAATTACTTATTTATTCCTCTGGCGCTGCGACCCAAGGTTAGCCTCGGCCTCCGACATAAGTGAGCGCCATCGGCTTTTTATTCATCTTGCCAGTCAGCAACCTGAAACTCGCGCTGGTCAGACTCCACAGCGTCTTTCCAGGGGTATCGAAGTCAACCGATAGGTCGGCGGCCATATTACACTTTTTAACTTGACGAGCCACTCCCGTTCTGTCCAAATGGCAAATCCAGCGGAGTCTCTGCGTCTTACTCTCTTTAATTATGTTCGGTTCGACAACCAGTCCTTCAATTTTAGTTTCTAAACTAACAAATTACTTCTAGAAATCTCTATTATTTATGATTGTAAAAAAAATATATAACTGATTGTCACTGGTAAATCTATTTGGTCTCAGATTGGATAGGGATCCTAATTTCCCGAATGTTATTTTTTAACATACAGTTGATTATCTCACCTGGGCACTGATAAATGGAATTCGCTAGGAGGGCAGCAACACTTGTCAATGACCGATGTTATGTGTCAAACTGTCAATGTCATACTCATTGTGTCAGTCTGTAAAAATTGTAGGAACGTTTTCCGAATATCCGGTTGTTCTCACGATCGATTGAAGATATTTAGAATTTTTAAATTTCGCCATGCTATTTTTGTAGTGCGAAAATTACTTGTTGCAATTGATACCAATATTTTGTTTTAGATAGAAGTATTAAAGGTGGGTTGGTTTAATTTTAGTAATATTATAATTTCCTTTTAAAATTTAAATTAATTTTTCTCAATAAATCAATGAGTCTTGATTAGATATACTCGTTTCTGAATACTGTCTTAAATGAGATATTTTTTAACTTAATGTAATATTTTTTCTTCGTGAATATAATTTGATGGAGCGACTTATTTAATCGCTGATCCAATTGCATTCTAATTGAAATAGAATCCTTGCAATTTCAATCTGTCCTGGTTAATTTGGATTATTTTTCATATAATTATTGTGATATTAATTTATAATCCTTCGATTTAGTTAAATAGTTTTCTAGACATAATTTAATTCAAAAACTTTTAGAATTTTGATTCTATTTATATTGATTTGAAAAATAATGCGCTTAGTAAATCAAAAGATACATTTTTTTAATATGTGACCAGGTAAAAAGCACCATGGCCTCTAAAACTACTGCACCATCAGTTCTTCCACAATTTAAGTAAGTTTCACTTGATGTATATTATATTTCTTATATATTGATTTTATATAACTCTATAAGCAACATATCTAATAAATAGGTTTTTAATTAGACACAATTGGAGTTGGTTGGTTAGTTTGACACAACTTTCATCTTGTTATAATCTATTATTCGACAAAATCAAGCTGTCAAGTTAGCTTATTTTTTGTACCCTTATTATTATTCCATTTGTATCCTACTTTATTTAAAATATTAACACATTTATATCTAGTTAAAACTAAACCACAACCATGTATATTAAAAAACAGGTAGAAATGTCATATTCATTTAAAAACAAGGCCTGACTCTTTCAATAAGTTGCAAATAAATATAAAAGAATCTGTTGAAGATTTAGTACACTTAAGTTGACTGGTTGTTTCTCTTTTACGTGTGGAAATCTGACGTGGCTACCCATCCTCCACAAGGGCTGATGGTGGGTTATGTCGGACACCAAGCACCTAAAACCCTACAGTAGTTCCTCCTTACCACTATGCAGCGGAGACATGGGAACGTTCTTGCAATTAACCATATTTCCACCATGTATTTCGCGGACTCCCCTCATAGGGTGCTTCACCCTAACTCCATGGGAGCGACCACTCCAACAGATTGTCTTCAGAGAATGCTTGACTTTATGACACTAATTAATTATGTCATTATTGACACAGATTACAATGATTTAAGTTAAATTATATTGTAGATGTGTGTGTGCACAGTGAACAAAGAAATTAAGCTATCTTTTTTAAAGGTTCAAAACTGCATAAACAGTTACTTTTAATGCAACAATCCAAATGATAACTTTGTAATTTTGAACTTTAATTGGTTTCATTTTCTAATTTTAGTATGTAGTTGCGATGAAATTTAAACAATTTCAATATTTTTTTTTGTTAAAAGAGCAGTCGGTTTACGTAAGTGACTACGGACGCCCATAGACATCTGCAGCAACAGGAGGCTAGCAGATGCGGCCGGCCTTTAATGGTGAGATTAGGACAAAGGTCAGTCTCAGAAACCTAATGAAACGCAACAATAATACTAGCTCTTGACCTGACTGCATTGCTGCCACTTAATGCTGACCTTATGTGAGAAAGAGGTATTGGAACCTGGGCATGCTGGCCCAATTTGGCTGCAGCAGTTAGCATGGCACTACCTCTAATTAGCTAGACAGGAGTAAAGGAAAGATATGGAGTAGAAGGATATAAAGGTAGATGGAGAGGAGAGAAAGGATGCGCATACTTTTGTCACGGACATTGTAGGGGGAGTGACAATGGTCGCTAGGGTAATCTGGGGTTGCTTACCCGTAGTGGGTCTAACCGGTTATCAGACAGACAAAGAAAAAATCCACCCCTGGAAGCAAAATTTGTATATCAAAATAAATAAATGAAATAGTTATAAAAATATCTATTGAGAAATGAAAATTATATTTGCCAAAAGCACAAGCTGTGAAATCTTGCTTTAGTACGTACTAACTAAAACAGTGGCTATAAAATTACAATAACAATTTAAAATCTTATATCCTTGACAATAAAGTTCACAATTGCAATGTTTCAATGTTGTAAATTTAACTATGTCAATGATATGTACTGTTTGTCCTCTAAGCAATTAAGCGTCAATTACTGCAAAACAATACAACCACAATGTAAAATAGTTTATAGTTGTGTTACTTTTAAGTGGACATCACTATTTTACATAAAAAAAAAGTATGAATAAGGGGCCATCCATAGATTACGTCACACTTTAAAGGGGGAAGCGAACTACCAGAATCTGACATTGTGTGACAACAGGCAAGCAGGGAGTAGCTGTATTATTACAATAGATGCTGTTATCTGAAAATATTTCTTGAGTGGTCCCTTCGGTCAAACTTTTACCGTCAATATTTTCGGGTGAAAAAAAGTTTACATCACCTAAAACATTAAATACAGTCAATAAATATTTATTTTACACAATACATGACATCATCTATGTGTTAACGAATTTTTTTTAGATAATTATGAGTTTTTGAGTAGATTAATTTAATTTGTTTATTAATATGATTAAATACTTCACCTTGGGAGGTTGTTTTAGAAGTAACAAATTCTGCAATAGTTGGTACTAAAATTGTTTCTACATAATGCAAGAGCATATTGCATTTATCTATAGTATTGACGTCATTCGAACTGCCCCAAATAATAAATCCAGATGCATTTGATTCGTATATTGTTTGCACAGCCGCATGCAGATCTTCCTAAAAATTCACAGTTACTACTTTTATAGTTAACTACTGCAAATGTTTTTTGTAAACGATTAATGTTACCGCGATTTGCCTCCGTAGAGTACTTGAGTTCTTTGCTCCGCATGAAAGGATGGCCATAACCTAAAACATCTCGTAGTTACTGACAAAGTCGATGGCAGACGCCCAAGAGGTCGTATCCCAATACGTTGGTTCCACCAAATACACACCATGTTGGGCGCTGGATTTAATGATGCCCTCCATACTTCAAATCGCTGAATCTGGATAAAATCATTGCTACGCTAAGTTCCTATCACCACACCAATTCGTAGCGACTTAAAAGATCGGACCCCGGACGGGTTCGATACTGTTCGGGCAAACCCGATGTAACGTTAATAAAGTGAGTAAAAAAGCTGATTGTTAATAACATAGATGTATGGAATTATTATGTATGGAAGTATTATAGCAGATTAGAATGGTATTATAAATGATTAGAACCATAATCATGACAAGCAGAACAGATACTTCTGCCTTTAAATATTATTGTTTTAGAGTTTTGGCTTTCTACCTTAGTCATATAGTCCAATTCCCTATATTTAAACCAAAAATAGGGCAATATGGGAAGATTTAGTTTATTCACCCTCTTGGCTTCTCTGAGTCGAACTCGAATCAGCGACTTCAGTTGATCCGTTTTTAAAGTTTTGGAGCTGTACAGAGATTGAGAGATGACATCACTCTTTGCCCATAGCCAATATAGTCTGAAAAATAGAAATTCCTCGTATTACTGCCACCCATTAAAGAAGCTTCGTATTGTTTTTTAGAATAATACATTCTTATTGCCACATATTATTAGCAATCGATTGGATCATAATATAATTTTTGCACATTAAATAAGTGTTCCTCTGAAAAGAAGTTAATATTACATTTCAAAGATTTACAGTTCACCCTTTTCATTATTTAGGCCTTGAAGCTTTTTTGAGAAATTTAGATCTTAATTGTATCATCGTGTAAAGAAAAATACTAACTGTTCATTTTCTTTTTCAATTACTTCAGAACATCCTTCCTCTGCCTGGATTGTTCCTGTATTAAAACAATAGGGAAAGCCGTAGTAGCTCCATGAGGCGAGTGGTCGCATCTCTTTCGCTTTAGATAAGGTTGCTTCCATGAACGTCCTCGCTGCATGCTCGAAGCGATAGGTAGCCTGGAAACCGAGACCGAGAGGAGAACCGAGTATTTTTTCTATTGTCATTTATATAATATCTATTCAATGCAACATTCGATCCTATCCATTCACGACGTGCATCTCTAGATTAGGTAATGCTAGCTTATAATTTTTTTGGAGAACCCAAACTCTTTTAACCAAAATTAATATAGCTTATATTATTCCTTAGAACATCAGCTACATGTATTTAGTAATAGAATTTGGTTTCTATGTTACAAAGAGATACTTCAATTTCATTCATGAGTGGAACCTCTAATTTCTGAAATGTGAATATATCAAGTAGCTTAAAGTATACCTCAGCTTCTATCCATTCGTTAGGCCATCGGTTTAACTCCTGTGCCCTCCGAAGAAGTGTATGATTCTTGTATACCATCATAGTACCGAAGTTATGCCTGAATGTCGGCCTCCAGTTCTCGAAATCAATAATAGCAACACCTCAAACAATATTTTTTAGTGTAACAACAATGCCACTAAAAAGTCTTTCTCATTGAATTTCCAAAAAATTGTTTCGGTGTTTCGGAACCGATGCGAATTAAAGACCTTCTAACAAAATAATACTAATTTCTCAAAGGACGGTTACGCATCTGCGAGAATTCTGGGGGTACACTAGTTTGGGCGTCTCACTTGTTATGAAATAGATTGATTTCAAGACCTGTTTACGATAAAAAATAAATGTAAATGACGAGTGAAAGAAAACGTTAAGGATTATAATTCCCGTCTTGACTGAATGGGGAAACATTCTTTCTGAATGTGGATATTCAGACCCAATGTATGGATGTTTGGTGCAATCAATGCGTCTTTGGGTCATCTTTTTTATTTTTGTCATTATCGAGTCAAATCATCAGTTAAAAGGTTTCATAATGATAATAAAAACCTTTTATTTTTTCATTTTTACAAAATATATATTTTTAAAAGTTTGTAACAAAAATAATTAATTAATTTACGGTGATTTTAATTAAGTTGGTCATCTATACTAATATATAAAGCTAAAGAATTTGTTTGCTTGAACGCGCTGATCTCAGCAACTACTGGTCCGATTTGAAAAATTCTTTCAGTGTTAGATAGCCCATTTATCGAGGAAGGCTTTGGGATAGCCCAAATATATATATATATTTGGCTTACAAAAGACAAAATAAATTTTTTAAAAGATAATTTTAGCTTAGAGTATACAAAAAATCTTTATATGTAGATTAAGAATCAAAAAACAGAATATTATACCAATTTTTCTTTAAAGACATACCATTAAATTTTGGATCGGGTACCTTTTCCTCAATATCTTTAATAAACTTCACCAAATGTGCTTCCAAATTGCCATCCTGAGGTACACCACCATTGATGAGCGTTCCATTTTTTAGAATCTCCGGAAACAAACCAAAGATACTCGTATATAGAACAGCTATTTTATCGCCCAGGAATTCGTCATTGGTGTTTTGAATGATGCCGTACTTTTCAAGTTCAAATGGTATACTTTTTGATTTGCATTGCATTGTTGGTACATTCCAATACACTTTGAAGTCTCGTGTTGTCTCCACAACAGAGTACGCGTTGCTGTAACTGCAGAAGGAACTTTGCAGCTTATTAAAGACATAAATTTTAATACAATATGGAAAAAAATTAGAATTTCATTTTTCGGACTAGCCCTTACTTTACCCACGACTGGTTTTGCTTCGGAGTCAATAATATTGTTCGTTTACAAAATCTAACTACATATTTTATTTATACCCTTAGAACAATAATAAACAATAACGTACCAGCATTTGATCGCAATGCAGACAGCAGTAAAAAACAACAGTAAATACATTATACTTGATTAATTATGTTCTTTTATTAAAATTTATATTTAATCCAGTAATTAATAATGTATGCAGCTTTCTCAAACTTGGATTTACCAAGCCAGCTTTATAACGAATAAATTGTATTTCATGGGGTACTGAAATGAATTTACTTATTATCGTTTTTAATTAGTTGCGTAATTAATATCGATGATATATTAATAACTATTATTGTTTGTGCGTTATTATGTTTATATCGTCGAGGCAGTTTTTAAGTCTAAGAGCCTACTAGATCATTATATTTTTTAACTTTACGTGTTTCTATGTGTCTGTCTGTTGCATCCTACCTCCTCAACGAAAGGACAGATTGAAATGCGGTATTTTTAGTTGAAAGCTGATGTAGATGGTTTTTAGCTAAAATTTATAGTATTAACTCGTTGGAATATCAACTTGCTTCGTGGTAAGAGAACTTACGATCTGCATTGGAAAGTTTAAAGTCCCAAATTTGAACACAGATCCTAGTAGTGGAACTCGGTATAGCAGCTAGTAATTTTAACATTATGACCTAAGAGCCCCTGAACAACCAGATTAACGGGGTTTTAAAAGTTGAAAGTTTGTCAGCACATATTTTAATGAATTTAACGTGTGTTTGGCAAGGGTTTGATTCGATGGTAATGATCTGTCAAAAGATCACGTGATTTTTAGTAACATTCTGAAGCAAATATAAAAAAATCTGTTTTTATAAAATGACATAATTAGCTTTACATTTTCCAAGTCTTTAATGCGGTATACCTGCCAAAGCCACGGTTACCTAAATTTCATAATGGGCAATCGTTCTACCAGTGTTGAGAGCATGCACTAGCAAACCTTCAACTTTTATAAAATACCGTAGGTCTGTTTGTTCAGGGGCTCTTACTCTATTAAGTTGAATTATAACGAACATAATAATATTATCGCTTTGAATCGTGTGTTATCGACTGTTGAGGTTTCCGTTAGGAAAATGATATGCAAATATTTAATTAACATTGTTCTGAGCTGGCTATTTATTTCTTCTTAGAATTGTACATACTATAGTTAATCTATTTGTATTAAGTTGCCTAATACTGTCCCTACCCCGTCGTAAATAAGTAGATCATGCACGAAAAATTAAATTACAAGTAACGCCTGATTCTATCAATTAAAGTATATCATATCTAATGTTTAAATCATTGCTATAATAACTAAATGTAACGATATCATAAAGTGCTCAGGAAATATAACAGATTATAAAGTTGCAGTAGAGATTTATAACGATTGTAACTGTAAATTATTTGTTCTAAAATAAAAACGAGCCTGCAAAAGTACCTCCAAAGAAAAAATGAACCCTTAAAAAATCAGTTCTTTATCCGTCAACGACAGTTCGACAGTTCCATTAGTCTGTTAAGACTCTTTTTCTCAGGAACGCCTAGGGCTAACAAGTTGTAATTAATACCAAATACTGCATTCTGTAGTCCCTTGAAGCTGTAAGAAAAAAACTCTCTAAATGTACGCAATCAAAAGTTATGGCATCAAGTCATTATAATTGTTAGCTTTATGTTTTTTAACCTCTGACACAATAAAGGGGTGTCATAAGTTTGATATGGTAGTGTCTTTGTGTCTATCTATCTATAACATCGTAGCTTTTAATCGAATATGCCTATGAAAATTCAGTTTTCTGTTGACGCGCGTCAAGGTTGTCAGCTCATTTCTCTCACAATAACAGTTTTATATTATTTCAGGGTCATTTATAAGGAACATAATTATAATATCGCTTTGTATCGTATGTTATCAAATATTGAAGTTTCCGGTGGGAAAATAATCTGCAAAATAATTAGTAATGGAAAATGGAGTTAGCCGGCAGGTCGATTTTCGGCCTGAAATATACTTCTCATCTGAAAAATCGAAACACCTTGCAAGTTCATTTTTTGTATGGTATATCAGAAAAATGTGTATATTTAGGAATATATGTTAAAAAAACGGAAGTTTTTCGATTTTTCTGATGAGCAGTAAATTTACATTTGCGTACATGTACAATTTTTTTTTCAGAGCACATCGACATTTGTAAATTTAGACTATGTTCCGATAGACACTGCGAGCACGGTTGTGCTCGCGTTGGTGATAAAATCGTTCTGCTATACACTGCTAGCATACTGCCGCAATACCCTATGGAAATATATGACGTCGTAAATAGTCGCCATTTTTGTACTGTGAGCACTGGTGCTTTCAAGCTTCAGTGCTCTCAGAACTTCGATCACGTGATCAATCAAAAACAGAACGGCACTTGTTAAGAATTTAACAGTTTTCAAGACAAATCGTGGGTTCGTAAAATCGTGGTATTTTAAAATTTCAAAAAATTTAATAGGGATGTCAGTATAATGGACCGCGTTCCTTTTTAAACTGTAACCAGTTTAGCAAACAAAAAAGGAACACCTTTACAGCATACAAAATAGTCGTCACAGCTTACATTGCTTGCAGTCTATATCGGAACACGCACCTACTCATATTATATATCATAATTAAGAAAATATATATTATTAATTTATGGTGATGGTCACGAATACGCTCTGACACCATCTTATAGTAAAATATATACATGTGTGTGCAAATCTTTTGGCAACAGCAAAACAATTACACACACATGTGTATATTTTGTGTTGTGTGTCGGTGTGGTTTTATTTTTATAATTTAGTATACTTTTATTGCATATTTTGTAAAAATTTTAGCATTCGCACTCACTTCTGTATATACTATAACTATAACAAATTTCATACTCCGAGAAATTTTCGTAAATTAATGGTATCGAACGTTTTCGCTTTACTTGTTAACATAATTATTGTTACAAATTTAGTATTCTATACTACCTGTTTAAATTGTTTTTGAATTTTATATATTTTATATCATTATATATTATATAATGATATAAAAATATTGGTCATATCGCCCGTAGAGAACCAGAAAATTTGGCTAAACTGGTTGTAGTGGGGAAGGTTGAGGGCAAAAGATCACCAGGTCGGTCCCCTACACGCTGGTCTGACCAAATTAGGAAAATCCTGGGACTAAATATTCCAACTGCCTTGAAACGTGCCGAAGGCCGAGTAGCACGGAAGCAGCTGGTCTACCTCTCCGTCAAGGCATATCAGAACAGGCACGACCTTCATCATTGAAGATACCGATTAAGAAGAAGATATTATATATAGTCACACACACCGACTGCCACCTCTGCAATCTAAGCGGACCCTGGTACTTAACCGGGATAATACTAGGAAGAAGAAGATATATCATTTATATTTAAACCTTTTTTTTTAAAGATAAAATATACCAAGAATACTTTTAAGTGTGCCTAATATTCTTGATACCTGTCAGTTAAGCCTTTTTAAAATAAAGTAGATCATGTGCAATATTTATATCATTGCTAGAAAAACTAACTAAAACGATATCATAAAGTGCTCAGGAAAGGAAATTTGACTCGCTTTTACAAAAAAAACAACAAAATGAAAATCTTTATTTTCAGGCGCTTTTTAGGCGCTTCATTAATTTGCATTTTCAAATTATTTTTCGTTGCTTTTATTTCTTTGTGATTTGTAAGAAACAGCTGCGATGGAGATTTACAACGATTCGTACTGACAATATAATGTATTATTTGTTATAAAATAAAAACGAGTTGACTGTCGATGCAATCGTGTTTTTTTGACTTCCTGTCAACTTCTTTACGTTTCCTCTGTTTACGAAAAGAAAAAATTGCCACGAAAAGATTTATGGCATACATCAGTGTGTTTACCTTTGAAAACGAATATTTCCCACGGGAGCCCAAGCTACCGATGATACACAACGGACAATCAAATTATCATATCATTATGAGCGCGGGATTTATTCAATTTTATTGTCCAAGAAAAAGTATTTTTTTATAATATACGTAGTTATGTTGGCAATACTTTTTATTGCCACCATTCGTCCCTTACGGTGATGCTACGAAAACTTTCGTCATTTTTTTCCGTTTGTACTATATTAACTATAACAATAGTGTTACTATTAACTACGTATTCAAAACAATATTACTACAATTAATATTATTCAAGAAATTCAAGCCTGGTGCTAATACGAAAATTCTCTGGGTTCAGCCTTCAAGTAATTGATTTCAATTCCGCCAGCGGAACTCTAGAGCTCAACGAAGCGTTGATGAAAAATTATTTTCTCATTGAGTTGTGCGGAGGGTGGGCAAGGCCGGTAGTGAAGTATGGCTCAAGTCGTAAAAGGGTTGCCCGACCCTTTCCCCATTCAATCCTCGTTAATAAACTACACATTTTCTACCGCATTATTACCGTCATAGAAGTAATAAGAGAGCAGGCGACTAAAAACCTTATACTGAAGTAAAACATTAAGAAACCTTAAGTGGAATAAAACACCATATCAACATGCTGTTATACGCTCACAGGTGGCAATACACATATATAAAAAAAATCTATATGCGATGGGACGAGTATTTTTTGGAAATTGATTAAATAAAAATAAATATTACTTGTAAGTTATTAAATAATGAAAAAAAATAATGTTTTCAGACCAAGATATGAATGTCAATGTAAAATTTAAACAAAATGCGATTATGCGAGCTGATTCGTAACCTAACATGTCAATCAAATTAAATTATTTCAATCTTAATTACATGTAATACAATATAGACAAGTTTTGGTGCCTTTTTTTTTTGATCAGCCTATGATGTCACAGCATTAGGCAAAACCATTATTTCCAATTCAGGGCTGCTTGAATCCACGTCTTACCCTCAAAGGCGTCCAGGTCATCTGGCCACCTCTACCTCGGCCTACCTGGTCGTCGGCGGCCATTGGTGGGAGTTGCCCCATGCCCAGCCCATTTCCAGTTCAACTTTGCTGAGGTATTCCCCAGATCCATTACACCGGTCATGGAACGCAACGTGAAGTTTTGTTTTATTTATTTGCTAGCGACGCTAGCGACTTTCTCATAAAAACTTAAACAATGTTTTGCAAATAATTATAAAACTTCTTAAAATCTATGTAAAAATTGTCTGAAAACCAAAAATCCCACATGGAAAACATTAAACTAAAAGGAGTATTTAAGAAACACTATTACATTGCAAGACTTTTAGACAAAAATATAAAAGACTTAAAAATTATGTAAATTGGTGTAGCCTGAACCACCTACCCAGTGTTCGGGGGTATAAATAATTGTGGTGTTAGGTGCAGTAATCCATCGCGGTATTGGCAGGGGCCGGTTCAAATCACATGTGAATGATTAATGGTTCCGCACCGGCCGCCGCTCTCAGTGTGCTTACTGCGCATTTATATTTATCTTACGTGTTAGTGTAGACCAGCTGTTTTTAAATCATTTTATAATGTTTATCATAAAATGATTTAAAAACATTATATAAATTTTCTTGTTTATACATTTTAATTGTTCGACAGTCCTCGTTATGAGACATACGTCGAGAAGATCCAGCGAAATTTTTAATATGCTAAAGAAAGGTCTTTCTTATACGAACAGCTATGTCACGGAATGCTCTCCCCGCGTCTGTTATTCCAAGTGAGTACAAAACGGATGCCCTTGCGACAAGAGTGTATAGATAACTTCAAGACAAGCGCATTCATAAACCAGTATACTTGTACTGCAACATTTGCCATTTTCTGTCAAGTACTTGATTATTTACAATATATATAAAGATTAATTCGTTATGTCGCTAAAACTCGAAACTCGTTGGACGGAATTAAATTATGTTTATTTTGTTTCATTCTCTTTATTTCAGGGAAGGTTGAAAAGAAAAGAAATAAGGGAAAAGTCTAATGCAGACTTGTTCGCAACTTTAGATATCAAATAGACGATATTTGTTTGACGTGCCTGACCTTTTGACTGACGTGCCATGTCAAATTATTATTTTATAAACCATTCGGCCAGTGTCACATTTTATGGAAAATACATAAAGGCGATTGGTTAACTGGCTTATAGCAGTAAAGCGAAAATTTGGACAAGACAACGTATGCCGGCTAGTTTTAAATTAAAAAAAAACAGGTTTTTTTACGTTTGCTTTGTCTTTGCGTATATTTTTTTATCTGCCACAAGTGACCGCATTGTACGTTTCTTTAGCTTTAAAGATATGATAATTCTATTGGCCATTCAGTATCATTGGGTCTCGGCTCCCACCCCTCGAGGGACACATAAATTTTCCGGGGTAAATGCGTAAAGGTATCGCTGTGAATCTTTTTATGGCAATTCTATGAAAAGTTATATCATTCGATACTGCTTATGAGTTTTTAAAATAAATATTACATTAATATAGATACACGGATACAATGTATCTAGTTGCTCGATATACATGAAAAAAATTCAAGCCGACAGCAACATATACGTAAGGTAACGGGTTCGAATCCCAACCCCGCTAAGTTATACTCGTGATTACCCTAAGACGGAGTCTATTGGCTACGCTAGCTGCTTGCCATCAAGCAGGCCATATGCTCGTTTGAGCACGCTGCCTTTGTTACATAGCTGTTTTGTTGCAACGTAAATATTGGTTTTTATTTATTGTAGACGCGACGGTCCATCCATTCATTAATCACTTACATCTCATTTGGCTCAGCCCTCCCCAATAAATATGGTGGATCATTATATCGTGCGACATATAGCGGTCATATTAAAAATGGCAGACAGAGCATCCATAACTTCATTGTGTCACTGAAAACTACACGGTACACGGGCTCAGACCCCACCGCCGATGGGCGAGTCATTGGGTGCATTCAAATCAGAAATCTAATCCAAAACTTATTTATTTTGAGACAAATTATTCCGGTGTAGGGATATTAGGTCAAATGCCCTCAGTAATCCGTTGATTCTTTATCTTAAATACAAACAGAGTGGGATAATGAACATCCGATCTGTCCGTCAGTTTTTGTGACCGGTCGTTCTTACTAAAGAGGGATTAGTCCTCTCGTGGCTGGGATCTGAGATGCTTTATCATTGAGCTTCCAGAACATGAGGTCGACTTGTAATCTTGGCTTTATTTGGTCGTTGTAAGAACTTACGGCCTTTTAACTTGCTAAGCAAATTGTTTTTCCGTCCAACTTTTTGTGTTTCTTCTCTTACAACGAAATTGTTGTACATTAAGTTTAATTATGCGCTCTTTCTGACCGCCTTTAATAGAGTGCCTCTGACGAAAAATATATATATTAACCGGCTTTGAAGGGGCAGGTTTTTGCAAAGTGTTGGTTTATTTGTTATTTAAATAGCCCTGACAAATATACATCTCATCATAAAATCGAAATACTTCCGTTTTTTTGTCATGTTTTATCTAAATATACACATTTTTCTTTCACATAATTTTTACAAAAAATAAACTTGCAAGAGAGGTATATTAATACCTATTAATATTTTTCATGTATCACTATAGTATTTTGCAATTTCTTGTTAATAAACGAAAATAAATGCTTTTATAATAAAAGTTAACGCTATAAATAAAACAAAATTGAATGTAAAAATTTAGTCTACAACATGTATTTTATCATGATCTATAAAATGAGCTCCTATATACTCCATAGGTATATGATTTTTAGAGTTCGTACAAATTTCGTAAAGAAGGAATATAACAGTAGTAAAGCCAATTTCCGAACATTTCCTAGGTCGTCGTTGTTTACCGACCGAGTGGGCACGGGCGCAGTAAACAGGCTTACATTTTTCCAAGGTCTCCCTGTGTTTGACGACCCACTCGCCGTTGGAACATTTTCCGGGGAAAAAAACTCTTCGCCTCGTTACCCACTCACTAACCGATACACATTACAGTTTGTTTTGCCACAACTTTCCAATAAACTACCTCTAATACAACGTTTGCGGCAAACTTCTTTTATTACAGTACTCGTATTAGACCTTAATTGGAAAAACGAAATAAATAAGAATGTCTATCTTATAAGAAAACATTGTGTAGTTTTATGAAACCACGATACAAGTGAAACTTTTGCAAGCCATGAGCGTCGCTATATTGGCCTTGACTGCCCTGACGAGCGCCTTTCAAGGGAAAAGAGTTTCACATTAAAAATTACCTAATTGATAAATTACATTTTCCTTGTGAATAGAGCATAAATTGAAAAAAAAATGTAAGTATTTTCAAGCTTTGAGATGTAATTCAAGCGTTTTATACAGTCGAAGGCTATATTGAGGATAAAACTGATTGGAGTTGAGCTGTTCTAGCTTTGTACTTTATAGTTAACATGCAAAAAATGTACCTTTTTTATTTTATAGAGGGCAAACGAGCAGGCGGTTCGTCACCTGAATGATCAACGACGCTCATAGACTACTGCATGACCAGAAAGTTAGTAGTTGCATTGCCGGCCTTTACAGACGAGTTTAAGCCACCGGGAAGTCACAAATCGAACGAAATGCGACAACAATACCATACTTGGCGTGACAGCATTGCCTCCACTCTGCGCCGATCTTACGTGAGAAAAAGGTACGGATGCGCTGGCGCAATTTAAACAGTTTTGTAATTACTGTTTTTAAAAGTGTGGCTAACGAATTTCTACTGATTCTTCTCGTGGCTCGACTCTTCCCCTAATCAGAGGTAGCTTTCAAAATATTTGACAATTGAAAAGACCTTGTAAAAGTCTACTTGAATGAAATATCATTTTAATTTAATGTCAATCGTACCATCAAGGTATTGCTTTAATTCGTAATCCTCGAAAGGTAACATTTCAATAGGACTCACATTTTTTTATTTGAAATATAATAACATATAGATATAAGTAAATTTTATATTGTTTTTATTTGCAAACTTAGATAAATAAACCTAGAGACACCGATAGAAAAACACACTCAAATAATTGTGATGAACGTCGGTTTCTATAAAATGTAAGCCTGTAATAGCAGACTTCTATTCTGCTCTTGAAGTTTTCGGTGTTTGAAGAACGAATAACAACTTATGATAACAACTGAAGAAAAGTCTTGATCGCGTAGTATAAAAATATTATTGCTTAAACGAAAAATAGTATCTTCAAGATTTAATTTAACCTATTATTTGAACATATTATTGAAAGTTACAATTTAATTCTCCAAGCCTTTTTTATTATTCTTGAGTATTTTTAGTATCTTGAGTATTAAGAGTTAGTTGAGTAGTAAGAGTAGGCTTTGTTTTAATGAATATAGTTTAACTAACAATTTACTCTTTATGATAGCTACTTAATTCAAAGCCATAACTTGTTCAAGTTAATAGTTGGAGCGAGGAAATAATTTTTCATCTTCGCTTCACTTACAAGTTTCAAAGTTTATACCGAAGGAATAATAATCATAAATAAAATTGCAATTACTTTCGTATAAATCTTGTGAACTTTTGTATAGTTTCTTATACAATTATCCTGAACTAAGAGTTACTGCTTAAACTATAAATATAGCATAACAGTGTTATGGATGTAGTATAAAGTTAATTATGGGTATAGTATAGTAGGTATGGCTATCAGTGTAGTATAAAGTAAATAGTTGTAGTACCTTATGTAACCTTGTGGTACCCTTTGATACCTTATGGTACCCTTTGGAACCCCTTATGATACCTTATGGTAGTGTATGTTACCTTATGGCTATAAGGAAGAATAAAACGAAGTCAAAAAAGACGGCGAACCCAAACAAAGCGACCTTGTTTGGGGTTGGAGCTTGAGCATTAGGGGTTTCAGCCAGATTTTCTAGTTTTAAGCTATCGAGGCTTCCAACTTCTAGAAACTTTAGCTAATAGAAAATGTTAATGTTCACAATGTAATACATTATTGAAAATAATATTAACAGTTGTTCATATTAAATAAACAAATTGAATAAAGGTTGTCAAAAAAATTCAGCAGTGATGTCACGGACATAAGCTAGTATTTCATAAGAATTTTATTTGACATCGATTCCCGTACTTCAGAAGTTATCGCGTACTCATAACATGTATTCCGATACGAGAAAGTTTCTCTTACAAGCTGTCAGGTCGCTTGGAGTTTTGCTATTCAAATACAATATTATTCGTACAGCGATAGCAAACTTCTACACTGTATGGAGCATATTTTGCGGTTAGTACTGGTGTAACAACCAATTATACCAGTTTCTTAAAAATAGAAGGGAAAATAAGTTTTTGTAATAAATGTTGCAGTTCTTATGCTCAGAAACTCTTCATCAGAGTAATGAATGAAATCATATATGAGTTTCAGTAGTACAAAAAGTCGAAATTGACATCTGACTCTAAATTTACACTTTGCTCGGACCCAAATCACTGCCTGCATGGGTCTGCATCTCTACTTTGGTCTTTTTTAAATATATCTAAATCTTTTACTTTTAAAAAGAATATCTAAATATCTTTGTTCTGGGATCAAACTATCATAATATCATCGAACTTTGTCATTAAGATGTAATGAGGTTAATAAACTAAGTGATAAATACGCTGTACTATTTTGAGGTACTGTTCATAGTAATTAAACACTGATACACAATGTTTGCCTTGTTTAAATTCTTATCTGTTATATTAACCTGAATATTGAATTCTATTTTTTAACGGATTTCAAAAAAGGGAGAAAATTCCCAAATCCATTGTGTGTGTTTTTAAATTTTTTTTGCATGTATATTATGCGATTGTACTGCCATTCATGAACCGATTTTGCTGTCTCTTTTTTTGTTTGGTAGACGTGTGCTCTTCAGACGTGGTCCCCCATATGTATTTTATAAAAATCAGCCCAAATATTTTTGAGAAATCAACAAAATCCTAAAAATTTATATACGGACCTTCCGCTGGCTATAAATTTTATTGTGTTATGATTTAGCGGCAAGCATGCGAGTTTATGGTAAACATTTTACTCTTTGTGTATTGTTGCGAGATTTATTCAGTGAATAGCTGATGTTCGCGGCTGCGTTGTGGTTTCAAAAGTTGTTCAGTTTTTTAGGTTGTTCAGAAGGAACCAAAGCCGCTCCCTATCGCTCACCTTTAAATATCTACCAGTGTCTTAAAAATCAAAGCCATCTATCAACACTGTTTGTCAAGATCCATATAGAACTGTTTGACGAATTCCAATGACTTTAAAATTTCACATACGAAAAGTCTTATGATGCAAATTGGGTATGATATTTCCCGCTTTGAGCACTCTAATTTGTTCAAAGTA